>JAACJA010000027.1:639063-973519 GCA_017140755.1 Calonectria hongkongensis | reverse complement strand
AACCAATCACCTTGCCTACTCCAGTCATCCTATGGTACTTTTGGGCCGTAGGATGACCGCCGCCTAGCGGTTAGGGATTTATCTAAGTTAATAGCTTAGCTACTAGTGCCCTAGTACTATTTATTAGAAAGCCTAGAGGAGGACTATACTTTTATTATAATTATTATATACTTAATACTATTATATAATAGGACTAATATTTTCTTTCTTTAATTATAAAGATACTATAAAACCTATTTAAGGCTAAGTAGTTTATTAAGCTAGATATAGTTACTATCTTTTATAAGATTTAAATAGCTAAAGAGTATAAGGCTAAGACTACCTTCTAGATTTAATTTAGGCTATATAAGTGGCTAGTATGCCTATTTAGCCTAAGTAGTATATTTATTATATTTAAGAGATATATAAATAAAATATTATAAGAGTTTTTAGATAACTTTACTATAGCTTATTTAAATAATATATTAATCTATTCTAATAGCTTAAAGAAGGATTATCTAGTAAAGGTATAAAAGGTACTTTATACCTTAGCTATTACTAGATTATATTTAGATCTAAAAAAGTATAAGTTTATAGTTTAAAAGGTAAAATACCTAGGATTTATTATATAGGCTAGAAAAGGAATATTTTATAATCTAGAGAAATAATAAGCAATTTATAAATAGAAAGTACCTTAGATAGTAAAAGGTATATAGAGTTTCCTTGGCTTTATAAATTACTATTAGATCTTTATATTAAACTTTATAAAGATATTAGTCCCTTTAATAATATTAATTTAAAAAAGGATTATCTTTAAATAGGGACCTAATAAGAAAGTAGCTTTCTAAGAACTTAAGTATAGGTTTTATAAAGCTCTTATATTATAATAGTAAGATCTAGATAGATTAATATTTCTTAAGGCTAATTACTTAAATAATATATTAAGAAAAGTTCTAGCTTAAGAAGATAAGTAAGACTACTATTAGCTAATTACCTTTTATTTATAATAGCTAAGCCTAATAAAATATAATTACCTAATCTATAATAAGAAAATACTAATAATTATATATTGCTTAGATACTTAAAGAATAAAATTATATAATTATAGCCTATTTATTATTATTATAAATTATAAGAACTTAATATACTTTATAAAATATTAATATTTTATAAAATAATAGAATTATTAAGTAAGATAGCTATTAGAATATAATTTCTAGCTTAAGTATTAATATAATAGTAAGATAATAGTACTAAATATATTAAACTATAGAGAGTAAGATATATCTAAGGGGATTAAAGATTTTAGAAAGTAAAGCTATTACTTATAATTAATCTTTTAATTAGCTATTCTAGAGAATAAGATAACTATACTAAAGTAAGTTATTCTTTAAATAGCTTAGATAGAGATACTATAAATAGTAGTTTTCCCTAATTATCTAGAGTTATAGGATTTATAAGATTAAGTTATAGCTATAGATAAGACTTATATAAGTATATATACTATAGTATAATAGTAGGAGTAAAGTCTAGTACTTAAGTTAAATTTAAAGGTTTAGCTTTTAAAATATACTTTAAATATTAAAGATTAATTAATCTTTTAAGATTAATTATAAGTATTTAATAGTAAGATTAATATAAAGATATTATATATTTATATTATATAAATAGAATATAATATTACTATTAAAGATTATTTAGGTTATAATAGTATAATAATCTTAATATTAAAGTAATTCTTTTAGCTAGAACTATTATAATTAGTCTACTAATTTATTGCTAATTATTAAGTTTATAAAAGAAATTATATCTAGTAATAATTAAAGAGAGGGCTATTAAAGCCTTTACTAATTCTAAAATAGCTATAAAGTAATCTAACTATAGATTTTATAATAGATCTTCTGTTATACTTCTAGGTATAGTCAACGCTTGGTATATAGGATCTAGCTATTAGTAAGTATTTGGGTTAAATATTAAGGTCTTTAATATAATAAGTTAATATTAGCTAGTGGAAGGTTAAATGTAGTGGTTTTGCCTTACAATATGGAAAGGTAGGTCTTATAGTATAAAATTAAATATACTTGTCTTTCTTAGGTTTCTAAGTAGCTTTTACTTATAGAAAGTTGGAAGCTATATGTGACTTATTGGTCTTATATATCTAAAGAGTTATAACATCTTCCTTTAATAGGTAAGAATAAGTCTTAATATCTATAGATAATAATTAATTAACTTATATAAGTTATTATACTTAAGATTATACTTATAATAAAAGTAGAAGCTTATATAAAATAGTTCCTTAACTACTACTATAGATTATATAAAATACCCTAGTCTATTATTAGTAATTAAGAAAGTAATTAGACTAATAGATTCTAATAGGCCTTCTATAAGCTAGCTAATATTATATAATAGCTTAGTATAATATACTATTTATAGACTAATAGAAGGCTAGAATAGATAAACTAGAAAATCTAAGTATACCTATAAGTATATATTTACTATTTATAAAAGGATTAGAGTTATTACCTCCTAATAATACAATTAGCATTAAATAACTATAAGAACTTAATAATAGAAATAAGTCCCTTTTTCTTAGAGTATAAGTACTATATAAAGCCTTTTAAGATCTAAAAGATTACTATAAAATTACTACTAAGTAATAATAAAGCCTAGGCTAGGAACCTATTATAGAAGATTTAAGATACTATAAAATTTACATAGACTATAGCAATAGCAATATAATAGCACTATAAATAGGCAATAAATAAAAAGCAGATACTAGTAGAGAGATTTAAGGTTAGAGATAAGGTCTAGATTAACTTAACTAACTATAAGTCCCCTAAGCCTTATAAAAAGCTAGATTAGCTATATTAGTAATATATTATAATAAAGATAATAAGTATATATATAGTAAAGATAAATATACCTAAGGTAATATACCTATAATTTTATATTAACCTTTTAAAAAGAGTATAATAAGATCTCTTACTAAAATAATAATAAGATAACTTCTAGCCCCTATTAATTTAAGTAAATAGCAAAAATAAGTAAGTAATCAAAGAAATCCTATATATTAAATAAAGGCAATAAGAATAAGGCAAGATCTAAGAAGCCCTTGTTTAATAGCATAGCTATAAAGAACCTACTTAGCAACTAATAGAGTTCTTAATAAAGCTAGAAGCTCTAGATATATATAAAGCTATTTATAAGCTGATTATAAAATCAGATAGCCTAACTAGCAAGTATACAACACTAAAGCAACAAAGTCACCACTTAGAAGAGAGAAAGGGTAATATTATAGGCTAATGCTTAGTAAGGGGTTATAGCTATACTATACCTAAAGCTACTAAGTAAAATAGGTAAAACCCAGAATATAGCTCTTCTATAATACTATTATTTCCTATAGAACTAGAATCTAACTATATAGCTAGTATAGTAGCCCTTTAGGCTGCTCTCTTCCTTTCTTTTTCTTTAGTCTTAGATAGACCAATTTAGAGCACCCTTTAGGTTAAATAAACCTAGGACTAGCCCTTTATACTAATATACTATTTATTTCTTTTATATTTTAAATTTCTTTTAAATTATATTAAAAAAGATCTTTATAATAATTATAAGTTTTCTTTATTTCTTTAAATTTAATTAATAATAATATTACTTTTATCACAGGCTAATACCTAGTAAGGGGTTACAGCTGTACTATAGCTCAAGATACTAGTAAAACAAGTAAAACCTAGAATACAACTCTTTTATAATACTATCATTTTCTATAGAACTAGAATTTAACTATGTAACTAAGATAGTAGCCCTTTAAGCTACTTTCTTTCTTTCTTTCTCTTTAATTTTAAATAGACTAATTTAAAGTACTCTTTAAGTTAAATAAACGTGGGACTAGCTCTTTATAACTTTAATATAAATTCTTAAAATAAACTTTAAATATTTTATCAATAGATAGCTACGGCTCCTGATGCATTGAATTGGATGCTCTTCATTTTCTACTATGGAAGGGATCTAGCTAGGTCTCTTATAGCTGTTGTTGCTAGCTGTTGGAGGCTGCCGTTGAAGGCGGCTTCCAGCCTCGGAGCCTTAAGGTTTGATCGACATGACGATCAGGACTTGGCCACGATGGTCAATTGGCTGGGCCCGGCAGGGCCCGTGGTCCATAGATTGATAACACAGGCTCGTGTGTTATTTAGTATGGTGTTTTGGGGCCGACTGCGGCCGTGACCATCTTTCTTTTACCTTAATCACGATGCCGGCTAGTCCGGGCATCTGACCTTTGTAACAGCCGTCTGTATGAGCGATTGAGACCACTTGTGAGTGTGATATATTTTATTAAATATAATTATAATTAATATTAAAATTATTTTTTAAATAAATTTAAATTTAAATTTATATTTTAATATTAATAAAGATAATTTACTTATTATTATATTATAATTCTTTTTTTAGCCTTTTTTATTTTATTATTAGATTAGAAAAAATTAATATTTTTAATTTAAATAATTAATTATTTTTATATATTTTTAAACTTTAATATTTTACTAATTCTAACTTTCTATTAAATAATTTTATTTATTTTCATATAATTTATAATTTAATTTTTTATTTATAATTTTAAATAAAATTCCTTTTATTAATATTCTATATTATCTTTTAATTTAAAGATAATATAAAATAATTCTTTTTTAATTTTAAATAATATTACCTTTAATTATAAAAAGACTATACTTAATCTACTAAACTTCTTAATATAAAAGGATAGAGTAATATAAACTTATTCTAATTCTTATCTTTCTTTTATTTTTTAATTAAGCTTAAATCTAATTTACTTATTAATTTAGCTAGTTAATTAATAGTTTTATTTTTTTAAATTTAATTTATTATATTTAGTTTTTATTATAGATTTTTTAATATTTCTTTTATTTTATTTTTTAATAATAATAATTTTATTATTCCTTTTAATCCTTTTAATCCTTAAATCTTAAAATTAATAATATTTAAACCTATCTCCTATAGTTCTCAAAATAGATTTAATGTAATTAGAATTAAAATACTCTTACTTAATATAGCCTCTTATTAAAATTAATTAAACTTCTATAGATTTAAGTAATATTTAATAATATTAGCTTTTCTTTTAAAATTAAATTAAATTATAATTTTAATATTATTATTTTTATTATTAAAATAATTATTTAAATATTTTTAAAAATTAATATTAGATTTTCTTTTATTTTTAATTTCTTTAAAAAAATATAAATAAAATAATTTAATTTATAAAAAAGAATTTCTTTATCTTTTACTTTAATAAAGATGTTTTTAATTAAATTTAAATAATTTTAATAATTTAAAGATTTGTTATATATTAATATTTTAAAGATTCTTTCTCTTATAAAACTCTTATTATTATAAACTAATTATTTTTATTATATTTTTAATTAAATAAGACTTTTAGATTATTAAAAGTAATAATATAAATAAATTTCTTTTCTTTACTCAAGAATTTAAGATTATAAATAAGAAATCTTTAAAATTTATATACAATTATTAATTTAATTAATTATTTAATAAATAAATTAAATCTTCTTTTTACTTAATTAATTTTATTTATAAAGAGATAATCTTCTTTATACTTTTTATTTTTATATTCTTCCTTTAAATTAAAGCTATTTAATTTATAATTTAATAATTATTATTATTTATTATACTTTTAAATATAATTAATATTTAATATATAAGATCTAGCTATTAGTAAGTATTTGAATTAAATATTAAGATTTTTAATATAATAAATTAATATTAGTTAATAAAAGGTTAAATATAGTAGTTTTACCTTATAATATAAAAAGGTAAGTTTTATAATATAAGATTAAATATGCTTATCTTTCTTAGATTTCTAGTGTAAGGATCCGCACTCCCCATTACATCAATTAGCCGGTTAGGCCAAAAGATAAGTCAATAACCACAATGCTCGTGATTACCAGTGCGGATAACAGCTACTAAGAGGGCACGATCATAACATCTAGGTAGCTTTCACTTATAGAAGGTTAGAAGCTATATGTGACTTGTTAGTCTTATACATTTAAAGAGTTATAATAATAATCTAATTATCTATTAATTTTACTTTATCTAAGATATTTAAAGAAAATAATTATCTTAATAATCTACCCTTTACTAATAATAATGTTATAATTACTTTATATAAATATAAAATCTATTTAAAAGTAAACTCTAATTAAATATTTAAATATAAAGAATCTTTATATAAATTAATTAATAATATATTTTAAAATTTACTTATAATTCATAATATTACTATTATTTTCTTAATTAATAATAATATCTCTTTATTAGCTATTAAAAATAATAAAATAATGCTTTTATTTAAAATAAAGTATTAAATTATAAATTTAAAAATAAAATAATATTTTAACTTTTTATTTCTTTCTTTATTTATTCTTTCTATTCTATTCTCTCTAAATCTTTTAATTCCCTTTTTATACCATATCTATTATATTATTTATTATACTCTTCTTCAAAGAGCTCCTTTATATAAACCTTAGAGGTTTGCCTTCACCTATTAGGGCAAGTTAAGGCAAAAGTAAGGGCTTTTGGGTCACATTAAGAGTAATCACAGTGATCACTCTTAGTATTGACTGCAGTGATCGCGCTCACCCGGGCCTAGCGGGAAATAAGGGAGCTAAAAGTGGATCTATGTCACCTGACCTTCCGACCCGGCTCCCGGGTAGGTCGGGCAGGCCCGACTGGGCCATAACACTTGGCCATATCGCTTTAAGTAAACAGAGCTACCATAAGAAACTCAATTAAGTCGAATGTTTTAGGTTAGGTCGATATAAAGCTCCGACCCAGTGTCAGTTTAGGCGCAGTATCGTAGCAAAAAAAACAGACTATCTCATTTGTCAAGATCACTAGTGACTACTGGTCCCATTCTCTCCCCCTGCTCAAATACAGCACCTGCTCGGAGGAGTGTAGCCTCTTCCCATCTCCCTGCAATCATTTGCAGGCCAATCGGCAACTTCTTCTCGGCATCATTAACCATGACCTTGTCAAAGCCGCATGGGACATTCATCGCCGGGTGTCCAGTAACATTAAATCCACAGGTATTAACTACAATACCTACAGCCATTTTCACACGTTCGGTCATGCCTGTCGGCCGACCACTATCATTCTGTAATTTTGGCAATTGCTGCGCTACTGTAGGCGTAGTCGGAGTGACAAGGATATCAACCTTGCGAAAGCATTCATCATACGCTCGGCGCAACTCAAAAACCTTTCTTTGAGCTTTAGCTACTATGTCGGGCGAATGGCTTTCTTTCAAGTACTTCGAAGAGAAAATCAAGTTCATTATACTGGGGTTAGTAGACGTCATTAAGTTATGCATGTCCTGATCTGGTGGCCACCTCCACTGGAGGTGAGGCATCTGATGAGAGAGGAAGCCTGACCAAAAGTTGCCACAGGTCCAATCACTCATATGCATTCTTGTAGAGGCCGTCCAGATTGCCGGGCCCAAGGTATGGAGTGGAACAGAGACTTCTTCAACTGTTGCTCCCATCGCGGTAAAATATTGCAGCGTGGTATTGCGAACGCAATTTCGAACCTTCTCTGACATTCCGGGGACATCAAAAGATTCTTTCAACAAGCCAATCCGTAAGCCAGACCCTGAGTTGGGAGATTGAGCTAGTCTTACTGCCTCTGGGTAATCTGGAACTTCCCTAGGTAATGGTGACTGGGGAGTCATGCGTGGATCCAAGCCATCATAGCCCGCAAGAACTTTGAGCAATACTGCGAGATCATACAGATTGTTGGCCATCGGCCCAAGATGATCGATCATGGGTGTAATGCTTGCTGCTCCTGTATATGGAATTAGGCCAAATGTAGGCTTTAGACCATATATACCATTGTAAGAAGCTGGAATACGTATTGATCCACCTTGATCACCGCCAATGGCAAGATCTGATCTGTCACCAAACGGTAAGGTTCTCTGAGGGTCGATAGTATTCATGCCCATCAAACAGCCACAACCACTACTGCTTCCACCACAAGAAAACCCAGCTGCCCAGGGGTTCTGCACGGGACCATTGGCAGAGGTGCAGGAGATGGGCGCTGCAGAATACATTTCACAAGTAGCTGTTCCTTTGATGATTGCTCCGGCTTCTAGCAACCGTTTGACTACTGTCGAGTCCATTGGTGAAATTGGATAGCTTCCACTAGCGGATTGTAATGACGGGAAAGCTCCAACTGTGGTTGGAAGGCCACCAACACAAATATTATCCTTTATAGCTATTGATCGACCTGTTAGGAGAGAGGATTTAGGTGTTGCAGCCTCAATGTGGCAACGATGACTCCAAGCATTGTTTGCATTTTCGGTTGCGGACGGTTTCCAAAATCGGCGGGGTTCCTTGGACGCAACCGGAGCAAGATCTGGATCAATAAAGTCCGGTTCATCCTGAATTACTTTGTGGATAGCCTCAGCAGATTGCAATAGCAGCAAGTATTGCTCTTCTTCTTCCGTTGATGTAAAGTGGATATTCCAAGTCTTCGCTAGTTGTCTCAGATACTCAACTGTCAGGTCAGACCTATTTGCAGGTAAAGCATTAGCTGGGATATTCCAGTAAAGCAAAATACTGTTATGAGCTAAACGAACCTGTAGTCGGTAGGGAGGGCCACAGTTGACATAGTTCCACTAGTTTCCGTTTGCTTGTATTTGACGGTTAGCTGGCTTCAATGGCTTATGTCTGTGTTTTAATCCTATTATATGTAAAGGAATTCTAATATAATGCGGTATTTAATCCTGCAATGCATCACTACGATTTGGTGAGGTGTTTTTGCGGTTATGCAACAGATAACGGAAAGTTTGGAGGTTCGACCTATATCAACAGTTCCCACGATAAGAAATAAAACCAATAGTGCTCTGTGATTTTTGGCAGCAAGCACCGATCGGTGGGTGCTCGATAAGGTTTATTTGCTTCCGGTCTTTCACGGGAATGAATCGAACCGATATTCAAACATTTCGGAACATTCCCACCCGATGCCAAGTGGGGTTGAGATAAGCGCTATTTGTCAAGGGTACGCAAAACAATCTTCAGCATCTATGCCCGAAATGTGTCAGTGTAGGCTTTCTGTTCCCTCGTCACGTTAATGAGACCATCCTAAGGGACCAGAGCTCTGCAAAAGTCACTGACTCGGTAGCGTCAAAGAGGATCCCTATGGCCACAGTAGTAGTCTTAGAACTTATAAACATTATTCCCGTCCAATCACCCTTTGCACTTAGAGTAGGCAATTGTGAGATGGCCACTCAATCACACTAATTAACCAACTGCCAACTTGTTCATGTCCAGGTATGAGTTTGGACAATAAAAGTCGGGTCGGTGATTATCACGAAAATGAATAAAACATGATTTGTGCACGAATTTATGATTTATCAACCCAATTAAACAACAAAACAAAGGTGATAGTAGAGAGAAACGAGAGTAGAGAGAAATCTTCCCCTTCCCACAACAGATTTTCGATAGCTAAGCTATGACACGAAAGACGGGGTACTCGTCACCCTCATTGACAGGGATGATGTTAAAGGACGCGAACGAGTCGATATTCTCTGGCTCAAGCCGTACAAAGGCATGCGCGGCCAAACGCTGTCTTGTGCTCACAAAATATCCGCCAGCAGGGATGCTCACATTCTTAAGATAGACCTCGCTATCAACTATAGTGGTCCTACCCACGCCCTCAAACTTGACTTTGTCTAGGGTAATATTCCTGATCATAATGGCTTCAATTTCACCCTCAAATGGTGTAGGTAGCGTCTCAACTACAAGACCTACAATACGTAGCCTTTCAGCCACATTTGACCAGGCCTTGCTGAAGACGTAACCCTCTGGGCGAGATCGTGTAAGGTTGGCATTGATAGGTGTGGTGCTTCCGAACTTGATCGGAACATCGAGTAGCTTTCCAGTAGCAGCCTCAATGAACTGCCACGTACGATTGAAAATGGGACGGACATCGGTGACAACAATATCTTCCTTGCTAGCTATGAAATCCGTGCGGGCTTCTTCAATCGTACGGTATATCTCACCAGAGTGGTCGATGACTGTCTGAATAATCTCCTCAAGTAGCGTAGTGGCGACAGCAGTACGGCGATGAAAGTATTGATCGGCGAGGCGGATTCCGCGGGTTTCCGTGAGAATCTGAACTGCTTGGCTCAGAGCAGCATGGGTATCAGTCTTGGCATCGGTGCCGATCTCGTAGAGTATGAGCTGAGTAGCATTGGGCCTGACAATATACGGGCTCCATCGCCAGTCGTTTGCCTCACAGGTGTTGGTCAGACGCCGGACAAAAAGCGCTTCAGATATATTGCGAATGGCAGGATGGATGTTGAGGTTTTTCATGGCCGAGATCTGTGCATCTTGTGATAGTAAATATTCACCACTCTCGCCATAGACGCGGCTGGCTGTATATTCGTGACAATCAACAGCGACATGTGGGGCGAATGAGGAGGCAAATTGCTTAATGTCTCGGGTTTGCTGGCTAACTAATTTGGTGTGATCTCGATTTGGGTCATAATTGCTCGCCAGTAATCGCTGAAAGTACTCGACACCGTCAGGATTATATCGGGGCACAATCAAGAGGTCTGCCACCTCGAGAAGCTGGCTGGTCCAGGTGGTGTTGGCATTAAGGGACCCCAACAACGCTATGACCGCTTGATCGCCAGCTGGCTCGGCACCATGAACACCACCAGTGATCCAGATACGAATCTTTTCTTTCGCACTCGCATTGTATAACTTGCTGTAGTGCGGACCTTTCGTGGACGACACTAGCATGTAAGGAATCGAACGGCCCTCCTCGGACTCAAACGATGGCTCGATGTAAGTCATCCAATCATGCTTAGCAGCGAGTGACTGCATCCATCTCTCTGTCGCTATTAATTAGCGTTCTGTTCCTTCCATATTATTCTCGCTTCCTAGTCTTTCCATGACCTGACACTCACCAAGAATGTGTTGCGGAGTTGGCCCAGAGGTGCCATTGTAGAAACCATCGGGAATTGTCTCAGGGTATAAGAACGCAGGCGAGAACAGTTCCTTCTGTACCTCTGGAAAGTTGAAAGACACCTTTTCTGAGTCTCTTTCCGTTAGAGGGGTTAGTCCCGCGTAAGAATATACTTCTCCAGGGTCTCTCTGTGCAATGACGGCTCCCAGAGCCTCAAGAGCTATCAATAGAAACTTCCAAGTTTGGCCCATAGTTGCTGTTGATTTTACTGTTTAGCCTTTCGGTATGGAATCTGTCAAAATTCGGATTATTTTGTTCAGATTTGACCTAATATATTCAAAGTGTTTCTACCATTTAGTTAATCATGCATTTTGTAATTATCACCTCATCTCAAATCACTGGCGCTTTTTTCTTATCTCCCTTGTGGGGGACTGCGTTTGTACATAGTATTCGCCAAGAAATCCGGAATCGTGTAATGTCTCGGCATGACTCAAATCAACGACCATATCTTAATTAGGCCTATTTCCATGCTTTAAAACAATGTTCCGAAGTGAATTGCACGTACGAGTGATGGGGAATTACGGTGGGGCAATCGAAACATGACAATTGCTAGACCACTGGCTCAATAACACCGCATTTTCCGTAAAATGGAATGTGAAGATTAAAATGAAACCCTGTAACTCCTCAAAAGTAGTAAGAGTAGAAACCAGGCAAACGAATTAAATAAGACAGCTAACCAATCAAAACGGCGTTTATACGAGACAATCCGCGTATTGATGCGCCGCTCTAGGCTCATTTCGTATTGGCCACATAATTTCCTCAATGGATTCAATAAGGCAACTGCCACAGTTTCCCTCCTTACTAGAATGGTCAAGTGTATGCGGTGGTGGGTCAACTGGGCATCTTGGCAACTCCCATATAAATGGGTCCGTTAATGATGTCGTATAGCACGACGCTGTTGCCACGGCATTAGCTCTCTTCTTATCATTATTTTTACTCCAAGCAGACGGCTATTGGATACGTGTTTAGGTATAATCTTCCGCTCTTCCGCTCTTCCGCCTTCCGTTATCTGTTCCGTCTAGCCTATCTCCGCATGTCTCTTGATATCATCATTCGTAAGATCTTGCGTGACATTTCTTTTTAAATCCAAAGAAAGAATAATGATGAGGACGGAAGCCTAAATATGTCATCATACGATATTGACTTTGGGCCATATTCACAGCCTACTCGGTACCGGCTAGCCGGAAGAACTACTAATGGCCCCATTATCCTTCGATTTACCGCTGAACCTGTGAATGTCGCTGCCTCCAAGGTAAGCCAGCTTTTCGATATTAGGAAACAGAGTCAAGGGTTACTTGGTTCTATTTGGGCCTTACTTCCTACACCAGATCCGGAAACCGAGACCAACTATAACACCAGCCTCTTTTGGAATCTCACAGGTCATACCCAAGCCAGTTGAACCTGGGCTGAAGGTGTGGGAGCACACAACATGACTACAACAATAACTGAATTCATTCAGACATTCTTGGCAATTGGAAACTTTTCTTCACATCTTGGACCGCTGATGGTACCGAATCTAAGTTTGGAATGTATTGGTTTGGTGACCCACCCTTCGACCTGACAGAAGTCGCATCTTTCATTGAAGACTTTTTTTTCTTACTCCACAGAATTCTGGGAAGACATCAGTAATGAGCCTTATCGTATCTTCATTCGACATAATGAAAAGGCAGGTTCGGGTGGCATTGCCTTGTATCGATCGTTCACCTTTAGGTGGCATTACGCCAACAGCACTAATTCGACAGAACTCTAAATGCTTATCGCTCATGGAATGTATCAATAGATAGCCACGGCTCCTGATGCAGTGAATTTGATGCTCTTGTTTCTCTCTATAGAAGGGATCTAGCTAGGTCTTTTATAGCTACTATTGCTAGTCGTTGGAGGCTGCCGTTGAAGGCAACCTCCGGCTTCGGGGTCTTAGGAATTGATCGACATGACGATCATGACTCAGCGTTGATGGTCAATTGGCCGGGCCCGGCAGGGCCAGTAGTCAACGAATTGATAAGTCAGGCTCGTGTGTTATTTAGTATGGTGTTTCGGGACTAATTGCGGCTGTGACTATCTTCTTATTACCTTTATCCCGATACCGGCTAGTCCGGGCATCTGATCTACGTAACAGCCGTCTGTATGAGCGATTGAGACCACTTGTGAGTGTGATAAAATGACACATAATTGGCCACATGTTTCAAGTGGCACATAGGCTAAACAGTCTTGATATAGCGAAGGATGGCGGAATACTACTCTTTGCTATTGTTGTGGCGTTTAGGCCAACTCGACTCTCAGCAATATCTTGACCAGATGAACTCTCGTGCCTGTTCCTATTACGTTAATGAATATGTCGGACTTTGGAATGAAGAAGCTCAAAAAATAGCTTTGGAAGAGACCAGTGCTCAAAAGCTACCCTACAAACGGGGTCTTATTGGACACAAACTATGTGCACAAAGTCGTAACCAGATCATTTCCCTTGAGCTAAGCCATATCCTGCAGTGTGACTTCCGAGAGATTGAAATACAATTGATCCTTTAAATCATGGGCTTCAAGTAGACACCACAGTCCAATTGTTTGATAGAAATAAAATGTCCATAGAACAACTAAACATGGTCGTAGGATTTGAATTAAAGAAACCGATCTAGCTATGGCTTAATCATAAACTAAAAGAGAGTTGCCGCCATCTAGAAAATATCAGATAATATATATCACAACAAACAGCTTGATATCATTGTGCCATTTCACATGCTCCCTTTCTTCACTATTCTTTCACAGCTCAACTATCAACATGGATGATCGCTCGCTGCGATGTTACACTGGTGCATAATTCTTGGTCCATATGACTTGGGAAATTCAGTCTAAATATGTGTTAACTGATGAAATTAATAAATTTGTTTGCAGAAGATTCTCACAATTGTATGCCATAGGGCTCTATTATACCATAAAATAACGTCCCCTTCTTCATGGTGGTGGGCGTAGATATTCTCAGGTTCTAATACGGGTCTCATGATTCTGCAAGTCTTCTGTAAGCATCGCGCATCATATTGGGTATGTAACGAGAACTCACTTCTGCATAAAAGCACGAACTTCTCTTAAATCATCAACAATTCTCTCTTCGGCATGCGGTGCATCTTTGAGGTACAATTTCAGAGCTCCTTGGCCATGCACTTGAAGTGATTTCTCCCCAGTAACTGGATTCGTCCAAACCATTGGGTAAATGCAAACATTCTTTGGGTCCCATGGCGGCAACTGGTCAAGCGGCTTCTCAAGGCCCTCAGTCTCGATCAAATGCCCTAGACGAGAACTGTGTGCCGTAGAAATCCAGACAAAAGCATGAGGTGCATACTCAATGCGACTGTTCAACACAACGTCTCGGGTTTTGTCATCAAGAAGTTCCAATGCACGAGAGCCCGCCACCATCGCTGTTGAACCTGGAGCCACTGACATCTCCGTCCCTGTGCCGTCATCCCAACGAATTTTAACGTCAGGGCCTTTGGGTGTACGAACGGCTAGGAGACAGCCAACTCTAGGGGGTGGAATTTTGTACAAGGCTCCATCAAAATGCCACTGGTAAAACCGACTTGCACCCCTCTCGCGATCTTCGGGTGGGATGTGTGGGGGAAGGTGAAATTCCTCATGATCAATACCTTGAATTTCAAAACCAGGCGGGAATGAATAATGGTCATCGGGGACAGGTCCGCGACCGAGAATATGAACTTGCGGCTGAGCGGGAATGGCGGGACGTTTTGGGATTCCGTAAATGTTAACACCTTCATATGTGGTAAGTAGTGGATCAACGCCGTGAGCAAATCCTCCCGTTTTTTCTTCCGGATCAAAACTGGATCAAGTTAGCAATTTGCACTTTCGTATATGATACAACAAAAATACCATGCTGTGAGCTTATACTGCTGCTCAGGGCTCAACATTTCAGGTTGCTCTTTGAAGACAAGCAGCTTGTGACGATGCAGGGCATCGTGAACGAAGTCAAAATCAGCATCAGTGAGGTTGTTCAGATCGATTCCGAAAATCTCAGCTCCAAAATTAACTTTTTTTTCAGGCTTGTGCTGAATGGGTACTGTTTTGCCATTGGTGAATTCGGCATGCGGTAGTTCAAAAGCTTGCCTTCGAGGTTCAAAGTGGAGATTATTAATCTCTTCGGTGATGACGGCTGTGATAACCATTGTGATGCGTAATTTATTAAGATAGGCTAGCTCACAGTAGCCGTTTGGCTGTCAGAATGCAATATATAGCAATATTTTTCACAACGGGATTGCTAGGTGCTGACAACTGCCATTGCTAAATAGCATGGGGTGGGGTTTTGTGGGACCTCGGCCGAGCCTTGGGGCTGACTGATTGATAAGCCTTGGCTCGGCCGATGTGCCGATGAGGTCAATGGAATTCGGGTGGCTCTAATTGATATGAGCAGAAAATTCCATTCACCCATATTTAGAGAAGTCAAAAACTATGGTGATACGTTATACACACGTCTTTTGAAACTAGCACAAAAGACGAACGCAATCAAATCAAGATGATCTCAAATTTTGCTAAAACAAGGACAGGAAGACAGCTGCACTATCTTCAGAGCGGCGACCCCCATGGTCCTCTAGTCATTTGTCTCCATGGCCTAGGAGGCTCTACCAACACATTCACACCTATTGTCTCTCATATTCCTCCGTGCTATAAAGTTGTCCTATTGGATTTCCCTGGTTTTGGGAAAAGTCCCCCGCCTACTCAACGCCCAACAGTGCCTAGCTATGTCGCCGACCTACACGATATCATCTCATCTTTGCAGGGAGATATTTGGAAAGAGGGAGGTTCCCAAAAGGTAGTCAAACTACACCGCTCTCAACTTTCGTGATCAATGCTTATTTCAACAAGGTCACCCTCATTGGGCATTCTCTCGGATCAGCGATTTCTCTGCACTTTGCTGCCAAATTCTCGCCTCTGGTGGCCGGATTGGTTCTTATTGGACCTGCTCAATCAGCAGCTCACATTCCCGTCGTGCGACAAAGAATGCTAGACATGGCAGCCAACACCCGCAAGATGGGAACGACTTGGGCTGCAGAATTAGCATCAAAGTCAAACTTCTCTGCCACAGAGGAACATGGTGTTGAAGAGAGTCTGCGCAAGGAGGTTTACGATGCTGTCTTGTCCTCGGACGCGGAAAGCTATGCGTTGACATGTGAAATGATGGTAGATGAGTCTCACAAAGATCCAGACTATAGCGCCCTCAAGTGTCCTACTTTATTGATTGTTGGGGACCGTGACATTATAAGCCCCGTTGAGAGGTCACGAGGCCTTGTTGAGCTTATTGGTTCTGAAATCTGCTGGGTAGAAATTCTCAAAACGGGGCATCAGCCTATTTTAGAGGAACCTGACAGAGTTGTCAACTTGATTGTCAATTTACTTCAAAAAGTTTCAATTTGATTCTTAGAGGGAAAGGTCTTGGCCAGCTAAATAGAAGAGATTTTCAATGCTTCCTTCATCAAATGGCCCTGATTCAAAAAAGCAATCTGAAAATGCGGCAGAATTTGCTGTAGAGTTTTGCGCATGAGACTTTTGCTGCGACTGCGGTTTTCTGTCCTCACAAAAGGCCTTGACAAATTCCGGTACATTAAACAACCTTCGTTGTTTACTGCTCCGAAGATTATCATGATCTACATCCGCGCCCAGGCTTCGTTTCTTACTACGGGTGAACGTTGTCGATGCCTCGCCTAGGAGGGCGTTCAGAAGTTTGACTCCCCGAAGCGCAATCGCGCTGTTATGACACCTATTTAGTATCTCAATAGTGTCATAAACAAGATGGAAATGTTCAACATTATTTGAGTCAGTGGTCTCCGAGTGAAGCAAGTCGAGTATTAGAATTATTGAGGCGGCAACAGCAAAAGCCTGGTAGATCCAGAGGACAGGGCCATCTTCTTCAATGACAAATTTGTATTCTTTGATGATGGTCTTTGATGCAGCCAAGCAAGTCTTCCGAGTGAATGCGAAAGCTGGGTTTGAGAAGCTTCTTGAAAGAAAAGATCGATGAATCATAATAATCTTGTGTGATGAGGAGATTGCGAGTGACCTTCGGGCCCATCGCACAAAAGTTGGCCAGTGCGGGTCTAATGGTCCGTTGCAAAGGTACGCTGGGCGACTCCCAGTGGCAATCGACCTTAGTTGTTTGTCCCACTTGAGGACTTGCTCGTACTTGGTGTATAAGGTATTGCAAGACGTCAAGCCATCCTGTAGCCGAGGCATGATGCTAGCTATTGATCCAAGAAATCTAGAATATCCTGCCACTGTTGGGTCCGAATCAGGAAGAGGAATCAGGTCATTGTGACAATTAAGTGGCAATTCCGATTTGGAATATAAAGGATTAATCAGGTAAGTATCGGAAAATGGCAAACTGAACCAATCCTGGCAACAGATTTGATGCCAAACCCGACGACCTGCTTCCTTTTCTATATCTCCACCAGAGATGTCATCGGTAAGTCGATGAAGCCCCAGGCTCTGTGCAATCCTCACCGACGCTGCGAGGTACGTTGACTGGAGATTTGAGAAGCCAAGCATATGAGCCGAGAGCGTAAGTGTAGCGATTGTCTGGAGGGATAGAATAGAGTGGTTAGATGCAAAGTCGGCTCTATTGAGACAGGTTATTGCAGCTCGGAACCACCGTTTTGAAAGAGTTTCTCTTTCGGTCTCTTCAAAACCCCATTTCTCTGCTGCTGAAGATGATAGGCAAGTTATGCTCCCCGTGAGAACAGCAAATAAAAACGCAACCCATTGAAGATTAACATCTGGATGTTCTATTGATCCATCATACTTGTTGTAAAAGTCTTTGAGCTGGTTTCTGAGTAATGGGGCCAGGTATGAGCAATGATACCACAGCAGGTACTCCTCATGCCACAAGACCAAGTCCCACGTCTTTTGATAATCCGGGAGCAACAATTGAAGAATTGACATTTGTGAGAGGTCATCAATACTTCCGCCGTCTGCAGAGCTAACATCTGATTGCGCGTTGGAAATCTGAACGTCGCCAACAGGCGATACATGGATGACAGCCTCCGGCGAGGCCACTAGTGGCAAATCGGGGTTTTTTCGTCTACCCCAAGCCAGAAATTCTAGGATAGATGCTGCATCCTCGGCCACTGTATCGCAAATCGCAGTTTGTTGTTTGTTGGCCGTGGCTCGGATCGCAGCTTCGGGATCACTCCTACAATTTTGATGCGAAGCTGATTCTGGAAATTGTTCAACGGACAATGGCGATGGGCTGGGTTGATTTTGGCTTTCGCCCTCAAGTTCTGCAATTCGACGTCGGAGCATCGACAATTCGTCTTCTCTTGTTCTTTCGGTCGGCGACGACGGTGACTCAGCTGCTACGATGGCCTGAAAACTAGTCGTTATTGCGACATTGACCGGCGCATCTGGAAAAGTTCCACATGTATCATGTTCACCTCTTACCATACTGTTTCAGTCTCGGATCGGAAAACCGAGCCCCTCCGCAAAGGAGCCGAAAAAACAAGACGGATGTTTTACTTACCTCCTTAGACAATTAGTGCACGGAACCGTTTTTGAACATTTGACTTTCCGTCGCGTGCAAGACGCGCACGCGAGGCGGCTCCTAGAAGCATTCATCAAGGTTCTAGTGACTATCAGGTATGTCACCGATGTGCTGATTGACAGATGAGAGCGGTACTGAAGCTCGGGTCTGCATGCTCGGGGTCCAAAGCTGTTTATCAGGACTGAGACGCTCCTTATCAGGATCTAGGTGCTAATCTTTGCAGGGATCAGTGGCGAATGAATGCCTCTACAATTACCACCTCCGATCTCATGTATCGGTTAGTTATCGAGCGGGGTTTCTCCGCAAGTTATCTTTGGTCTGGATAGAGGTATACCGATATGCGACATGGGCTCCTACACCGCAGTTATCTCCGGCGAGGGTGGGGAAAACAGGTAATCTAGCTCCATGCGTCAATGATATTAGAGTACCCCGGGAAAGAACAAGACAAACCGGCTATCTCCAACGCGCGATCGTGCAATATATCCGATGTGGCCCCCGAAAAATTCAGACTGATTCTTGAGCATCGAAGTTACGTGATTGATCACAAAATCTTGATAGAATTATCCCCACAACCATCACCGTCATGGATTTCTCAGCAATGCGTAATCTTGGCTATGCCAGGATATCCTCCGCAACCGCAAAGATTAAACTTCGTCTGACTGATGGGGGTAGCTGGAAACTCCCAAAGCAACACAGCAGCATCGCACCCGCAGATGTTTGGAGCAATGCAGACCAAGATCCTATCCCGCCGGAAAAGCAGACATGGACAAAGGCTACTTTTATTACATACTGGTTTAGTGATCTCGTTACAATCAGTGGATGGGAAGCTGCCAGCTCCATTTTAACAACGGGTCTTTCCGCCACGGATGCAATTCTCATTACACTGGTCGCAGGCATTTGTAATTCAATCCCGACTGTGCTAAACGGCGCAATTGGGGCAGATTTGCATGTTCCATTTCCAATTGCAGTTCGCGCCAGTTACGGTTATTGGTTAAGCTACTTTTGCGTCATCAGCCGGGCAGTCCTAGCAATGTTCTGGTTTGGAGTGCAAAGCGTTGGGGGTGGACAATGTGTGACGGCAGTAAGTTAGCTTGTATTTCCAAGTGGCCCAAACATGCATCTAAATAATTTCCAGATGATCACAGCCATCTGGCCAAGCTTTCAGAATATTGAAAACACCCTGCCAACATCGATTGGAATCACTAGCCAGGGAATGATCTCATATCTCATTTATTGGCTCATCCAAACGCCGCTTCTTCTCATTCCAACACACAAATTGCAGTATCTATTCAATGCCAAAGCCATATTAGCGACGCCTATGGCCCTGGCCATGGTGATATGGATCTCGGTCAAAGCAGGAGGCCAATCTTCCAACTTTTTCTATGCACCTGCCACTGTTTCAGGTTCTACTCGAGCATGGCTTTGGCTAGCCAATTTGGTATGTTGTGTTCTTCGCTCGCGCGCTGAAATACGTCGCTCCTGCTGATGATATTCACTTCAGACATCCGTTACTGGAGGTTATACTACTTTGACCGTCAATATCCCTGACTTTTCAAGATTCAGTAAAACTGGTGGCGCAAACTTGTGGCAGCTGCCAGCGATTCCATTTTTCAAGGTCATCGTGGGAATCTTTGGTATTATCGCCGCAGGTGCCTCCAAAGAAATATATGGGGAAGCACTCTGGAACCCCATTGACATTATTAATAAGTGGCAAGGCTCTTCTGGTGGTCGTGCCGCCGCCTTTTTCTGCGGATTCGTCTGGCTCCTTGCACAAATTAGCGTCAACATCAGTGCGAATGGCATATCGTTTGCGAATGATGTGACAACCCTATTGCCAAAATGGTTCAATATCCGACGTGGTGTCATCCTTGTCTCCTTTATCGGGGGCTGGGCATTATGCCCCTGGATCATCATGGCGTCAGCACAGGCATTTATGAGCTTCATGTCTGCCTATGCCATCTTCATGGCACCCATCGCGGGTATACTCACCACTGATTACTGGCTCGTCAAGCGTCGTAAGTATGATGTTCCGGCACTTTACGACCCTCAGGGAATTTACCGTTTTGGGTGGGGCGGTAACTGGAGGGCTTTGGTCACAACTGTTGTCATTATTGTCCCTCTGTTGCCGGCTCTAGGCCACAAGGTCACACCCAACAGTGTTCCAATACCCACTGGACTACAGCATCTATTTGATTTTAATTGGATTTACGGGTTTACGACCTCAATTGTACTCTACTACGGTCTGAACCTTCTTTGCCCTCACCGAGCAACCCTCATTGCAGAGACTGTCTCAGGAGATCAATTTTTAATTGAAGGAGTTGTGCCTAGTATACAGCAAAAAGTAGCTAATGAAGATGAGATTTACACATCAAAATCTGCCAGAAGCCTGAAAACGGAGGTATGACTAGATAGTCTAGTGAATCAAAGTTTGGTAATAGTATAGTATGAGTGGTGCCTCAAATGGAATTCGATGACAAAATCTATATTATAGGCGTGTATCAGGCGTGGATTAAAGTTTTCGATTGATATGAGAACATTTCAATAAAAATTTGTGGTCGCAACTATATCAAATCACTTCCAGTCTCTTGTTGGATCATTGGTGTGCTCAATATTTTCCGTCCAGGGTAAGTTGTTAATGGCAACAACTGAGGAAGCCGGAAGCCGCGGTTTGCCGATCATAAGAACCGAGCGGTGCTTTGTCATACGTAATTGCTAGCCGGGTTGGCCCGCCAGTAACTAGGGGTTGGGACGAGTCAAGGCAGTGAAGGGGAAAAAGACAGGGGTCTAAAATTGCGCCTCTATTTTAGTTTTCTTGGTGGCTGTGCCTCGTTGATCATGTTCTTGGAATACTCAACAAGGCACAACTAATTATATGACTAACAGACGAATTAAGAAATAGGAAAAAAAAACTGCCAATAAGACTAGGAGATTTGATATTTGGGGGATTATTTTGTTTAAGCAAAGAGATGAACTTGCCCTAACAGGCCCGCGCAGCCCGATAATCGTACCCCAGGCGACCCTAGTCAATCACATCCACTACCTCCTCTTAGCCCTACAATCGCGTTGGCTAGTGTTGGTTGGCCTTTTTACATTTTACGTCCCTGCCACACGGCGAAAATGCGGCCCCAGGAGAGTAGATCTTCACTGACGAAGGTCAGATCAAAATTAGTGGTCTGTAAATAATAAAGAGTTTAACACGTATCATGAATATGTGGAATTTTGGACAAGTTGAACAGGACTGAGCGCATGGGATTTTGTCCGAGGTAATTGAGTGTCTGCAAGAATAGACTGTTGCCTGCACTGGCGAACATACTTTTCCTGCTTGCGTTGGCCATCTGTCAAGAAATCGCCGTAATTATACCAAGTCTGGTATATATTTGGTGTCATGGCTTCACCAATCACTCATATCTCCGCTCCCCTTTATCACCGGATTCAAAAATATGGGCATAGTTCAAAGCCCATCTTGTCACACCGATAAGCCAACCTACAGTCGAGTCGGTGTGTACATAATGGCAAAGCATCCAAGCACTAAATCGCCAACCAGGGCGGCTTCTGTACCGAAGTAAAGGGAAAAAAAGATAGCATACCGCCCTAGAAGTTTGAAAGGTGGTTCTGGATACAGAAGATGGTTAAATATGAGCGGCTAGATGAAACAATTTCGCTGTTTGAGCGGTTTCACGAATGCATCCTTTATCTCCAACAGAGAGCAAAGCGATTCATGTGCTGGAAAATATATGGACTACTCGAAAGACATGTACTACGCACTGAATCCGTATGCAGACTCGCACGATCTCATTGCTATGCATTATATTGCATACTAGAAACGAATAGGGTTTTGTGTTTGATGTGTATGCTTCGGGGAGCTAGATGGTTTCAAATATAAGATGATGGTCGACTTCTGTTTGGTACAACCGGCCAGTGACGTCGACTCGGGGGTGCGAAAGGTATATCGGTCCACCTCAACCCAGCTACGATGAAGTCATCTGTTCACATCCTAGCCACAAAGGTCTAGTAAATGTAGGCTTAGCGCCATGGGTGCTATGGGTGTCCTGTTGGGAGACAGATGTGACAACCAGCAGACCCACCACAAACGCATGATTACGCCCAACGCCTTGCCAAGAAACTTGGCCCATTTTGGAACATGGAATCTCCTCCATTCACTACGTGGTGGGCTGCCAAGGCAGTTTCCTAAAACCATCTAGATCCCATTAGTCCGATCTAACCAAATAGCTTTTCTCACTTCTACCAGCCTATTGTCTCTGGCTACTGAACCTGGCACTCCAAAAGATTAGAGAGTCACAGACTGATACATTCTAAAAGAGTCAAGAAATCAAAGAGAAAGTTGAAGGATATTTGTAGATTGGCCGAATTGGCTCAGGTCATGTATTACTTTGGTATCCAAATGGCCCATAAACATTCTTCTCGTGATGACGTATTGCCCATTGAAGCCTCCACCGGCGTGCAGTCTTACAAAGTTCGGGAGTCCATTTAACATTGCAATCCGACACAGGAACAGGTTCAAGTTGCCCTAAGAAATTATAAAAGTCCTCAAACGATTTGGTATGTGGAAGCTCCCCTCCTTCTAGATTGAAAAGGTCATTGGGGTGAAAGACCAGTCGTTGGCTTGGAGAGATGGGATGACCTTGGTCATTGTTAATATCATCATAAGCTAGCCAGCATGACGAATAACCCAACAAAGCCACTAGCAGCTGCAGCCTGGAGAACTCAGGATCACTCCAGGGCCTCTTTCGTGAGACGTAATCGTTCAATGCATAAGCTTTCCTCACAATGGGGGCTACAATTGAATCGTCTCCTACCAGAACACACTCAAAATAGCCACTGGGGCCCAGCCAAAGTGCCCCTGGAGCGACCAGAGCATCGTCTCCCAAATATTCGAGGCGAATGGCCATCTCCTGAGCCAGTATCCTGAGCCTCTCTGGCTCTATGTAACACGGTCGAACAACCATTGAGAACCGAAATGTGGATCGTGAATGATTGCACCTAAGCGTGAAGGGAAAGATTAGTAATTGTCTAGATGAATTTATGCCATGAAATGGAAGGGTAAATGGATACAGACTTATTTAAGAATGTCTCTATGCATTAATGATTAAATAAGGGCGGATTTTAGTGCTGTGGCTCTGTACTTCTGAGAAATCCTAAGAGAAATTTTCAATGAGATGAGGATAAATAACGAGATCAGCTGATATTGTGAATTTATGAAGTCATATATAGCGGGCCTGTTGTATCCATGGGCTTTGGAAGAAAAACAAAAATTGGAGAGAAACAGAGTCCGTAATATCTAAATTTGATACGTGGGTTGTAGCAATATCAAGTCACATGAAATGGTTGGTGTGCTCATCAACCTATCGCTCAGGTCTTGCAGCCACTGGCCGTCTCCACATTGCGGAGCTGAAAAGATCGGCAAAGCCACCCTTGGTCACTACGAACCCGGACAGTGGGTGGAATTCACAGCACCCAACTCTCAAAGTCAAGTTGCCCAGTCAAGGTTTTATGTGCACACTTTGCTCTAGATCGATGATGACACACCTACGATGTTCCGGTAGCTGTTGATCTGCTGCAGGGCGATAATGCACGACGAGACCCAATTTTCGCATGCGCATGTTGGCTTGCAACGGTCGAGCAGCTGCCAAGTTATGTTGGGTTCAAATTTTCACCGAGATCAAGTGCCAGAACAGTTGGGCTGTTGGTTGCAAACGCCTCAATCGGGCACTCTTGTTGGATCGACTTTTGGCGGAGAGCCCAGACTGGTTGGTGAAGCGAACTGAACAGGGTATGTGTTTGTGACTAGGCGCCCAAAATGTGGTCACCAGGTGGTAAATTTGTGTGTTGGTTCTTTCAATATCCCTTCGAGCAACAGCCACCCGTATTCCTCATCAAGAATCGCCACGATTGTTGGTCTGGCTCGGCCACGCGGAGTCCATGCACTGCGGGTCATCCTCCTGCACGGCGCCTAAAGTGAGCCTCCCTGAACTTTGGGTCTGAGTGTGGATGTATCTTGCTGATTAATATATTCGTGTCCAGTTTTAGGCCTTGCCATTCCCGATTGAGGTGATGAAGTCCTCCATGGTACAGGAGGTATGGCGAATTGAAAAATTTGTGTCCCGGATTGGTGCTATTTCAATTTAATAGCTACTAATATGCGACTGAGGACTATTGGGACCATTGGAATATTATGTATACGTGCATAATTCAACATGAATATACTAAATAATGACGTTGAAAAACTAGCAGCTGGCGATCAATTTAGGTAATCCCACCGACACTCATTTCCCTCCGTTAGTCGCTCGCTGGGATCGGAAAAGGCCCAGTAGGACTCGTGGAGGCCCCAATGTTAGCCTGGTGCATGGTTCGAGGGCCATACGCATCTGGGTAGTCGATAGCTGTGTGAAAGCACTGCCAATTTGCCCACATGATGATGTCCCCCTCCTCTACACTGGGAAGGATGATGTACTCTGGGCGGAGAATTCGCTCCTGGATTTTTTTGAGCCATCTTCGAATCTCAGCGACATCTTCGATTACCTTGGGTTCCTCTGCGAGGGAGGAACGCAAGAACATCTTGCGAACACAAATACCATGAACCATGAAAGCCTTGTCTCCAGTCATTGGATTTACCCACACCATGGGATAACGCTTAATGAATGCGGGATTCCAGTCTCCTAAACTCTCAATTGGCTTTTCAAGCCCTTGACTAGCTACTCCAAGTCCATTAGGGTTTCCCCGGCAGGCTCCCATCCATTGGTATGGATGTGGTGCATATTCGACCCAGCTATGGTCGGCGATAGCTCTCTCCTCGGGGCTCATGAGATCGTAGGTTTGTACGTTGCTGAAGAATGCTGTTAGTCCGGGCTCGACCTTCATGGTGTGGCCAGAGCCATCATCCCAATGAACGGTCAATTTGGGTGACATAGGCCGCTTTATGCACCGCAAAGTGGTAAACCAAGCAGGATCACGTTCATATAGTGGTGCATCAATATGCCAACGCTGGAATCTGGTGTGGCCATTCTCGAAATCCTCCTGTGGAAGTTTAGTAGCATGCCAGTCATGGCTAAGCGGTTTTTTGACTGTCTTGTTCAGGATGCCATAATGATCTTGACCTTGATATCCCTTTCCGATAAGACGAACGTTTTCAGCACCTGGGATTCCGATGACATCTCGACTCGACTAAAGAGAGAATTGATCAGCCAGAAATCTCAACCAGAGGCATAAAGTGAAAGAGAAGCGGTTCACCTACTGACAGAAGACCGCCACGTTCGTTAAACGCCTTAATTGTTCCGTGTGAATGAACCTGTGGCGCATCTGGGTCAAAGCGGGTCACTAGCTCCCACTGTTTGATGGGCGACAAGTCTTTTTGGCCCTTAACGACTACAACCGTATTTTCCCAAATGGTTTGTTTAAGTGATTGCACGTCGGCATCTTGATAATAGTGAGTGGGGTACCGCCCATCGAAAACGGAATATAATTACCACTTATGTTGTTGAGATCTAAATCTTCTACAACTGCACCAAAGTTTGTCTTTTTCCCTGCTTCTTTAGGAAGGGGCTTCACGGTAAAAGAAGCATCGGTTGACTCAATCCTGGAGGGCATCGTGATGGGCGCTTGGGTGACACAAAATGGTGGAATGATGAAGATGTTCACTTTCTAAACGGGCTATTTGGGGACTAAAAGTAAATGACTATATCTTCGTCCCAAATCTCAAAGTCTTGCTCCCTCGTCCGTGGTAATGCGATGCTTTTTACTTCTAGCTAACGCGTTTATCACAGATAAGGCTACCACCCACAGTGAATGGTCGGCCGAGGAATCGGCCGAGATACGGAAAGGCATTCCGCATCCAAGTCCGGAAATGAAACCTTGACTGATTTGAGGCTTGTATCATGCTTGAAATTTCATCTGACTTCCTTTGGACCGAGGAATAGCATTCCAAAGCTAATCTCGTAAATCATATTCCGGAGAGACCCATGTACAACACATCGGCAACTACATCCATGCAAAATCTTCATATTGATAAGTAAAAGTCCCAGTCATTTACAAAATGAGTCTACAATACAATTAGGGGCAATAATCTAATGAATTTAGGAGTTATTTTTTTTCTATCCTTCTTCTCTTTATTTCTTTATTTCTCTCTTTTTTCGGTGAAAAATAAACCAACTTGAAACTCTCGTAATGGGAAAAGCGATGGCCATAGCAACTCTTTGGTTACTCGAGAATAAATTGAGACGTGTATCAATTACTTCACTATCTATGAAGAGATAAACACTTTGAATATCCTAAAGTTTCTGATTTTCTTTGGGAGCTTTTCCACTGGTCCCCTCGGCTGCCAGTTACCCTTCAACCATCACAGTCGATCCTGCCCTCTTTGTTTGATTCGTGGAACTGTTCATTTCCTGTTCCTCTAGTCTCCTCTTTAATGCTTTATAGTGCAGCTCCATAGCATTAGCTGTGAACTGTTCGCCTGTGACCATTGGATACTTCTTTTTAGGCCCCTGAATAAGCGCATCTTTGCATGGCTGGTTGAAAAAAGCGATACTGTATCGTTCCCCGTAATAATCCCCAACTTCCTCTGGTGCCTTTACTCGGTGAAAGGTGCTTTTAAAACGGTCATCAGACCAGCTCATCAGCAGATCACCAATATTGCAGATGATGCTTCCCGGCTCAAATTCAACCCTGGTCCAATCATCACCAGTTGCCCACTCAGTAACCACTTCTCTGCCGGGACATATTTCCAATCCAGATTGGTCACCTCGCTGGAATAGTAGCGTCAAAAAATCCCAGTCTGCATGGGCTCCGGCACGATGAGCAGTTTTACCGTTGTTAGCCTTGGGAGTTTCGAAATAGTGCAGCAGACGAAGGACAGTTTGACAGTTTGGTTTGGAGACGTCATGGGCTTTAATGAAGAAGTCATCTGGAAATCCCAACCCCTTAGCAAAACATCGCATCAACATTTGTGAAACGCCCTGCAGAGTATGCATGAACTCTGTTGACTTTCTTTGGAATCCGGGAACGTGGTCATCTGAAATCCACAATCCAGCCATATTTTCTCCAAATTGGAGTTGATAAGATTCCTTTTGATCGGGAGCGCCTGTTGACGGCCGGATCTGCGATCGGCACTCATACCCAACGTTTTGGGGGTTCCAAGGAACACTCATTTTAGTGGATTCGGGGAGTGAAAAGAAAGCCTCAGATGTCACAAACATGGAATCGATTTCGGCTTGGTCAATGCCATGGTCCACAATGGCAAAGAAGCCGACATTCTCGGCGGCTGCGCAAAGTTGTTCTGTTATTTGATCAATCCGTATCTCAAAGTCGGAAAGAGAGATCTGAGACATTCAATCATATTAGCTCGTGATCCCTTTTCAAAGGGGTAGTTGAAGCAACCTGAGGGATTGAACGAGAAACGTATTTGGTGCCCATATTCTCGGTTGGTTGCAAGAGTTCTTTGGGAGGGATAAAGTCAGAAATTCTGCAGCAGATAAAGTACTGTTCTGATGATACTCTAAATGAGGAGTCTTTTCAATGATAGCCAGTGTTGATATTTATTGCGATTATGGATTTATCGCCTGGTTACAAATGCGGATGACTGACAGATAAGATAAGAAGTATCTACTTCGGCCGAGCCGTAGGCGCTGAATCAGCCTGGCCGATAACCTAAAGTTGAACCCTCTCAATTCCCGGATCTCAAACGCAATGACCAATTCTACGCCCGGTTTATGGACACCCGAAGTTTCCAAATCGACGAACTCACACTAGAATTAACTGACTATGAGTGTTCTATGCTGGAAATCTCGATGATTAACTATAAATCTAATTGAATAAGGCCATGGATTGGTGACAAGGACCACACTTTAATTGCCTCACCTTGAATGTAAATAGTTGCAAAGCATAATCGCGTACCTCACATGAATAGGTATTTGGTAGAGCAAAACTTATGTCCGCTGCTATTCAATCTACCCTCCAATATGAAGGGCAACATCCCCACTGAGAGAAAACGCAGTAGATCTCGGCATAGAGTTAAATCAACGAAAATGTAACAATCAGGTTCCTTGCCAACTCTTTGACGGTAACCGTAGTGAATCGGCTGAGGCTAGATGCAGCGTTTGATTACAAGTATATTTCTCATTACTCCTTACATTAAATGGCATTTACCTTTGTATGAAAAGGGTTTAATCAGAAAATGGCCATATATTCTAGCTCCATAATTAAGATTCGCTTAACATCGGATGTGATGAAATATGATCGCGGAGATGTTCAGCAATTCAAGGTTGCATTCATAGATGGGAACTATCAGTGAGTCCCTAAAGCAGACTTGGCTTTTGTTTGCTTGATCACCCATATTTACTTCGTTCAGCATCAGCATGCAGTCTATACCCAAGCCCAACCTAGATCATGATAATCCAATTCACTCCACAATGTTTATTTTCGCACTCGCAGCTGGCTCATTGACTGGGCACTGTCAAAACTACTCTCCAGGGCACCCCCGCCCGGTCATCGGAGGCCATTAGCCGAACAAGCGGATAAAAATGCGTCTGTTCGTACTATTCTCGACCCCCACTTTCCATAGCAACAACTTTTGGGAGATTAACTCGCAAATCAATCGGGATATCTGCCGTGCTTGATTGCATCCTATGCGGCTACGGGAGTCGGTCCGTTTGATCGGCTTAGCTCCCGACTCGCCTATCCCATTTGTTGACCGCCATTATCTGAGTATAAATGATTGATGAAAACTGAAGATAATTAATGTTTGATTTTATATTATATCCATCCACTCTCAGCTTAATAGCATTCTTATTACGAGTGCGAGTTCGCGATCGAAATCATGCAGATTACCGAGATTACTGTTTTCAGTTCCGATGCGAAATACTCCGGTGGTGTATAATCAATGTCCGGTGGTCGAACTGCCACAAAGCAATCATCCATTGTAATCCGTGTCAGGACTGATGATAGTATCGAAGGCTGGTCCGAGTCAGCGCCGCTTGGTAGTGACTATCTACCTAGTTCATTTGCCAGTGAACTCACTTCTCTAAAGGAACTGGGTCCACATGTTCTCGGCTTGGATCCTCGTTCGCCCGGAATTATCTGTGCCACAATGGACCGCGCAATGATAGCTGGCACAGCGGCTAAGGCTCTCATCGACTTTGCATGTTGGGATATACTTGGCAAAGCCGTCAGCTTGCCAACCAGCACATTACTTGGCGGACAGCTTACGACAAATCCACCCGCTTTCTCAGTAATCGGTATCTCAGACCCGGAAACAGGCGTTAAAAAGGCGCTTTCTGAACTACATAAGGGACTGAAAGCGATGCAAATCAAGGTTGGGGACAATCCGCTAGATGATGCCCGACGTGTCAGGGCTATCCGCGAAGCTATTCCTAACACGGTGGAAGTCTGGGCTGATGCTAATGCTGGTTGGAACCTGCATCAGGCCCTCACATATGCTCGAGCCTTGGGACAGGATATTGCAGTGCCTCTGGAACAACCATGCCGCTCTCTATCCGACTCCATTGAGGTTGGTCGCCGTGCAGGGTTATCCATCATACTCGATGAAGGCATTGTGACAATGGCCGATCTTGTCACGGCACATGCGGGCGGTATTACAGGTGTCAACATCAAACCGCCCCGTGTCGGTGGTATCACCAAAGCTCGTACTTTACGTGATGCAGCCGTGGCCCTTGATATGATGGTTACTATTGATGATACATAGGGCTGTGCCCTTTTGACGGCTCAAAATATTCAGTTGGCTGCCTCCACACCTAGTAACCGATTACGCGCGGTTGATCTCTTTGCTGAGTGGACGGAACCCTTGATCGCCCAAGTTCCACGCATGCAGTCAGACGGCCGAGTTGCCAATACTACTCTGCCTGGAAACGGGTATGGTGGGATTGATATGGAATTATTGGGCGAACCACTATTTCATATGAGAGTTTAAAATTTTAGTTGGGTTATATTGATTAGCTTTCAATATATCTTTTGTTCTGAATGACATCTTCCCGTCAAAGAAAGAAACTGAAAACATTGACACAGTGTTAAGAGCAGTGAAATACATGTAATGAGATTCATGCCCCTCATTTGACAGTTAACAGAATTACACAATAAGGTTCTAGGATTTCTTTCGCAACGTGGGTCAATGGGTTTTTAGTCGATAATTCAGCTTTTCAATGGAATATTATGGGCTTCATGATACCATAATCTAGATCATATATATGTTGGTAGGATCTTCTCATTGAGGGGCGGTTCAAACGTAGTGGCCCAAGCAAGCATCAGATGACTAGTACCAAAATATTGCCTCAGCCTATATCATTCGTACCATATAACACTGGATTTAATTTAACTTAATGCAAAGGCTTCTAATAATCTCAATTATTTTGTCCGTAGAGTTTATTATGATCTAAGTACAAAGATCGTTTCCCCTACAGATAACGTACAATTTAACCAGTCACCAAAACATACTTCATACAACAATCAAATAAACCGTTTATAGGATGGTCAAGGCCGATTGTTCATTAAGCTACGCCATAAAGATTCCAGAAAACCACTTCCCATAAAAACTCAAAACACATCAATTGTCAAACTTATTCATAAGACATGACTTCGGTGCTAATCATCGAATGAAAACACCGAAATTCCGTACTATAACTGATACGTGAAATGAGGAGGCAGCCCCTAGCCGCTGCACTAAAAGGTCTACCTGTGCCTCGGTTAGGAGTAACACAGGATATTTGGGTCTATATAGCATCGATCTGCATCAATAGCCCTCACACTAGCAACAGGATTTATAATTGTCGACTCATTTATAAACGATACTCTTTTTCATTACCCTGGATATGTAATAAATAAAAATCTTCATCTCGAGAACAAGAGAACAAGTAATCTAACCCTGACCCTACGGATTGCTCCAAGCCAAAGACTCTTTCTTTTTATTGTTTTAATGAGCTACTGAGTTATACTTGTGAAAATAGAATTCTATAACTAGGCTACCATGATAAACAGCCCTCGTGGGAAAATATTGTGGGGCAGAGGGAGAGGGAGGGGGTAGCACATTTCCACATCAGAATTTCATTGCAGCCATAACGTAAACCCCCAGGTCGATGGAAACCAACACTCGAAGAAAGGGATGGAGTTCATCAGGTATCAAGAGTGCAGGTTTCGTATAGAGATCGACATGTCACTAGAGTAATAAGGAGCCTGGCCACAGCATAGCCATCTCAAACGACACTAGTGGGCTGCGCCACAGTTTGTCAGCGCTGACTGATGTGAATCACCTCAACATATTAATCATGCTTTGCCTAGCACGAGTTGAAGTAAAAAAATTTTCACGCCTTCATTCGATTTGGGAAAATAAGTTTCTAATTATTTCCTATTTAGTAACAATATTTTACAAAGAAAACTGTACCTTTACCTATTCAAATCATGTCAGCTAATGATATTGAAATACTACCACCCTACGAGGCGATCGGCACCAGCAGACACAATGGTCAATTACAACAACCTGAAGAATTGCCAACATTTGTCCTTGATGGAACCTTGATTTATTCCAGGTTAAATCAACAGCGGCCTCTATACAAAATCAACAGCCCGCCCTACGAAGCAGCGCTGCCCAAGTACAATCTCCACAAGATTCGCCACAAATCCTTGGAGTCAAACAGCATCGTCAGCACGCGATCCCGCGAACATCATATATACAGTATCGTTTCTGATTACGTCAGTATTGGGCAGAGAAATGTCAACATTTTTGGACACGCAGATTTGAAAACAGTCTTTCGCGAAATACAAATGTCCCAGAGCATTGGCCCTTCCTCGTTCAAGGTTCCTGGACATTTTAAGACAGATCGACCAACCAAGAATCGGCTGCAACATGGGAGTGAGATTCTGTGGAGGGACATGAATGACCAAATAATTGCAATTGAGACAAAAGTGGAGCGGGATGAACAAGGAAATATTCGAGAACTACCACGACTTGAAATCAAGACAAGCATGGATGAGAAGATCCTTGATCTTTTGGTGGCATGTTGGTGTGCGCGGCTATGGAAACAAGCTGAGAAAGAATTGACAGAACCCATAACATGGAACTCAAGTAAGCCATCTGGTGATATTTATGGCTGGAGAACTAATCTTTTTTCAAATAGTAAAAAGAACAATTGGAAGATATTCGACACGAGGCAACATATGGGGTGGATATTAGTGGCTTTTGTGTAGTTGGTCGTGAATGATGCAGTTCAATGCCATATGGACCCTAATATCTTGTGTTACTTCTAATCAAGACACAGGTAAATCTTTTGGTATAGCAGCTAGGGCCTACCTTCCCATTTCACGTATCAGTGGATTCTTCCTCTGCATAATACTCAAAGTTCCTCATGGCGAATCGTGCTTTTCTATACAAATTGCCTAACATCTGGTTTTCGTTTGGAATTTATCTATTAACCCAGCGGGGAATTCTCTGGTTCTATTTTATAGGTAAGATCGAAATAGTTTCTGGTATTTTTTGCGCGTCGCGCGGTCGCCCTCCCACACGTCCTTACCATTATCTACGGCCTCAATGTGAGGACCGACATATGTGGCCACCATTCCGCCGCCAAAAGCGTCCTTATCAATGAATACATGCTCATCGGGCTCAACAACCTTGACATAGTATGGATGAGCGAGCATCGCGGTCAGGTCCTCAGGGCTCTGGTACAGAAACATAGCAATGCCATCGAAATCGACGAGCGCGTTTGACGCTGGCTCATATGCACCGGCTTCCGTGGGAAGGATTTTACCTCCAACTTGTACCTAGAACGCTAGTTAATTCCAGCTCCAGCGATGAGACGCAAAATGTTCAAGGATGGAAGTTTGGTGTTTTGAAATGAACCTACCTGCTGATAGCGGCGGATGTTGAAATGTGTGGCCAGAGGAACAACTTTGGGTGCATGCTGGGTCTCCCAATACTCCCAAAACTCCTCACGAGTGTAGTTGGGATGACGTTTAACATAAGTAACCATCTGGGTTAGCCCAGTGTTGGAGCTGCGAGAAGCAAGGGCCTCTCCCATTAAGGTGGCCACGATTGCTAACTTGAACACGAGATGAATCATTTTGTTTCAATTCCAATGACCTAGATCAGAGGAGGAGTTGTTGGCTTGGTAGGAAGGGAAATGGGAAATGGAAGCAAAGAAAACTTTTGAATGCAAAAACTGTCTATGCATTTTATGCGCGTCGCGGAATATGCCCGCATCTCTTTATTGCCTCTCTTCTCACCTTCACCTTAGTGCGTAGTTAGCTTGCATTAGAGGCACTGTTGGTCGCTCGTGTGATGCAGACTGGGAACCAACTAACCAGGCAGCCCTGGAGCCAGACTGCCGGCTTTTTTTCTTCTTTATTTGACAATATTTGTTCTTCCTTTCTTCCGTCACTTTTAGAATTCTTATGTAACCTAGTATTCAGAATAATCTACAACGGGGTTATCACTACAGCATTCCTCCTCGCTCATCCTGAGGTTGCCAAGACTTCCCTGCAGGCAAACTCTGCATGACGCAGGGGGTGAAGCTCAGATATTTTTGCCCACGTTACTTGTTCTTGGCCCGGTTTTTAATTGGCTCGGGACAGTGGAAGTTGGCTTTCTCCATAATGCCAACAATTGATCTACTCCAGGCTGTCACGCTTCATGCAAATGTGAGATATTAGTAACAGAATAAGAAATTATTGGTGTGGCGTGCTAACATTGCAACTAGCAATGCAATTGTATCCTTGCACAATGCTAGAGCTTGTGCGCGTCGGATATTTTATCCTACTTTGGTTCGATTCACATGCTCTTACCGCTCGCTTCTATTTCTCTCCTCTTTAGGAGAGATTCCAGCACACTCGCTAGTGCTAAATCCCAATCAAACACATTTTTATCTTTCCGAGTCTCTGCCCACTAAGCGCCGCCACTCACTTTCCTTCCAGAAAGTGGCGTTTATTCCGCCGTAAACCATGCACCACTTTTTCTTTTTTAGAAACCACGGAGCTGCTGCACAAATCCCATGTCCAAAGGCCGCCGGGGTTGAAGAGGTAATCATGCCCAATTAACTCAAGATTCATAACGCCTTGCACGATCATGAGAGACAGTCTCAGTCTCAAGTATAGACGACTTTTTAAGATTAAAATAGCGCAAGAGTGTTACGAATGGAACCGTAGTCAGATCACGGTTGATACGGGCTGATTACCGTGTCGGCTGTGTACCGTGTGGTGAGGCCACACACCGTAGGTTTGAACGTTCACCGGAATTATTACTGTTGGAATCAATCTGTAAGGACTAAGCGCATTAAAGAGCGATATCCCTCTATCTACTACAGCAGAATGACTTGCTATTTATACGGCTCCTGGTGGGCCCGTACGGTACCGGCCGGTTCGGAGCCGTAAGAGGTTCACCTCCCCGCTCAAAACAAAGAGTATTGGCCAACTCCTTATACATATATATTCTGTTCTTTTTGGCACTATCTCTATATTTGCTACATAGTAATGGAGCTGTCCTTCATAATAGAATATGGATTAAATATTAGCAGATGGGAGTAGATTGCATACTTTGTGTTTTTAAATGCCAAACCTAAATCTCAAAAGGCCACGCCATGCCACCATGGCATAAATTCGGTTTTTTTTTAATTTCTTGGACCTCGTCCTTTCAATCGCCAGCCCAAAATTCCAAGGGATGAGCAAAACATCATTGCTCCCAGATACAATATAAGGGGCTTGTACTTTCCCATCCCATATCCAGAGGTAATAGGTCCAGTCAATAATGCAGCTGTAATAGGTCCTGTGACAATGTTCCCGACTCCCTTGGTGAATGCCATGAGACTATATACTGGTTGTGGATCATCCGAGCAAAGAGTCCCGAATTTTGCCCAAAACACAACATAGGCGCCAGCAAACCACCCATAAACGATGGAGAACATTAGGAGAGCCTCAAAGGAATGGGCGAAACCCCATATGGTAAATGAGGCTATTGATGAAGCAAATGTAGTAATGAAAACTAAAAGAAGTATGTTGTTAGTTCGGTCAGAAAGGTACCCAAATCCTACTTGTCCTATAACCAACGCAATATTATTAGCTGCGAGTATTAAAGCTCCAACTCGGCCAGAAAGCCCAATTGAAACCGCAAATGTGGGTAGATAGAGCGAGGGTATATAATAGGCGAACCCTTGCATCAGGTTGGAGAATGTAAAGCACCAGAACAACGGGCGCCAGAGAAAGCTGGTGTCCATAATTCGCAGCGACGCATGACTTGACGCAGGCAGTCTACCCTTGAGGAGATGTAGAATTGGAGCGACCGTGACAAACTGTCCCGCCGCAACCACTCTCAGAGTTGTACGGTACCCGTAAGTTGCCAGAAGCCATTCCAGCAAAAATGGTAGGCCAACACCGCTTACGCCTCCGCCAGCATAAAGTACACCATATGCAAGGCCACGGCGTTGTACAAACCACTCATTCAGCATGCAAGTAATTGGGAAGTAAACTAACAAAAATCCCATGCCGTAGAGGACACCTTGAGTGGCAATCAAGGCATAAACTGAACTGGCGAAAGACGCCCCCAACACGGACGCGACGCAAATAGCAGAGCCAGTTATGACCATATGCCTCTGCCACCTTTGGTATTTTTTTACCAAAGGGGCTGCAAAGGGAGCTCCGAGAAAATAGATACTCGTTGACACAGTTCCAATGACAGCGATATTGTCATCATTAGAAAATTGTGGCAGCTTTGTATAATATTCTTGGAAAACGCCGAAAGTCATGGGAAACCCTTACAAGTCAACCTTCTGAAACTGACTAGGCGCCATGATTTGCTTGATTCACTTACCCCATAGAAATGCTTCGATGATGAATGACCCAAATAGAAATTTCCATGCCTCGGGTCCGTTATCCGTTGGAGGTAAAGATTGGACAGGGCGTGCATTTTCGTCGCCTTCGCCAGCGGTCGAGGGCAATGCTTCTCGCGTTGTACCTAGCTCAACGGACATTCTGACGATTTCAGTTCTCGGAATGCTATTCAAGGAGGGATACTTTTGGCTTGTTGTCGAGCATCAAGAATTCAAGGTAGCAATAATTCCCCGCTTCGTCATATTTATTCTAAGCCGGTATCGCACATCAGTCAACCATAGGGCGTCCACGATACCGAGTCCGGCTAGCTTTACTTTTAGCGAAAAGCTTCGGGTCACATATAAAAGTTACCCCATAGCTCGGAAGTCGTTATCTTATCTCAACCACGCACCTACGCAGGTGTACAAACGCTTGTCAAGGTCTCAGCGCTCTCCGAAATCATAGAGTAGACGCATCTTAGAGAAGGCTCCAGCTCTCTGACATGAAAACCGATTATATTTATCAATGAAATTCTTTTTCAAAAAAAAAAAAATTTCAGACGCCGTCAAACGGATATAGGGCACCATTGCACTACGCATTAGCGGAGGGTTCACTTCACTTTTGCCGTAGTCGGCAATGTGACAGATGCTAAATAGGATATAGCCTACGATTGCACTACGCATTAACGGGAATATTCACTTCACTTTTATTTGGCGCAATGGTTATTCGACATCAGATAAAGAGTTAGCCAAAGTGACTGCAGTGTATAGATGAGAAAATGTTCAAGATATCATGTCATGTAATTTTTTCACAGGGCGGACTTGGGAGTGTCTACTTCAAAGGGCATGAAAAAAGAAAACTACCATTCTTAGGACATGTGCATAGCTGTCAAGATTTTGGAATCATTCATACAACCAGTGTGCATTGAGCGACATGAATTACCAAACGGATATAGAGCACCATTGCACTGCGGATTAGTGGAGTGTTCATTTCACTTTTGCCGTCACCCGCAATGTGGCATGAACTGATGCTCCTAATAATTATGTCAAGTTGTTGCACAGCACTTGTGCTTTTCGCAATTTCGGCTGTTCAGTAGGTGATATCGACATCTAATACTTCTGAGCGGTGTATCAAATGATGAGATAATTTATTTGCAAGCCATACCTTGATGGCCGAAGCAAGACCCCGGTGGTGGTAATGTACCCGCACTCGTCCTTTTTGTGGAGACCGGTAGCGCTGAGGGCACCCAACCCCGAAACCGATGAGAACCTTGATAGTACACTGGGTTCTACTGTGAGCTCAACAGAACAACGCGATTTAGAAGATGAATTATTTGAAATTTCATCAACAGTCGCAAGTCATCATCAATGGCATCTGAAATAGCGGATTCTCCAATCACGGCCCAAGTTGCTCAAGCATGCGATTCAGACATGGAGAACCGAGTGCGGAGAAAGTGAGTAGTTCGGGTAAGTCACTTGGACATAACTAAATATTTTATGCTATTAGAGTTGACTACTCGGTCCTCCTGCTTTTGTTCCTTGGTCTATTAGTTTTCCAACTGGATCGTATGAACCTGGCAAGCGCACTGACTGGTGGCTTTGCCACTGACGTCGGCATCAACCAAGCTACCATCAACTTGGGAAATCAATTGATGTTCATGGCTGTTGTCATCTTCGAGATTCCATGTAACATGGCACTTCAGCGCGTGAGAATTAATATTTTTACTATCATTGCAAGCATTCTAAAAAATAGATAGGTCGGACCTAGAAAATGGATAGCAAGCCAGGTGTTTATCTTCGGCTTTGTCTCAACCATGCAAGTTTTCGTACACAATCGAATTGGGTTCTTAGCGACTCGTCTTGCGCTTGGACTTGCAGAGTCTGGTTATACACCCGGAGCCATTTACATTATATCCACATGGTATAAAAAACGCGAACTCGCTAGGCGAGTTTCCCTATTCTTTTTTGGCATGTTCGGTGGGAATGCCCTTAGTCCCACTTTGGCTTCAGGGATCCTAAAGCTTCATGGCGTCCGAGGCATCAAAGGTTGGCAGTGGCTCTTTTTGCGTAAGTTTAAACGAACCTCCCTTCTCATTCCAATCTAAGATACTGCAGTCGAGGGCTTATTCACGATTTTTATCTCTGCCATGCTACTTCTGTTCTTGCCGCATAGCCCAGAAGACCCTCAATCTGTCATCCGACCAGGCCTCGTGCGCTTCTCGGAAGCTGAAAAAGAGATATTACAAAAAAGACTTCAGGATAATATTGAAAGTAAAGACCCCGACTGTAGCAGCTCGGTAATTGATTGGAAACTTGTGTGGAGGACAATATCACATTATCGTCGTTGGCCGCATTACGTCTCTACATTCGCAGTTTTTTCAACATTTTCGCCATTGTCAACCTATTCTCCATCCATAATCATGTTAGTATCAATACTTCCATACATATGGCATATTAATTCGCTGTTTCTTGTCACTTACATGAATTCGATAGGTCTCTAGGATTCGAACGCACTGTAGCCAATCTGCTGGCTGCCGTTGGTGCCTCTCTTGCTCTCCCCGTCGTTTTTAGTTTTGGTTATTTGAGCGATAAATCCAATCGTCGTGGAGCCACTGTACTCGGAGCGCAAATCTGTTACTTGACTACATTAGTCGTGGCTCGTCAGGTTCATCCCCACGTCGGCAAGTGGTCAAGATGGGGCCTCTGGACGGCTGTCAATAGCTTCGCGGTGGGCTATCATCCAGTTCACAATTCTTGGCTGCAGCTGAACTGCCACGAACCTCGTGAGCGTAGTATTGCAATTGCGTATGTTGAACCTATTTGATTACTAATTCCATGTGACTAACATCTTCCAGCATGTGGGTAATGTTTGCAACTACTGGAATGATGGTAGGTGCCCAGTACTTTCAAGCAGATGATGCACCTTTGTAAGTTTGTCCCTCCATGTGTGAAAGAATATTAGACTAACCTAAATCAAAGCTATCACATAGGGTTGCGCACCATGCTTATCATGGTCTCACTCGGGATGGTATTTGCAGCAATCCAGCTTATCGTGTATATAAAATATAACCAATCGGTGAGGAGCAGTCGGCCGGGAATGAAACCTTATTATGTTATTTAAATCCGTATGCCAATTTCATGAATTATTTAATTGTTTATTTTATCAATATTCAATGATTTATAAATAGCATCCCAGTCAGTTGAGCCACGAACTCATGCTGCTGAGACGGCTCGCTGATGTCATGTTGATAATCAAGTAGCTTACTCCACCAATATATCTCCCAGAAGCCCCAGAGCCGCAAATATTATAGATATGATTGCATTCAGCAACTTTACTTGATGGTTTGATATGAAGTTGTGAGATGAACTCAGTGTTATGAGTTCTCAATTGATAATGGGCGATCCTTGTTTATGCCTGCATCTACTCACGGCTAGCCAGATTTTGTTGACGATAATAATGTATAGAAATCCAATTCTCATTGCACAGCATATATTGGAGCAGATCAATACGGCTCTACTGACCCTCCCCCAGAAAGGGAGACTATCTCTCCACCTAACCAAGTGTTTAAAGGGGCACTCGAATTATAATACAATATATACCCATTGCTAATTATGTTGCTCAGATCCGATTTCTCGTTGATCAAGTTTTGAATTGTAGAAGACGCCGTTAAGGTCCAGTTGCTAGTGCTATCCAAAGAGATGTCAAAGTAAGCATCACCATAGCCTGCAACAGCAGCACCTGTCCACGAGCTGTAAGACTGGAGGTCCCAGGAGATATAACTACCATTGTACGCAACTATATCTCCTCTTAAGTCTGATTCGGTGATTGAGATGCTAAGCTCTGCAGGTTGAAGGTTGCTGTTGTCCTTGTATGATGCGTAATGATCAAAGTCTTGAGTGATTGAAGAAAAGTTTGCGACAACAAGAACTCCCGAATCGGTTTCTAGCTCAACATCATCCAGTGTCACGTCTGCAACAACGTTTCCAAACCAAAGTCCGGGAATTCCATTGGCGGTTGTAAACTTGGTCTTTTGAAGCTTCAATCCCGCACCAGATCTTCGCTGAGCTGAACTGAAAATGGCCACACCTCCCAAAAGACCAGCTGTGGCATCGCAATTTATTAGGGTTGCATTTCTGCTACCATCCATGAAGACTACTGGGCCCTTTTCGGACTCTGATAGTACATTCTCCGCATGGATAAGTCCAAGAGCGTAATATGTAGCGGATCCTATGCCAGCTGTCCGGGCAATGGAGTCGTATACGTAGATGTCACCCTTCGGTTCGTCTCCGGAGAATGCAGAGGACCGCATTCCTCCACTGTATAAGTTGATATTCCTTCCAATAATAGTGCTATTTCCAGCAGCATAAAGGCCATGAGACACCGGCCCACTACTATACAGCCAGGAGTTGTTGATGGATACGACAGTGTCGCTTCCATACGCATAGACATTGGCGGCTCCGTTATGGACGGTAATGTTGACTTCATCCAGGTACGCAGTCGATGCATTAGCCTAAAATTCAGCCTTAGTCAATCGCCTGTTTCATTCATAACCTCATCACCGCTTACAATGTTAACGGCAGCATTAAACCCCCAAAAGCTTGAGGCGTATAAATTTGATGCATAGCCATATTTTAGAATTTCCACATGATCCAGAGTCAAACTAGATGCATTGGTGGAAATAACAACACTTGTATCATTAGCATTAACCGACAGAGAAACATGGTCCAGAGATTGATCAGTTTCATATTCATAAGCTGCAACCACTATAGGAGGAGAATATTCAGTTATCGTGGTCCAACAAAATCAAACAGGATTTATAATCAACTCACACTCAGAGGGCATTACAGATGGAAATGCGACGTTATAGTCGGCGGCGATTGCATTGTCAACCACCCAAAGCTCAGGGTCAATAACATCTGATGGGTCATTCATGCTCAGTTTGGCCAAAACGACCACCAGAAACAGAGATGCAATGGAGAGGAATATCATGATTAATTCTGATATTACCGAAGAAATAGCGTTTACAAGTAAGTACAATCCTCGGAGTAGTTGTTTCTCTGAAATTGCTCTCTCTATGGTGAGGATGTTACAACAGCCTATATATACCTTTGGCCACACTACAACTTTTGGGATTGTCTGCCCGTGATCATCATCAAAAGCCTGGCGACTTTCGGTATGTGGAGAAGAAACTGTCATTCAACGTTGACTTTGGACCAAATTTCCCGATCCCTAAAGTTTGAATGCGGGGATAAGCAGGGTCCCGTTTGAGGGGTATTGGATCCCGGCAAAAGGTTAACCGCTGTGTAAACCCGCAATTTCAAGTAGCATCGCGGGGTAAGGATTATGTTGGAAGCACAAGGTAAAATTTGATGAGCGAGCACATGGTTGGTGGATTTTGATGCATGAGCACTCAGTCAACGTTTAGAACTGGAGGTATGGGTCACTCATGTTCGTGATAGAGCTGTGAAACGGTAATTTTTAATAGAACAGAAACATGATATTGGACAGACGTATTCGATAATTCACGAAAGTGGGCAATCTATTGCATCAACGCTTCAGATTATAAGAGACCGAATAGAAAGGCTGTAAAAGTTTACTCATTGGCGATAGAAATAAGACCCCATTTAGCTAGATTCACTCATGACCTCACATTCAAGCATACAATTGAGCGTAATCATGATTACGCGTCTTATGCTTGATTCGATCAAATTTAACGGAGGGAAATGTGATTGCAACATCAAATGAGCATTTCACAACTAAACTCGGGAATTATGGCTCTCGATAATTTATCTGAAAACGAGTACTCGTACGGCAATTTTTTGCAGCCATGCTACATTGCTCCAAAACTTCGGATCTTTTGCCGATTGAAGAAAGGTCCGTACATGGCTCCTTGTATATTCTCATGTAGTCAATCTAAACAAGTATATTCATTTCGTTTAAACCGGGTGGTGGTGCAATGCGGGATCGTGGCCCACCTCGGGTTGTGGTTCAGATCGGCACTGTGGCCCAGTGTTTTAACACACGGTCATCCCACATGCCGATCACGATACGATCAGCTTGGTGTCATCCTTGCAGTAGTAGAGAAGATCTCAAGGCGACGTTAGGGCCGGGCGATCACATGATTATATCTAGAAGTGGAATTATGTTTAAAGTCAAGTGATGATCCGAATCCCATCGATGTATTCATCTGACCAAAGTCACACCACGTTCTACAGCTCTATTCGGTCTTTGAGTTAGATGTATTTAAAGGGCGTTGCTTTTGTTGAATTTAGCACACTTTATCTTTATTGCTTATTTATTTTTGTTCAACTCTAATCTATCCGTCGAATTCGTGTAAGGATCACATTGGTGGGCGTAGAAAGGGAAGCTACAAGGCCTCCGGCAAGCCTTATGCTTGTAACGATGATTTGCAAATAGGCGGACACTCTCTTCGCTATCTTTGGATCTTTCTCTCCTACTTGACCTTATTTTCGTGTTCAAGTCCCTATTAAGGTTGAAGGTAAAGTTGTTCAAAAGCGAATTTCACTATCGGGTGAGTGTTGCGAAAGACTAGGGTTCGAAGGAGATAAACTGCGGGATACACTGTAATGATTCGACTGACATTGAAAGCTGATTCCAGGAATTCCTTCGGTTTGTGGTATCAAGTCTGATATATACAAAATATTTATTGCAACTTCATTCTGAATTATATAATATTCACGTCGATACACTCATGAAAATCCCACGCCTGTTTCCTCTCATATTTTCGACCCAGAAATCAGAACTATGCCTGGCCCGCTTCAACCGCTTCGGCATGGAGGAGCTGCAGATACGTGTCTTTCATGGTTTCTGCCAAAGGCCTATACTTCAAGCCAAGCACCCTGGTTGCCTTGCTTCCATCCACCTTGTAAGTATCCTCAACAAAGCCTGGTCGGCCCTTTGGCATTTTAGACTGCAGCTCCGGTATCTCTTCCCTAGCTGCATCCACAGCACTTTGGTAGTTGAAATTTTGACCAACCCAAAACCTCTGCCCTCCCGCTTCTGGGACTTGATATCCTAGAATATGTGCAGCGGCTATTTCTCGTACATCCACATACCCTCCAAAGTCAAATGGCGGAATATCCTTGGCTCCAATTATTTCATAGAGAGCTTGCACTGATTCGCTTAGATGCTTTGTGCTTTTCAGCTCTGTCACATAGGGTCCAAAAATCCAGGGGGGGGTCATCGCAACCAGATCAAAATTGGGCTGATGCTTCTTGACCCAATCCCACATAGCTCGTTCAGCCAAAGCTTTGGAGGCGCAATATGCTATGACCCCATCAGCTACTGAGGCCTCTTCAAAGGTCACAGGGTTCCAATCCTTCTCATCGTAGGTATAGCCCGGTCGCTTCCCCTTTGAGAAGTCACAAACCGAAGCATGACTCGAGGTAACAACAATACGACGAACATATTGGCCCCATTTTTGGGCGGCCTCCAGAATGGCGAGGGATCCTTGAACCGCAGGATTCAAAAGGTCTCTGACATTATCCTCAGGCTTCAAAATAAAAGGCGACGCTGAGTGAATAATGCCCGTTATTCCCTCCAAAGCTCTTTCGTAGGACTCAGGTTTGGTAATGTCCGAGACAATAGCGTAAGAAAGCTTTTTCGCGTATTGGGGAAATTGGCTCAGAACCTTCTTGGCAGATGCTTCATTCCGAGCAGTAGCCCGTACATTGTATCCCTTCTCCAAAGCCGTATTGACGATATGGCCACCCAAAAACCCACTCGCGCCTGTTATGAGTAGCGTATCAGTCATCTTTGAATTTTGTTGCTTGCCGGCTTTTTCAATAAAGATATGGGATAGAAGTGCCCGTATTTGAAAGAAATGTTGGAGCAAATATAACGAACCTGGGCCCTCCGGTTTTGTACTCTTTAGAGGATTATGGCGTTCTAAGTACCACAAGCATTATTCAGCATGAATGCAGGCTGACAACCTACCCCGCCAACAAAGATTCGCAACGCCCGCAAGTCTTGTCTGAATTCTTCGATACCCGGTAAAGTGGCTTATATTCCAGGCCATGATTGGTGATGAACTAACCATAGGACGCCGAGTCGGCGAGTGCAACCTCACAATAGCGTTGTAACGTCATCGGCCAATCTTGGGCATGGGCTCGGCGAATGAGACATTACACCTTACCATGAAGCACAGAAAGTAAGCGGTATATGTCAGGGGCATATCAATCTAAATCTCGGAATGGTGTTTTTATTCGCTCCCGGACAATCCGAGGGGTTTTAAGGAGCATCGAATCCTTCCCATCCCTAATTTGATCGCACACCGCGTAATCACCAAAAATGGGTTGGTTCTTAGGGGCAAATGAAGCTACTACTCTTTGGTCACAGTAAGGGGAAAGCCCTGTGAGGGTTGGGGAGGGTTAGGCACTTGCAGCACTGTGCTTGCTAATTATTCCGATGCTGTCGCTTGTTTCAGGAACAACGTTACGCCGAGGCTATTCCTGACATTTCCTAGTGAGAAGCATGCAAGAGAGTACTATAGGGTAGGTCACGTCAAATAAAGATTCCGCGTCAAGTAAAGTTATTCTAGAGATAAGACCGCTAATAACAATAACAATTAAAAAAAAAAGAAACCTTGCATGCTATGTAAGTGTGAATGAAGGGGGGAAGATAATGCTCCCACGACCTAAAGCATTTTGTTCAACAGTTTTTCACACCTGGATTTTAAGCAACAATCGAAGCAACGAGAAACGAAAGAAAAACCTTGAGACTTACTTACCTCCCCCCTTTTTTTTTCTTCTTTTTTTTTTTTTTTCGCCAGCGATCAAATCCCATAATCAACTCTCTCCCTTCTATCCATCCTTATCTGTTGCATTATCCATATCTTCAATCTTACCAGGGCTGATGTGCATGGATGACGCGAATGACTATTCTGGCCCAGCCGCTTCCAGAGACAAAAACGGCATAGCGTAATTTACTAATATGGTTAGGAAATAATTTTCACCTCGCTTGGAGTGGACTGGGAGTAATCAATAATTTGGCAAACGGCGTCAAAAGCATCACAGGACTATGCTCCAAGCTGCTCCTGCGAAGATGTTTAAGAAACCTGAGGGATCTTGATTGAATGTTCTTATTGGGCTTCAAGTTTACGATCCTACCAGTCAGAACTAGCGAGCGCCTATCAACGCGTGGTCATTTCGCTAACTTGGCCCACTAGCTAAAGTGGCCTTGTAAGGCGCTGGGCAAAGATAAAATGGGTTGTAAGATTAGATTATTGATGATTCTGCTAAGTGGGGAGGGCCCAATCATGCACGCGCTAACTAGTGAGGGGACATGAATAATGAAAACAGGTAAAAATGTGGACGTTCAAATTAGAGACACACAAGATGACATCAAAAACTCATTACAACTATCCTCGTATTATCTATACCATATTATATATACAAAGAGAAGCGTATGAAAACTTCAGAATTCCGACCCCATTTACAGGATGAAGGCAAGGAGACCAGCAGCGGCAACAGCAAGCTCCCAACCGCCAGCAACGCGGCCAGCAGCACTGATACCATAGCTGCCAGAGCCGGAACCAGACTCAGTGGGAGCAGCGGCGGAGGGAGTAGCAGCTGAGGGGTAGCTGGCAGAGCTGTTGGAGCCACCGTAGGAGCCACCATAGCTGCCGGAACCAGAAGAGCTGCCGGAAGAAGAGCCACCATAGCTGCCAGAACCAGAGGAGCTGCCAGAGGAAGAGCCACCGTAAGCAGGGGCGGAAGCGGAAGGAGCCTGGTAGGCGCCGGACTGGCTGGGCTGGACACCGGAGCTGTCACCACCACCGTAGGCGGGAGCAGAGGCAGCGGGAGCCTCATAAGCACCAGAAGGCTGGGAGCCAGAGCTGCCACTGCCAGATCCGTAAGAGGGAGCAGCCTCCGAGCCAGAGGGGTAGCCGGCGCTGGAATCACCACCGGCAGGGTAAGTCTGGGCAGGGCTGCCAGCAGGGGCGGTGTAAGTAGCACCACCGGCAGGAGCAGTGTAACCAGCGCCACCAGCGGGGGCAGAGTAATCAGCACCACCAGCAGGAGCAGTGTAGTGACCAGCGGGGGCAGAGTAGCCAGCACCACCAGCAGGGGCAGAGTAATCAGCACCACCAGCAGGAGCAGTGTAGTGACCAGCGGGGGCAGTGTAAGCCTTGTCTCCAACTGGGTAGGTCTTCTCGCCAGCCTCCTCGATGGGGCAGACGGTAGTAGACACAGCGTATGTCTCAGTGACGACACGGGCAGGGCAGTCCTTGACATAGGCGGGGCACTTGGTGACAGTGTAGGTCTTGGTAGCATAGATGGTAGAGGTGGTCATAGGCTTGTAAGAGTCCTTAGTAATGGTAGGGTTGGCAGCATCATAGTAGCCACCAGTGTGACCGGGCTGCTCGTAAGAGCCGGACTTGCCTGGCTGACCATAGTGACCAGACTTGCCGGGCTGCTCATAAGAACCAGACTTGCCGGGCTGGCCATAGTGGCCACCGGGCTGCTCGTAGCCAGAGCTGCCACTGCCAGTGTGGTAGGGAGCCTTGGCAGTGGCGGTCTCATCCTCGTCGCAGTCAGTCTCGGTGGGAGCGGCATAAGCAGTCTTGGTACCGGTGACGCCGCCGGAGGAGCCCTCATCGCACTGGTAGCATTCCTTGTCGAAGAAGGAAATGCTAGATCCGGCGTTCTCGGACTCATAGGCCTCGCTGGCAGCGCCAGTGTAGAGCGTGCAGGCGTTGGAGCTGTGGTCGAATGAGAAGGATTCACACTCGCCAGCCTTGTAACAAGCCTTGGCACAGTCCTCAGTCGTGGCAGCAGCGTTGTGAGTTCCGACAGAGTAGCCAGCATTGGCGGAGGTGCCACAGTCGCAGGCACCAGTCTCATCGGCGGAGATGAGCTTGTAAGAATCGCAGTAGGTAGAGCCGGCAGCAGCCACGGCGGCAAGCCCGGAGATAACGACGGCGGTCTTCATGGTGAAGGTGAAACAAAGGTCGCAAGAACGAATGTGTGTTAGTCAATTGACTCTGGTGAATCTGAAAGAGAGAATGCTCCGGTAGATGGAGGGATGGATGAGATTAAGAGTGAGTAGGGAAAGAAAACAACAGCTCGACCCCGGTTTCTTAAATGCATTCAGGGCGCCTCGTTTGGCGTCTTGCCCCTGGCTGTCTCCGCCGCCTCTTTTGGGCTTCGGCGATGCCATTTGGACGCTTCCTTTGGTGGCTGCCTTAGCCCCAGCCACTATTGACACAAGTGAGGTTGCCAGCTCAAAAATTTCCCCAATGGTGCTGAAAGCTAGTCGCTTGGCCAATGTTAGCGCCAACAACCCCTGACTAACCCGCTAGGCGGTAATCCCAACGAAGCCGTGGTTGGGACGCCACAAACAATGGTTCTCAGCTACTCAAGTTGGCTGAATCGCATCACCCGGGGTAGGTTGTTTGTTTGTCCGACGTCCGCGATACCATTCTTATTTTTTTTAGAATTTATTAATGCGAATGCATCAAGAAAGAACCCGTTTTACGCATGTAATTGGCACCCAAATCATCATAAGTCTCTTCAAGGAACATCCGGTCACCAGTGACGCGGGATCCAATGTTCCCCATGTTAAATAAGGGTGGCGCTCAATATCTGCTATTTTAGAATTATGGACCAACAGCCCAGAACCACGTTCTGGCCACACTACCAGGGCAGCCTGGGCCAGTGGCGTCGTTGCAAGTAGGCCCGTCTCACCGCTAAACCCTTCCGCCTGAGCCTCGTCGCCAACGTTCAGAGGTCACAGACCTGTACCAATATCCTGCAATCTGCCCCTGGCCTCGATCTCTTTGGCATCTGTAGCCGCGCCGACGGATGCGCGCTACATTTTTCTTTAGTGGACCCCCCATAATTTCCTTTTTGCTCGTTTCTTTTTGGAAAAGCCTTTTGGAAAGATAACGTGGGAATGAGGCCAGGAAATACGAGGTTTTCCTCCTCTCTTTCGCTAAATAGAATATTCATCATCTTTATGGATATTCGTACTAAAAATCCAAGCGGCTTGCCAGCTTTCGATCGAGAATTCTGGAGAATTTGCTTGCTTGCAAGCAAGCAAGCAAGCAAGCAAGGTGGTCTGGGGATAACTTCGACTCTACTGTGTTTTTACAACTCCCAGCCGCCAGCCGCACAAAGCCGCATGAAACAATCACTGTGCTCAGCCATGTATTTTTGAAAAGTGTTGCCTATTTCGGTGTACAAATTGTTTTGAGAGAGCAACCGGCGCCAAAACTGGTCTGTGAAGCACAGACCTCAGACCCACCATAGCTGAATCTCATAAGAACCCGACTGCGAAACAAAACGAAGTCTGAGGGAAGCGTGTGCATTATCGAAGCCATAACATAGGTGATGTCAAATTTCACAATATGTCATTTGATAAATTGGGTATGCTGGATTCCAGATATCGTTACGTTTTGCCTGTTATCAACGGTGCAGAGTCAACACAATGCCCGTACCTAGCCAATCCTCTTCGTCACATATGCGATTGCAGGATATGGTACTAACAAATTAGGCTTTATGTATTAAATAATGAATAAATTCTTTTCTCTCAAATGCGCATATTTATTTTCATTTCTTTGTAGAGCTCGGCGCTATCGGACGAGTGGTGGGCGTTCTGCGAAGCTGCATCGCGTCTCCGCTGTGGTCTTCAATTTATCATGCCCACGCTCAAACATAGGAATAAACCCAGCGGAGCTTTTCATAAAATCATTTGACATCTATTTATTATGAGAAAACCAGACTTGCCACACCGGATGCATGTGCTGGTTAAATATTTCATGACATTTATCATTATCTATTTTGAACACTTTTCAGCAAGACACTACTTTGCGCCGACGCAGCTTTCCAGTGTAACTCCCCGTCTTCCGTCTCTCAACGCAGTCAGCTCATCCATAAAATCCTTTTCCCATGCGTTTTCCAACCTGCTCGGATTCCACCCCAGCAGCTTCCTTGCAGCTGTGCCCTTCATGGCTTTATGGCCGGCTATTGCCACCTCAGCGTATTGAGTGACTCCACCCATTGTCTCGTCTGCAATCTCCTTTAACCCGACCAAACGAATTTCCTTTTCTTTTGGTGTGTCTTCTCGGGGAAGTACTCCTGCTTCAAAGGCAGCATCGAGACACCGCTGCACAATCTCTGTTCGCAATACTCGTCCAACGGCTGGGAAAATAATGCCCCTCTTTCCAGAGGGGAGGTAGCCCACGCCACGGTCTTCTCGTTCCAAAATTGCACGAACAAATAGGACATACAATTCAGCAAGATCTTCGATATGCACCCAGTCGAAGTTGGCAGTGTCGTTGAGTTTGTAGCCATATCCGCGCTTGATGACGTATTGCATAGTCATTGGGATAGCGAGACCCTGCTTATTGAACAGGCCAGTTCCCTCGCCAAATATGCAAGGAACATTTATGCTGACTACAGGAACTCCGGTCTGTTCAGATGCTGTGAGAACTGCGACTTCGGCAGTTCGTTGAAAATAGGGCGATTTTGCATCTTCGCTCTTCAAAAACTCAAAAACAGCCTCAGGATCCGCATCATCCCACTCCCTATCTGGGTAGGCCTTATCCGTCAACGGCCGATCGGCCAAATTTGTGCAGCCAGCAATGTTCAACATCCAGGGAATTGGGTGCTCGCCACCAAGACGGCGAGCTAGCGCATCGACAAATGTTCGAGCGCCAGCGGGGTTGAAGCCAGTTCCAGTATTGATAACAATGTCGTATTTGGAAGCCGTCTCGAGAATTAAATCGGTGTCGTCTAGTCCTTTCCACATGATGACGTGAACACGGTCGCCATACGTCTCGCGAAGTGTTTGGGCCTGACTCTCTTTTCGAATGAGCAGGCCGAATGAAAGATGTTGAAGGCTGGGCTCGGTGCTCTTGACTAGGTGGTCAAGGACGGTGCCACCGATATAACCGGTGGCACCTGTAATCAAGATCTTATTTCCAGCCATGTTTAGGATGTGCAACGTTCATGAATTTGACAAGATTGAGTATGGGTAGCTCGTCGTATTTAAGAGTCTCAAGGTGGCGGGGCTACCCACCTAACCCCACGCCAAAAAAAAAAAGAGTTTAGAGCTTGGGACAATGCAGCGTTTTAGGGAGCAAATGCTGATTACGAGTAGGGTGTTGCCCAAATTGATCTGACGAATCACGATAAGCCAGGCAAAGTTGTATTGTGAGTTGATGATGGAAAGTCTTGATTTGTCAGTTAAATGCATGATAGCCCAGTATAAATGGAAGTCTTTAGCATTCTGGGGAAACCAGACTGGCGGTCTGGGTCACTTGGTCCACGGCTGCACCAATGAAATGGACGGAAATTTCGCGCTGTTGAGCTTTGACGCACATTCTGCCTCAAAGCCTCGGCACCGAGGTCTGCCTCTCTTGCTGTGGGTCAGTCAATTTTTGCATCCTGGTCATGATTGATGCACTGAAAATGAGTGTGTAATATTCCCCATGGACTGACCCGTCAAAGCCGCACGGAGGTATATTCTATATCCAAACACTCCAAAACAGATTGCGAACAAAATTGCGCAATCGTCATCAATGTGTGGCTTGTTCCCAGACCGACTTGCCGCATTGTCCTGTGCTTTGCCATAAAGTCTGTGCACTTACTTTACTTTATCCTCAAGACCCAGGTCAGCGTGACAAGCAAAGACTTTCGCTCAAAACGCCAGTAAACTTACACCAACCGCTTTCATTTCGCTTTACTTGAATGTCGGTCGATGAGTGGCTGTTTGAAACAAACCATTGGCTTTTGAGTATTTTCGAAGAAAATACAAATTTAATTAACCTAATAAGTGATACATTAGAAATCCTCTATTTCAATCACTGCTGCACTGCTGAAATTAGTGATCTCGGGGATATTTGTAATGGTACGGTATTTGCAGTTATTTGGGCATCACTCTCAGTGATCTTCCTCTCCTACTAGTCATACTATTTTTCGCATTCATGGCGCGCGCTTTGAGTAGGGACCGGGCAAAATCATTGAAATCAATCATTTTTCTTCAATCGACCTATTCAAGCCTCGCCTAAGTGTATCTAGTTCTTAATATCTAATTGCTGAGTAGCGGTCAAGTCCCTGCTGCTTGATCCCACATACAGCTTGTAGGATCCGCTTTGTAGCCTCCATTGCTGTACTGTAACATCCCACACACTCAGGTCCCTTCTGGTCAACGGGAATTTCACAGTCTGTGTCTTCCCTGGAAGGAGTGTCACTTTCTGGAACCCTCTAAGCTGCCGGATGGGGGTTTGGAATTTGTCTCCAGGAATGCCGACATAGAGCTGTGCGACTTCTGCAGCAGCCACGTTGCCAGTGTTTGTCACCGACGCTGTTGCTGTCGCAATGACCTCCCAGAGTTCAGGGTGTCCTCCCTGCTGCACCGTGACGTTAGAGTGCGGAAGGGGTTGAGTATTTGCGAGCGAGTCCAACTCGACCTGCAAGTCACCAATTTCAAAGGTCGTGTAGGACAATCCGAAACCAAACTCATAGCGCGGCTCTATTCCCTCTTTATCAAAGGCCCTGTAATCAATATAAAGACCCTCGGTAAAGTCCTGCTGGGGAAAGGCGTCAAAAGTAACGGTGGAGTTGAGAAGGTGACCGTAATCCTCTTCCTTCTTTGCAACAGTGAATGGCATCTTGCCACTGGGGCTAATGTCGCCCCAGAGCAAATCAACCAGACTGTTGCCACTCTCCTGTCCAGGAAGTAGGCCATAGACAACTGCAGTGACGTTGAGGTTCTCCACCCAAGCATCAACCACCCGAATTCCTAATCAGTTAGCCAAATTCAAGGTCTCAAAGCACGCCATAACACTTACCAGCTGAATGGACAACCACGATAGTGTTTGAGCAATTAGCAGCAACATTGTTCACAAGATTATCGCCAAACTCGTCAGTCAAACTCACTCGATCCCACATTTCAGAGGCAAACGAGTTGATGAAGACGAGGCATGCGTCAGAGTTGACGAACCTAGGCGAAGGATTTTCTGACTCAAAATCCCAGCGCAGAATTCCGCCATCCTTGGCAACTCGTTCCCGTATAGCCTCAAATGGGCTTACAACATATGGAGGCGCTGCGCCTCCGGATCCACCACCGACAACAAGAGTTCCATCAAAAGTGTTCCAGCCCCAGCTTTCGACATAGTTGCCTCCATATCTAGCGGGATCCTGCCATGGACGCCTTGCGGCTGGTGCGTCAGGGCCATAGATGCTAACAAATCTCGGCCTTTTCAAGGGCAGCGCCCCATTTGTGTTCTTCACTAGAATGGTTCCGGCAGCACCAATCTTGCGGATGAGGCCGGCATGGTCGCCGCGAACATCCACGGGTTCATGCTCGTCTGTGTAAGGATACACATTATTCTCAGGGTAACCGTTGTTCTGGCCAAGATAATACCAGGAGGCAAGAACCCTAGTAGCCATGTCTGCCACGCGTGCGGCAGTTACAGAACCGTTCTTGACAGCATCAGTGAGATTCTGCCCCCAATAACCACCATCAGGCATGACGATGTCCAGACCAGCATTGGCTGTCGCAACACCAGCATGTTGTGCACCCCAATCACTTACTACGAACCCTTCGAAGCCCAATTCCGTCTTTAGAATGTCATTCATCAACTTTGAATTCTGGCAACCATATGAATTGTTAATGCGCTGGTAACTGCACATAACAGAGCCAGCTCCTTCTTTGAGGCCATTCATGAATGGGAAGGCATAAAGCTCATGGAGAGTTCTGTCATCTAGGTTGGATGAAATGGCCTCACCCAGTCCAACAGGCTCAGTAGGTCTTCGTCTCCATTCCTGCTCTTGCGCCAGCCAGTGCTTAATTGTAGCAATAACTCCAGCCGACTGCAAACCCTTTGTGATCAGGCCCATTCCTTGCCCTGCTAGATACGGGTCGGCAGACAGTCCTTCCCAATTGCGTCCTCCTCTGGCAATTCGTCCTAATGGTCCTGCACAAGGGAGCAGAGCAACATTGATTCCCTTTCCATGGAATTCTTCGCCAAGGGCTTTACCGTGCTGATAGTACAGGTCCCTGTCCCAAGTAGCAGCCACATGGACGGATCCTGGGAAGCCGGAGACGAATTCTTGTGTTCGAACACCAGCCGGTCCATCGTGGAAGCAAAGGCTGGGAACTCCTAACCTGCTGACTTCACCAGAGTTTCCGATGCATCGACCAGTATAGCCACGGGTGATGTTGGCTCTTTCCTCCAGCGTCATCTGGTCCACAAGAGCCTTTGCGCGTTGGTATGCACGCTTCCATCCGTCACTAGTTTTACCAGACCCCTCGGCTGGGTCATGTTAGTCAGGTTACTTAAACCAATTCATCGACAAGGAATACTAACGACTTGGGTATACGGGTGGGCTTAGTCCATAGTAAGGCACCTCTGACTCATTGGTGTATTGGCCAATAGCCCCGGGCAACAAGAAAGCCAGCACGGCCTGCTTCGAGAACTTCATCGTGTATGGGCTGTTTCCAGTGTCCTGGCTCAAAAGGACATGTCTCTCGCCTGAACTCCAACTTAAATGAACGACTGCAGAGCGGTTTTCAAATCATAATCTGTGCTGGAAGAACCCTGCTACGTCAAATTTGGGGGTATTCGGCCCGTCTTTACGAAGAGATGGTTGATTTAGTAGAGGACTCCGCAACTACTATTTAATCATGGTTAAGCGTGCGGGGAGGTTGCACGACAACCATGGTCAAGGTTACAAGGCCCGACCGTTAGTCAACACCCAACATTTAAGCTTGTAATTTACAGGTCTCCGCCACTTCCGGTAGGGCAATTGCAAGCGCAGTGCCGGAAACGCGCCTTTTAGGCCCCTTCCCCGTCTGCATTTCCATGTTTATTTCCAAATTGCTGCACAAGCAACCAACGACATGGATCCAACTGCACAGGGCTAGGTTCCGCATGTTGATATTCGGACCTTTTACTCGCGAGGTCTTGGCTGTGGATTTGAACAGCGACTCTCTCAGATAATTGAGCGCATGTCCCGCATTCTCAATGGCTAATGCAACCTCGAGTCATACGACGATGGGGGCTCCTCCACAGAAGCATCCCGCCTGACATAAACTTTCCCCGCATCAATGGTGATCCCTCTGCTGGGCCCAGTTTTCGGGACATCTTTCCCCGCGAATATTGGTCTTCATTTATTGATCATGGATACATCGCCGGTACCCCGCATGACCCCGTCTCGGAGGCAGCTGCATTCTTCATGTTGAATACGAAACCCAGGTGCTCGTTGAAACTAGAGCCCAAACTCAATTGAGTCAAAATGACAAGGATAATGGCCGCATTGCCATGATGCACTTCGATGCCAAAGTCTCGCCATAAAACAAAAATGCCGGCTTTAAAGAAGCAAAATATTTCGAGGGAATTATTGGCTATAGAATATGAGGTTTGGTTCAAAGCTTACCCTCCACGTACAAGAGTAATCCCAAGTTCATTTACAATAGATATGCGGTGCATATATTTGTGTGGATCTGCACAATAATTATGAAGAGTTCATAAGAATCGAGTCCCCAGGGAACCAGTCACGAGATCAGTATCGTTGAATTGTAAAGATATCTTGTAAAAGTAAACAGGCGCTTATAAATAAAACTCTATGGAAGTAAATATGTAGCTTTGAAAGGTAAGTCCATTATTTTATACCAGGTTTACCCTCTCCAAATCCACGATTGATTGATGGTGTTTAAGGCCTGGACGTTCCCAAGATCCAAATCTATGTCCAATGTGGTGTGAGGGTGATTTACCCTGTACCACCTAACTTATACCCAATACCACTGCCAACACGAAAATATAGTAAATGCAGAAGAGGGAGTAAAATAAATCCTTTTCTAAAAAGAGCCTCACGACGAAATTTGAGTAGTGAAGGAATGCCGTGGTGATGATGATTCAAGCAAAAACACAGACGTAAGCTCACTTTTTAGACCAACAAGGGGTTGCCAAATGGTTGATCATGTTTTTGTGGAGACACTGGAGTCTCGATTTGTCAAGTTTTGGTATTATTGCCGCTTTAACCCCGAAGATAAATTTTGCGCCTCATTTCCGTAGCAAAGACTGTTCATCGTTCACTGCTGATCCTGTCTTGTTTTAACGACGAGGAGAAGGCACACGACTCGATGCTTTACTTTGACTGCTTTAAACTGATGTAAATCGTCATCTGCGGTAATCTTGGGGCTGTGGATGCTAGGGAGTTGATTGAAGGAATACACTATCCTTTGCGTTGTATAGGAAATGCGTCTGATTGATTTACTCAATAAAAATAATAATAGAAAAGTTGTTACCTAGAATTTGACTTTCCTCTCCCCCCTCTTTTGACGCCAGTAGTTTGTAGCCTCTAGAATATCACCGCATCCTTTCAATAGCCATCCCCATTTTTGTAAAAATGCAACACTGGCCTCCCATCCTCGAGGGTCCCAGGGTTCGCCCCAGACGATGAGAGATGCATCGCCGTAGTTTTCGTCGTCAACTCGGAAGAAGTCTTCACATATCACATCCTCATCGAGCCCGAGTTCTACAGCTCTTAATAAATTATCTCGGAATCCCGGGATAGGAATGAGATCAGACCAGGGATGGTGTACCATTGCAATCTGAGTGGGTGTTGGTCGAAGTGCTGTAGGATATCGTGCTTCAGGCATTGTGGCGGGAAGGCCGGGGCCGCTCTGATTGAATGGCGAAATGAACTCTTCCGCACAGAAGCCTTTTAGATCCCAACCAAGTAGTTTGGCGTTGTGCGTGACCGCATTCAAGACATTAATCCGGATTAGGTTAGGTAGAGCTACGGGACTTGGGCAGCCAGTCGAGAAGTCCCGCATTGCCCTTCTAGCAAAGCTGAGGGTTTTTTCTTCCCTGCCTGGACAGAGCCAGAGCAGATGCTCATCAAATTCAATCTTGAGAGAGGAGTGTGTAGCCTCATTTGGGTCCTCCAATTGAGTAGTTGGATTTGGTTGAGGCAAGCCATCTTCAAATGTTTCTTGATTCTCTTGCCGAGCCAGCTGCCGCTTTCCTAGGCAGCCATATTATTAGTGGATCCGATTGGATAGTCTGACGGGCAACAAACTGTACGCTCTTTGATTTAGTCGATTTTGAAGTCGTTTTCTTTGTTTGGTGCTTGTTACCCCAGTCCAGTCGTCACTGGAATCTTGTGCCCCAATCCTCTGTGGCATAGGAGCCAAAGGTATAAGCCCGTTAGGCGCCGTGTTGCTGCTTGAATCCATTTTTTTTTTCGAGTTGCAACTCAAAGAGCCACCTGAAAATGCAGCTGGATTTCGCCCTCATACTTATTAGCTCCCTCCTGATAAATTTCCCCACATAATTTGGTTTTATTGGATGGAGATAGCGGCGTTTAGATTTAAAGTTGAAGCTCGGCGTGGCAATGCAATACTAACTAGATTGGGAGGTGAGCTTTGCGGAATGAAATTACATATGTCTTGGCTTCAGTGGATATGTTACGATCTATTAATAAATCGAATGTAAATAGAGATCATTACGCGTTAGAATGTTGAGCATGCCGATTTAACGACTTCCGAAAAATAGCATATTTTTGTGAGATTAGTTAAACGGACGGATGCATTGAAAGGATATCGAATTTGGAGGATATAGTAGGAATTCCTAAAGTCTTTAGAAAATCACGATGACGTGATCCCGTGGACCTTTCGTGATTTATCAAAACATTGTGTAAGTGTGCAGGAGACATATTATAAATGGTGATGAACTTTCTACGTAGCTCTAATCAAGTTCAACTTCAGCATACGAATGTCTACACTGATAGCCCTTCCATTCTCCGAAATTTTGAATATCCAGTCGTCAAAGGCTATTTTACCATAGTTCACGCCATCTAGACTCGCCCAGGCCCCAATACACTGGTCTATAATCGTCCCAGGTAGATTCAAAGGTGTACTCCATGATGCACGGAATCCTAAGCGGGATTCATATGTATCATGTCCATTGGAGCAGCGCTTAATAGTCCGGAGGGTAGTGGGGTATAATCTAGTGGCATTTCCAATACCAAACCTGGACACCATTGGACCATCTGGTGAAGAGCCGGGTCCGATAAGGGGAATGCCCCGACTCACAAGAGACCGAATGGTGAGGCCTGGATGCCCGTTGTATCCTGCCGCAATTATGACAGAACTGTTTGAATATAGATCCTGATATGTTCCATTGAAATTGAATCCTGCTTCTAACCTGGCTTGTTCTTCGATAGAGGGCATGATGATTTCTGCTAATTTTATTTTCAGTAAGTTTCGAATTCTAGCCGCGTTAAATTCTCGAGACCCGGCGGTAAGGATCGTAAAGCCGATATCATGTTGTGGAGATAAGACGATTGAAGAATGGTATGCAATAAGATCCCCATCCTTGATGTAGTACGGCACTAATCTATCGTCGGGTGACTGCAGGAAAGTGATTTCCCAAGGTGCACCGACAGCAGCACCTAAGTATCCTGTCATGATCTTCGGCCTCAACCATCGACGAGTGAGAGCTGGGCTTAATAAGGTAGACTGTAAAATTGCTTGTCCAGCTTTGATGAGGTCCCCGGTTGACATGTACATGGACCCAGCCGCGTTGTCCGCACCAAAATCAACAGCCCACGACGTGTTTACAACGTCTCCAGGGACAACGCCACCGGTTGTAGGTACTGATTTGTAACTGCTATGATTCATACCAAGAGGCTTGAAAATAGACTCAGTCATGGCGGATTCCAGGCTTTTACCGGTAATTGTCTGCAGAGCGTAATCGAGGAGAGTAAATGCGATGTTGCTGTATGCTGGTGAATGTGCTGATGGCCAAGTTGGGGACTTTTTGAGCAAAAGCTCTAAGAATTCTAAATAATACTTGTTAGCGCCGAGTATGTAGTCGATTAATCGTATATGTCATGCCTTTTCTGGTGCATGGTGGCTGGGTGAGATTCCCTCCACAAACGGGAATTTCTGATGGGTCCAAGGCCGGGAATCCCAAGTGTTCCGGGTTTCCTCCAGGGACATTGAGCATCAGATCAAAAAGTCCAACTGGGGGCTCTCAGTATGATACCATGTATTGTTTAGCTGAGTTCAGACTCGTAGCTTACCATCCCTTGCTATACCGGCAGACTGACTAGCAAGGTCGCCTAGGGTAATATCTTCCCATCTAACATGTTCGATGTCGTCGTACTCATGATAAGTTGCACGATTGGCCAATTCGGGAATGTATTTGGTAACGGGATCGTTGAATCGGGAATCTCCAATGATTGCGAGCATAGTCCAAACTGTAAAAACCTTGGTCACACTTGCAACGCGAAAAATAGAATTCCGGTCGACCTTTTCGACACCCACGTCTATTGGAGGTGTGTAGTAACGTTCGTACAGTGTTCGATTTTCTTTGGCCGAAAATATCGCAATCGCTAGTGCAGTGTCGTTGGCCATTATTCCGAGGCTTTTTATAGAGAGAAACCGTTCAAATTCAAACAATGAATTTAAAAATAAAGGACTGCTTGAGAGGCGCGAAGGTGAAGGAAATGCGGGGCCAGCCAATGGACAATCTGACGACTTGCCATTTTGTGGTAGTAAAGTATTGGTTTTTCCACATGCATGAACTGTAATAGCTACTAGTATTAGGATGAAACGATGAAGATTCATTGCGGTGATGAGTCTGGGTCAAAAGTCAACGAGAAAGACTTTTGGATGGTTAAAAAAAGTCCTGTCCAGTGCATCTCGTGCTAAAACGTAAAGGAACAGGGACACGTCATAGATGCATGATATTGCCATAACTGGTAAGCCTGGTACGATTTTGCCTATGATTCCGGAATTATCGGCATCAGCACTATTTTCGCTCCCTATACTGAGCCATTAACAAGCGCTTATGAGTGTTATGTTTAATATTCGGCCCTATCCTTTTCCATCTTTACGAGTTTAATGGAACAAACTCATCTGGTAAGCCAGCCCCTTGTATCCAAGCAGATATTCCTCTTCCAAGCAAATCTGGATCTTGCACATGCATTGCATGCCGCATTGAAGGCACAGCCATGGCGACGCCCTTGAGCGAATGTGCCACAAACTTGGCGATATCCTCACTGTCGTTGGTGGGTAACGGTCCTTGCTTCGTTGCCGCAACCGCCAGCACACGCACCCCTCTTTCTTTGAGACTCTGGGCTCCCGATTCTGAAATAATGGTCTCAAGTGGTGCTCCAGTGATGTCTACAATGTGCTGGCTCAATTGTAATGAACGAAAGCCACCCCATGCGGTTTTGACGTGCATTTCTTCTCTTGCATCGATAAAATGATTAATCAATCGCTCCGGAAGCGTTGAAATGACAAGTCCTTCCAGCGACATGCAATAGGGCATTAGTCGTGTGTTGGAAGTGCAGGCAGTCCCAGAAACATAGACAGATAACACTAAGTGAGGGTGGGCTGTGGCAAAATGGAGAGCCAAATTGGCGCCCATGGAATGCCCAACAAGGTGGACTTTGCCCTGCTTTGCTTTCTCTGTAACAATCTTTGCCAATAGGACCGTCGTATATTCGAACGTTAGGGGCGTGAATCGGGAAGCTTCGCCATGCTCTGGTAGATCGGGAATCAAGAGGTGATGGGGAACTGATTGTTCAAGACGACTCCACGTCCGAGAGGAGTCAAAAGCACCATGGATTATCAAAACAGTTCCGTCGTACTCTTCATTGAGAGAGAGATGTGGAAGTGTTGCTTCGGCGCCGCAAGTATCCATCACGAGGGTGTCACTGATCTTGGCGAATAAAAGAATCAAGTATGACTCAAATAGTTTTATGAAAGAACCATGACGCGGCGTGGAGTAGATGCCGCAGGTAATCTCAGGCAGACCCCGCTCCAACGCCCTAGTGCTGACGACGCCGCTTCGTTGCCTTCCCTGTTGGTTTACCATTCCAGAACAAACAAATATTCACTCTCCAAAGAAGATCAAACATGATCACCAAATAATTACACACTAAGAACTTCAATCATGGCTATGAAAATACAATTTGATTGAGATTTTTCAGGTGTATTAAAAAGGGATGAATGAATCAAATTGTTCAAGCAGGGATCTGCGCCTCAAGCTAAAATGCCTTTGCTCTCTCGTTAGCGCTGGTTTCATCGCTGTTTTTCATCGCTGAAGTAACAGGCTTTATTCTGTAGATTCGCCAATACCTCAGAAGAGAATGAAACAGCTATTCATTGATGGAAGACCACTCTTGTGCCATGACAGGTTTGGATCACCTTCTTCCTTGCGCAGTGTCCATAATTGCTGCACTAAAACAGCTAATTGTGTCACAACGCCCAGGCCTGATCGGTCGGCAAAGACCCTGAGGCTGTCTAGAATGCGATGCTGCAAAATTGCATCTTCTGCCTCAAAGGCTATTATTGCGACAGGCCATAGACCTGGACAAAATGGTCTGTTGGTACACGATGCAAGTGATTCAAGATGAGACAAGGATTGTTCAACCAAAACTTGAACCTCCTCAAGCGGTCTATCTCTGACTGTCCGCTTAAGATAAATCAGGACACCAAAGTAATAGATATAGCCGTAGTGATGAACTAAATCCTCTAGTTCCTTACCCATGATCAATTTTGGTTTGGTAGGTATTGAAAGAAAGAGCTCGACTTCTAGCGTATCTAGCTTTTCCGAAATTCTGGCGTCGTCATGCGGATTTTGGCCACGGAATAGCCCGCACTCTATCCGGAGCTGATTCATATCGTGAATAAATTGCAAAATTGGCTGAGGCACACCATATGCTGCCTCGAGCACATATTGGTCTGGCTGCAGTTCCATGCTGGGAGAAAGGTCCCATAGGGCATCGTTAAAATCGCCTGATAAGAATTGTGATTGAGCAAGAATTGCCATGCCCATGAAAAGTTGATAGACCGCTGAGCCCGACTCAGACTGATGCCAAATGTGAGGGTCGAAGTTTTTAACCCATTCTATCGCCCCACGAAGATGAACGTGCCAAAAAGGCGTCGGTACTGTCACAGCTTCGGTGAGGATGCACATCAGTAGTGAGGCGAGGATGGATATGCATTGCGCTTCATTATGAGGTTCGTGAATATTTTGACCCAAGTGAACAATACCCAAATTATGATGCTCGAGGGCAATTTTTTCAAGATTAAGTTTGGGATCTTGGGTGCCTGTCGCTGATAGATGAAATGCTGATGCCGAGCATATCAAGTGAAACAGTGCCGTTGCCCCTGTAGAAGTTGTCGAGTCTGCGCGGGCCCCTTCGAGTGCAATAGGCATGAATGCTTTTCTAATAATGTTATGAGGTCCAGGCACAGGATTCAAAGCATCGCAGACGCAATTTGACCAATGCTCTATCAGTTGACATTGAAGACTTATATCTGGAATAACATCCAGGTGTCGCAAGCCAATTATTGTGTTTGCGTCCAACGTGTTTACATTGCGAGGGACCCAGCCGGAGGCTACTTTCGAATGGCGCGAGTATGAATGAGGTTGCGGGAACCATGAAGAGTCCGTGTAGCTTGTATCGCACTCATCAAATTGGAGGGGAGTGTCTATCTTTTCGGTGTCGTTATCGTCGGCTTGGGCGCCCGTAGATTCAATTTGACTTTCCGATAAGTTTACCGACAGGGGGTACGAAAGATCTCGCGAGAAGCCTTGGCCGAGAGTTCCGTAAGAGCGGAATAATTGATCGCCCAAGTCATCAGTGACTGGATCGTCTGGTAGAGGCGAATGCTGTACAGGTAGTGGTGAAATTTCTGTATCAGGCCCAGGAGCGTCGCCCGAAGTTGTTGTTGTGTCATGATTGAGTGGTGGGTTGTCTGTCGCTGACTGGGTGCGAGTGGCTGATCGTTGATGAATGGAACCGCGCCTACAAAAAGTGACAATGCCATCGGTGGGTATGTGGCCCGTCTTCCTTTTGGATGATTTCGACTTGAAATTCGACGGGCTTCGTACCGAGGTCCATGATATCTTCACTCCATAACCTTCGCAGTGGAGCTTTAAACGGAGACATCGGTTACATGTTGGTTGCGCCTCGTCACATTTCACGTGCTTGGCTCTGCAGGTCCAACATCCAGAGAAGGTTCTAGCTCGGCTCTTTTGCGATAAACCCGAGTCGACATTGGGATCTGAGATTTTGGGCATAATCCCAAAACCAGGCTGATTTCTGCAGGATTTAGACTGCAATTCACAAGAGAGAGGAGTAAAGATTGGATTCGAACTTCTTCCAGTGGTGCAGGGGCCTGGATGGGATGACGTTTAGCTAGACCTGATTTGGAGTTTCATACCGAGCTGCTGACCCACTGGACTGGGTCTACTGAAAAGGAATTACCAAAAGAGGCGCTAATTGACGATGAGTTGATTCACGTTATGATCGCGAGCAGAGTCATGTTGTCCATTTGTCTTGCGCAATGTGACTATTTGAAGTGCTTCATAGTTGCACCTTCATTTGAATAGCCTACTAATGATCTGTGTGATGATGTAGTAAACAATGTCATTTTCTCTCAAGTGTCAAGGTACACCCATTAATTGGTAGAATAGCCAACGAAATATGCTCAAAAATTAATTGAATTAGTATTCATCACTGTCATCTTTAGATGTCAATCCACTGTGTTTCTTTATTTTTCATCTTTCTTTGAGCAAAAATGAGGTTGGAGCCCAATCAGGATCTCCCAAAGAGCAAAGAGCACAGGAGCCCCAAAGATGTCAGCATGACAGGCAAAATTATTTGCTCACAAATTGGCCGGCTGAAAGTATCTTCTTGATTCAGGGTCTGAATTAAAATTCAAAAAGTAAGGACCGAACGTGGATCGAACACGTGACCTAGAGATCTGCAATCTCTCGCTGCGAATGTTGTTAGTACTCTTGAAATTTTGATTGAACCTGTGGAATTCGACTCACCTCTACCACTGAGCTATCGATCCGATGCTTGGAAAATAGGGTCCATTTTCGAAATAAAAAGACTTTCACGAATGACCTCCACCTGCATTTCAATGTGGAAGAATAGTGGGGTCCCGGGCGGTTTACTGGATAACTCGTTGGGTAGGCCTTTGATTTTGGTAAGTAGCAGAGAAGCGCGCTACAGGAGTAGATATCATACAACTTCAGCAATCGTTCTGGCTCCATAGCAGTGATCTTTGGCCCTTAAAATCCTCCTTCGTTCAATTGAAGGTGATTCATTTAATCCTTGTATCTACTTATCTTCCGTGATCAAAAGTACAGGTGTCTGCCTTTCTACAGCTCCATCCAGCGCTCCTTTCCAGGTCGTATTTATCAATCAACTATAACGACTACCTTTCCAATATGTTGGTTACTCTCAAGATAACGGTGCGCTTCGGAAATGTCCTTGAACGGAAAGGTCTTGTCGATAACAGGCTTCAGTGTGCCGTTAGCAACCCCCTTCAGAACAAACTCAGTCATTTTAGCGCGCTTCTCTGCATCCAACAGAGTCTGGAACACAGCAGAAAACCTGATGGTCGCGAACTTGGCCATCCCCTTCAGCGGGTCAATTGTAGCCGGAGCCAGGTCCAGAACGCCGTAGATGAGGATCATCCCATTTATGGCCAGCGCATCCAGCAATTCGCTGACGCCCTTGCCAGCAACAGGGTCGTAGATGACGCGGCAGCCGACACCGCCGGTGATACGTGCCACTTCTGTCGCAATGTCCTGCTCGTCTGTCACGATAACATGTTCAATGCCTAGCGACTTCAGCCCCGCCACCTTCGACTGAGTTCGAGTCGTACAGATCGGAATGGCACCCTGCGATTTGGCGATCTGGGCCGCCGCAATGCCTACAGATGATGTCGCGGCCGTCAGTAGCACGTACTCACCCATTTGCAGCTGGGCAGTGTCGACCATACTGTTCCAGGCTGTGCTGTACTGCATCCATAACGCAGCGCCATCGACGAATGACATGTCGTTAGGCATCTGCACCGCCATTTCTGCCGGCACATAAGCCTCTTCACCATATACTGCCCAATCGTGGCCTTTAGTCTCGGTCGCGAAGCCTGGGGCGCTTGTAAACCCTGGGATGGTCGCCACACGATCCCCAATCGCAAACCCCGTGACGCCCTGGCCGATCGCCAGAACCGTTCCCGCACATTCAGATCCGAGCGTGGCAGGGAACGCTTTGGGTGGGCCGAAGCCACCAGCGCGGAAGAAGACTTCCATGCGGTTTATTCCGATTGCGCTGACCTTCAATAGAAGCTCGCCAGGCGCCGGGTCTTCGAATGCAACCTCATCAATCTGCAGCACTTCTGGCCCACCTAACTGATGGAGCCTCGCTACTTTCGGCATGGTTGGCCTTCGTTCTAATGTGAGGCGATGTTTTCGTCACGGCCCAGAATATGTTTGTCCTGTTATGTCGTCTAGTGGGATAAAGCAGACTGCTTTCATGTATTGGGAGAATCGGTATATACCAGGGGCAGTTGAGTAAAGAAAGAAATAGCGCCTAAGTATGAAATTGAAGGCTGTAGTAGCTGTTTGAATTCCCTTCCTCTTGCTGTCGTCTCTGGCATATTCAAGAATACTTTATACTTTGGTTTGGTTGAATATGGGTTTGTAGTTGATATTTTGATTTCAAAGCATTCATTTAGGCAAGGCTCCTGTTGAACCGAAATCACCAATCATCAACATGGAAAGAAAAAGGCCTCAAACGTTTAATGAATTTAAAATTGGGACCAATGTAAACGGTTTATGGCTTGATTTGTCACGTTACCGGGTACGACAAAAGTGTAGTGAGACTACACTAATGCGAAGTGTAATGTTAGCTTATACCATTTGACATGATTCGCAGTGTGTATCTGGGTGCCGCTCGGAAATGACAAAGTGGCTGGTAGTAAGACTGATGTGGATGTATTACTGATGCCTAGAAGTGGAGATGTTTAACCTCAAGATCAGTTTAAAAGCATGCGTGTACCCTAACAGAGCTCGGCAGCGCTAATGCAACCGCGTTATGTGCTAAAGTGGGGTCGTAAAAGTCTGTCAAAAAAACGGGCGGTGTCGCGCCACGCATAAAATTTCATAATGCATTTGGACAACCCTACTTCTGTCACACTACTAAAAATACTTAAAAATGGTATTAAATTAAAGAACCTTTGGTACCCTTATATTAGGAAATTGCTAATCTAACTAAGAAATCAATTTAAATGCTTATATAGCTATTATTGTAGTTGTAAATGTAGGTGCTAAGAGAAGTTATATTGTAGTTGATTTTGGTGTATTATTTAGTGTTATAATATATATTTTTTAATATATTGAGAAAACTAGTAGCCTTGAGTTTATACTTAGGTCTAGATAGCCTTAAAGTCTTTTAGCTAGGGATTTATATATAATTATTTGCTTATTGTATTAAGAGCTAGATATAATGTAGAGTAAGCTAGTAATTAAACTTAATATATTAGTAAGTCTAAATATAATATAATATATATTTAATAATATTTATATATATAAATAGAAAGTAAGGAAGAGGGTTTATATATTAAAAGAAATAGTATTTTAAAGGTATATTTAGATAAAAGAATAAATAAATATTAAGAAAGAATTAATTAAGATATATAGTATAAAAGGTAGTATAAATATTTAGGCTTTTATTATTAATTAAAGATTATATATTTTAATAAGTATTTATTATAAAATATATTTTTTAATCTAAATATATAGATTTAGTAATTTACTTATAAAGTATATAATTTTAAATTAATTATTATTAAGGCTTATAAAAGAGAAATTATTATAATTATAATTTAAAGAGTAATTTAATTTTATAAAAAGAGCTATTTAGTTATTATAATATAAAATAAGCTAATTAAAAAAAAAAGATTTATATTTACTAATTATATACTAACTTTAAAAGAAGATTTAATTTCTAATTATAATAATATATATTATTTTTAATAAAATAATATCTCTATTTACTATTCTACTATAATAGAGGCATTTCTAACTAAAAATACAATTTTATTATTAAAATAGCCTTCTTACTTACCTAACCTTAATCTAATTAAATACTATTAGAATCTCTTAAAAAGAAAGCTTTTTTAAATATTCCCTTATCTCTCTAAATTACACAAAAATAAACTATATATTAAAGAATTCAAAGAATACCTATAGAAAATATAAGCAGCTATTAACCAGGATATTATCAATACACTAATTTTATCAGTACCCGACCAGGTAAGGGCATGCCATACAGCAAAGGGTTAATATACCAAATATTAATCCCTAACCTCTAACAAGTTCAAAAATGTAACTACCTTTATAATAGCTATATTATGTTATGAAAAAATGTACAGTTTATTCCAAGCGATGTCACGGTTAGGGGCGTGCAAATTGGTCTTTTGACAGACTTTTGCGACCCCACTTTAGTATAGAAATGCTTAGTTGGAAAGCTTAATCGGCATGTTGAGGACAACGATTAATAACTAACACAACAACATGCGATTCAAACTTATAAACTGGGCTCAAGAGAGATAGGTATACGTGGGCCCGCCAAAATCGCATATCTGGAGGGCTTCTGGGAGAGGTTTGCGTGTAGTTTCATGTATGTTATGACCCATGTCAGAACGTTGGCGGTCAAACCCGGCAAAAAGAATAAGACCTACCTACTCTAGACTGTAATCACTATATATATATAATTACTAGTGTAATTAGAATGTAATTACTATGATTACTATTGTAATTATTTGTATAATTACCTTAATTCTTAGTGATTGTATATTAGCTTAAAAAGTATATAGATGGATTAGGGCTAATTATAAGGAATAGAATTAATTAGCTTTTAATATAATTTGATTACTTTAAATATCTTTAACTATTATTAGATATAATATCTTTTATAAATATTCTTATATTTACTTAATTATTAATATATGCTTGATTATACTACTAATAATAAATCTTATACTTTAATTAGTTTAATATAGTTAAAACTAACTGGCTTATTATATATTAAAAGCTCTTATTTAATTGATTATTTATATTAATAATTAAATAATATTAATTATATTTAAAATTATATTTTTTATTTAAAGATCTTAAAATTGAATTTCTAAGACTTTCCCTAATATAAATATAGATAGAAATATTAAAATAGAAGAATCCTTAGAAAAAGAAGAAAAGAAAGATAATTTAAAGGGAAAGATTAAATAGTTAGAAAAAGATAATTAGTATATTTAAAGAGCTATTAATTATCTTATTATTAATTTTAATATAGTTATAAGCTAGAAGAATAATAAAATTAGTAATCTTTAAAATATTATTAATAATCTTAATAATAAGTAATTTAAATAAAGTACCTAATATAGGTAATACCTTAAAAAAATAAATAATTTTTTAATTATTAAAAAAGATTATAAAGAAATCCTTAAATTAAAGAAACCCTTAATATAGAATAGTAGTTTAATTACCTTTTAAAAATAATTAATCTAAATAAAGAGCTACTATACCTTCTATTTAAGTATCTTTAAGTAAGAATAGCTTAAGGTATAGTATACTATAGGGAAGTTAGAAGGAAAAGCACTTTAAACTATATAATTATATTTTAAGAAATTTATAGAAAATATTATTATAGAATAATCTATTAAAACTAATAAAGTATTTAATAGTTTTAAGAATTTTAAAAAAGAATTAATTAATTGCTTTAATATAGTTAATAAATAATAATAAGCTTTATAAAAACTTAAGAAACTTAAGTAAATTAAAGCTTATAGTATTTACTTATTTAACTTTTAATATTATATTATTAAATTTAATTAAAATAATAAAACCTTAATTAATAAATTCTACTAAGGATTAAAAGATAATATTAAAGATAAGATTAGCTAATAAATAAAACTCTCTAAGAAATTTAAAACTTATATAGTATATATAATTAGAATTAATAATTACTAATTTAAAAGGAGACTAGAGAAGAGATTAAGTAAGAAATATACTTTTAATACCTTTATAAAAATTAATAATACTTTAATATCTTATAGGATTACCTTAGGAATAATAGAACTTAAAATTATCTAATAATAATAATTAGATTTATTTAAAGTTACTTATTATAATTATAATAAAAAAGGGTATAAAAGCTTTAAATATAATAAATTAAAAATAAGAAATAAGTTTAAATTTATACTAAAAGTATAAAAAACTTTAAGAATAATAAATAGTACTCTAATTATAGTAGGAAGAAATAAAATACCTAAGGACTAGACCTTAATATTAAAAGGAAATATACTTTAATAAGAAGGGATTATTTTTATTATAATTTAAAATATATTTCTTATAAATTAATAAAAAATTAATAAGTATATTTAATAGTATTAGAATATAAGATAAGAAGGAATCTTATACTTATAATTAGATAATTATAAATAAGCCTTTAAAATAGATATTTTTATAATTATTTTTAATATTAATACTAATCCTAATATAAATATTTTAAAATAATAGAATATAGTAGAAAGTAATAAGAAAGATTATTACTATTAAAAGAAGTAAAGTATTATATTTAATTAATTATTAAAGAAATATAATAATATAAAATTTAATATTTATCTTATAATAAAACCTAAAGTAATTATAAAAAATAAACCTATACTTATTTAATTTAAAGACTAAGATAATCTAAAGTTAGACCCTTTAAATAAATAATATATTAAGATTATATAATTCTATTATTATTAAAATATATATCTTATATACCTAAAGAAAAAGCAAAATAATAAATATTTCCCTATTAAACTAGTAAATAAGCCTATTAAATAAGTATTAGATAAACCTTATAATAAATAAATATTTATAAGCTAATAAGAACCTAATAACTTTATAGTTTATATAGAATATAAAGAAGATTTCTTAAATTATAAGGACCTCTTATAAAATTAATACCTAAACCTTAAATATAATAAATATATTATCTTAAAGATATAGAACTAATATAATCTTAAAGAACTTTTAAAAGGAAAATACCTTCTATAAAAAAGTAATAGAAGTAGTAGGGTAATTAATTTATAGAGTTACTAAAAGAACTCCTTACTAAAGCTTTATATATTATTATTATAAGATAATCTTAATATAAATTAAAAATATATATAAGAATTAATAGGAAATAATATAATATTATAATAGATAATAAAATTAAAAGAAATTATATTTATTTTTAAATAATTAATAAACTTTAGCTATTATAATAAATAAAATTAGAATCTTATAATATTATAAATATTAAAGGTATAATATTTAATTATAATAATAAAATTATATAAAGAGAAATTAATTATTTTAAAGTATTTATTAAAGAAAAGAATTAAAAAATTACCTTTAATATTATAAATATTAAAGATAATAAAATTATTTTAAAGTATTTATAATTATATTATTATAATTTAAATATTTATTAATATATTAATTAAGTATAAATACTAAAGGAGTATAATATAATTAATAATATTTCTAAGTATTATAAGAGATCTTACCCTTTTAGCCCTAATTAAGTAAAAGATTTAAATAAGAAAGTAATTTTATTACCTAAAGGGATAAAATATAAATATAAGAATAAATAAAAATAATAAAGATAATAAATTATTTTCTTATTTAAAATATAATTTTAATAAATTAATAATAGCCTTAAAGAAATAAAAAAAGAAATAAATAATTAATTAAGGAATATATTATTTTAATATAAAATATATAAGTAATTCTTTATAAAAAAATTAAAAATAAAAATATTTAAATTTAATTAATAGGATTATAAAATTATCCTTAAAAATAGATTAAATATTTAATTTTACCTTATCTATAATCTTAACTAAATTAAACTTAATATCTTAAAAGAATATATTAAAAATATACTATAAAAAGAATATATTTATATTTTGAATTTTAAAGCTAAATATTTTATTATATTTATATCTAAGAAAAATAAAAAGCTATAATTTATTATAGATTATTAATAGCTTAATAATATTACTATTAAAAATTAAACCTTATTACCTTTAATTAATAAAATAAAAGATAGATTATATAGAGCTATAATATTTACTACTTTTAATTTTAAAAAAACTTATAATCTTATATATATTAAAGAAAGATATAAGTAGAAAATCACTTTTTAAATAAAATTTAAATTATTTAAATATCTTATTATACTTTTTAGACTTATAAATATATTAGTAATATTTTAATATATAATAAATAATATACTTTATAAGTATTTAAATATTTTTATTATATATTATTTAAATAATATTTTAATCTTTTTTAAAAATAAAGAAAAATATATAAAATATATTTATAAAGTCTTAAAAATCTTATAAAATATTAAATTATTAATTAAACCTAAAAAAAGCAAATTCTATACTAATAAAGTAGAATTTTTAAAGTATATTATTACCCCTAATTAAATTTATATAAACTTTAAAAAAGTTACTATAATATAAAAATAAAAGATCTTTAAAAATATAAAAGAAATTTAAAAATTCTTTAAATTTATAAACTATTACTATTAATTTATTAAAGGATTTAATAAAATAATAATACTATTTATAGCCTTAATAAAAAAAAGAGAAATATTTAAATAAAATAAAAAAGTTTAAAAAGCCTTTAAAATCCTTTATAATACTATTACAAAAGAACCTATTCTAGCTATATTTAACCTAGATAAACCGGTTAAATTAAAAATAGATTTTTTAAATTATATATTAGGAGCTTAAATAGGATAATAAGATAAGAAAGGTATTTTATACCCTATTATATTCTATTTATATAAGCTATATAGATTAGAGCTAAATTACTCTATTTATAATAAAAAATTCCTTATAATTATTAATACTTTTAAGAAATTTAAATATTATTTTTTAAAAAATAATTATAAAATTATAATATATATAAACTATAAAAATATTTTTTATTTTATAATAATATAATAATTTAATAAAAGATAATTTAAATATATTAAATATCTTTCCAAATTTGATTATTAGATTATTTATATTAAAGAAATAGAAAATAAATATATTAATATAATTAGCTATTACTTGGATTATAATATAGAAAAAATAAAAGTTATAAAATAATTATTTATTTATAATAATAAAAAATACTTAAAATAAATCTTAATTAATAAAATAATTATTAAAATAAAGAAACTTATTATTATTATATATATAAAGCTACCTAAAAAATATATCTAATTAGAATTTATTATTTACCTTATAAAATAAAGAATACTCTTACTAAAAGAAATTAAGAAATATAATAATACCTTATTAAATAATAAAAAAACTAATAAATTATAAGTACTAAAAGAAAAATAAGAAAATCTCTTAAAATATATATATAAATACCTATTATATAAATATAAAAAAGTCTATAAAACTTTTAAATAAATTAAATAGATATTTTCCTTTAGTAAAATAAAATAAAAAATTATTAATTTTATAAAAAAATATAATTTCTATTAAAAAACAAGATCTTTATAATATAAACCTTATAAAGAACTATAACTATTACTAATAGTAAAATAACTATAAGACTTAATTATAATAAACTTTATTATAAAACTATCTCTTTTAATAGATCTAATTATAAAAGTCTATTATAATAATATTCTAATTATTATTAATTATTTTATAAAAATAATATATTATATTTCTTATTAAAAAGTAACTTTAATTAAAAAACTTATATATATCTTTTATTAATATATTATAATAATATATAAATTATTTAATAAAATCCTAATTAATAAAGGATTTATATTTACCTTAAAGTTTTAATAAAGCCTTATAGTATTAATAGGGCTAAACTATAAGCTTATTATTATATTTAGACCTTTAATTAATAGATAGACTAAATAATAAAATTAAGAAATTAAAGTATATCTATAATATTATATTAATTATAAATAAATAAATTAAATAAAAAAGTTACATATTATAATACTTATATATAATACCTTAATTTACTTAATAATTAAGAAAACCTTTATATTTACTAATTTTAACTTTAATTTAAATATCTTCTAACTACCTTAAATAAGTATTCTTAATAAAAAAGCACTAATAAAAGATAATAAATTATAAAAATTATATAAAAATCTAAAAATTAAGCTAGAATTTACAAGACTAATAATAAAAAGATACTATAACCTTAAAAAGCTAAAGGGATTATCCTTTTTAAAGGGAGATATAATCTACCTAATAATAAAAAACCTTATTATAAATTAATAAAATAAAAAATTAGATTTTAAATATATTAGACTTTATAAAATTATTAAAAAAATCTTAGAAAATAATTATAAACTTAAATTACTAGATATTATATTAATCTATCTAATCTTTTATATTTCCCTACTTAAACTAATAGAAAGAACAATTAAAATTAATATAAAACTAAAAATTAAATTAAAAATAATTCCTATAAAAAAAAATATATAATAAAAAAAATATTAAAAAGAAAGAAAAGCAATAGATATTTCTTAATAAAATAAAAAGAGTATAATAAAAGCAAAAATATATAAAAACCTCTTATATACCTTATATATTATTTAAAGATACTAAAAGCATTTTTCTAAAAGAAGCAAAAGAAAAATCTATAGTATTCCAATTAATAATATTTAAAGCCCCTAAAGCCTATATATTAATTATTACCTTTAATTCTATTTAATCTATATTATTTAAATTATCTATAGATAATAAGCTATAATAAACTATTTCCTTATTATAAGACTTTAGTAAATATTTCTACTTTTATAAATATATTAAATAAATAAAGACTTTATTAAACTTTACCTAAATAACTAATATTTCCTTCTTAACCTTCTCCTTTACTTTATTTAAATAATTAGACTTTTTATTTAATTTAATTACTATTATATTTATTAATTATAAATAATACTATAAAAATTAAAAATCTTTTATAAGAATCTATTACTATACCTAATATATTACAAGAATAACCTTAATATATATATTTTCTATAATAAAAAGATTAAACTATTATCTAATAGTAGAAATCTTTAAAGAAATAGAAAAAGTAAAGTATAATATTATAATTAAATAAAGCAATATCCTTAGTAAGATAAATACAATAATAAGTAGATTTACTAAATATACTATTAATACTAGAAAAAGATAATTACAAATCTAAGTTTAACCTACCTTAATAAAAATAGCACTAAGATTATATATATAGTCTTAAAAACAAGAACCAATAAAGAGAAGACATTATATTATAATCTATATTAGAATATTAGCAATTAAACCTAATAAAAAGAATAAGACTTACCTACCCTAGACTATAATTACTATATATATATAATTACTAATACAATTAGAATATAATTACTATAATTACTATTATAATCACCTATATAATTACCTTAATTCTTAATAATTATATATTAACTTAGAAAGTATATAAATAAATTAAGGCCAACTATAAAAAATAGAATTAATTAGCTTTTAATACAACTTAATTACCTCAAATATCTTTAACTATTACTAAATATAATACCTCTTATAAATACCCTTATATTTGCTCAATTACCAATACACACCTGACCATACTGCCAATAATAAACCTTACGCTCTGATTGGTTTAATATAGTTGGAACCGACCGGCCCGTTACAATGTACCTCCCGGCCCGCTCGGTATAGAGTATAGCATGTTTGGATCTTATAAATCAATCAATCTATTTAATCGTTGGTAAACTTTAAATTTTAGAGACTTAACTTTCTTGACAAACTGCTGTCGGCGTCCTCAAGTCTCCGAACCCGAGTTAAGTGTTTTCAAAGCTATATTGGTAATTATTGATCGATTATCAATCTAGGAGAGAATTAAGAGCGGCGAATTACAAGATTGGGGATTATACATTATCTCAACCTGCCTAAACATCCGCATTTCTTTACCAATGCCACATGACATGATTATCATTTAAACCAGACTACATCTAGCTGTTTTAGTAGCTACCCTTTCTACAATCTAACCTTGTGCCAAAAATCATGGCTATTCCGTGACAGGTGGAAGTGGTGTGATTGGACATGGGTTGGCTGATGCTATTAACAGTTGTGGCATGTATGAAGTCAAGATCCTTGGTCGGAATGTGAGTTGCTGTCCCGTGCAATATTCTTGACTAGAATCCTTTTACACGTCGCTGTCGTCTTAGAACGCCATAATCGCTAAGCAGTTAAGGCAATGGTTCCACAGTGAAATATGTCAGAGTTTCAGTCATTGGGGTCGATTATTTCGATATCGAGAAACATGCCAGGATACTTGAAATGAATATGGTTAATGCGATCAACTCGGTACGTCTCACGATGCCCAATAAAGGCGTCACTTCAGATGTTTACCTCATCCAGGCTACCCAAGGATCAAAAGCTCCTCGAGGATTTATCCCCAGCAACGGAGGATTGCCAATCGATCCAAGGTAGGGGCTTGACGTGCCAGTCAGTATGGAAATGGAACAGCCTAACCTTCCAGCCAGTAACCAGGAAATGATAACTCCGGTGGCTATGAAGCACCAAACTTCTTCACAACTGCAGAAATCTGACCCGGAGCACATCCTCATTTACCCTGGTTTCCCTTTGAACTAATATCCTAGCCCTCGGATCGAGATTTAAATGTCGCCTGTGACCATTGTCATTGGTATGTAGAGTAACACGGCTGCCCTTGCGCAATCAGCCAATACACCTTCACGTATTCTTTCCATATTGCAAAACATGTCGATGCAACTTTGGATCTGGACAATTAGGTTTATTTATATCGCGTAAATTTGGGATAAGATGAGCTAGAATAAATTTTGAAAGCTCGTATTCTCAATATGACTGCGTTGAGCCTGCATCTTTGCACCACGCCTACATAAGCACGATCGAGACCACTGGATATGGTGAGATTCTGTGTACCGCTTGGAAGTAATTAGATACTTTTTTCCAACGTCTTTATAGGTACAGAAGTGCAAGTTTAACGGTGTCAAAGGGTTGACTTGCGTCATCCTTCTGAATAGTGTATATTTACAGGGCACCAATTATGCCTTGGCGGTGGCGATGCATCGGAAATCCAGGCTAAGGCTAGCTGACCCAATCAATTACCTTCATATGTTTTAATGATGGGTGCCTGAAAAGCTCACATGACAAGCTTCATATTTCAACGGCAATTTGACGTACAAAGCAAAGCCACCAGCTTCATAAATATGCTTAATGGTACTACCATCTTCCAAATTTCAATTGTCCTTTTCAATACCAAATCGCGACAGCAGATTGGCAGCCATACCACAAATATAATGTGCCTCCCATTCTATACCAAGGAGAAGACCCAGGCAACGCCACAGTCGTCGTCGCCACCCAAACCTGCTGCTTTGCCAGTGGTACAGCCTGCTCCTCGAGCGCGACACGCCCGCCAGCCTTCCTGTCCACAACGTGCCCCATTTCATGCTCACGCCATTTCCAATCATGGTCCACAGCAGAGTAGTGTGATGCGCAACCAGGCTACTGCAATGGCATTCAGCTCTGCGCCGCCACCGGCACCTGCGTCGCCACCCTCTTTTGGAGGTTGTTGAGACCGCAAGAGTTGCTTTAACCTCATGTCTACTTTCGCTTCTCAGCAAGCAGTTGCGTGAATCACTTTTGCCCACGGAGCGAGCAACCGAAAAAACATCGAAGCAGTGCGAACTGGGTTTCTTTTCAACCTTGACAAGATTTGTGCTAATTGTACAATTCCTCGACAAGTGCAAGAATTAAAGATTCTACAACAGCCTTTCCCTTGTTCAAGTCTACGTCTCCGGACATTGGAGGCACATGTAAAAACACGGCATTTCTTTTGCCGTCTCCTCTCTTCGACATCTCTGCCAGGGACGTGTAGTATAACAAACCGCATACATAGTCACCAACATCATCTGAGAGTTTCATTTCGACAGAACTGACATTGGGCTTGCCTTTTCCTTTTTTCGCGCCTGCACCCGACCCCGAAAGTGTCTTAAAATTCCGTTGCCACGACTCGACGACTTGCCCCAGATCTAGAGATGTTTCAAGTCGCTCTGCGCTCTTCTTGCCCCAAATCTTTTGCCCCTCTAGCTTTGAAATCACTTGGCGGTCTACATCAGGATATTGATGATAGCCATCTCTAAGGGCGCTCTGCTCGACAGCAAAGTAGTCTCGCTCAACCGCCAGGCCGATGTTGAGCACAATGTCCGGCTTATGGTGATGGATCAGTTCAGGAGACACCTGCAAAAGCAACCGATAGGCCGCTTTAAGAGGTTCTGGATGCACCATGAGTTCAATCCCTGGTAAAGATTGAGGTAGACGCTTGATGATTTCGAAAGATGGGTTCGTGGTCACATCTTGGAAAGCCTATTGGTTCAGGTTAGAATTATTTTGGACATTAGAAGTGTGTGAAACTGACACCGAAGCCTGTGACGAGGACCCGCACAAGTTGATCGTAAGACATTGTAATGAAATGCTAGGTGGGGGCGGAAAAGGTGTGGTTAATGGATTTTGATTAGACTTTTTATTAGATTCTGGTCATAGCTGCGATATTAATACTTAGCCAACTCAATTAACTGGTTATTGAAGAGGGAAAATATTCTAATTTTGATTGGTGCAGCTATGACGCCGAAATCCTAGCGCAAGATCGGTGTGTGACTCATACCGGCTTACTCTAAATGGGGCGACACCCTATGGTCATAAGCCTAGATTTTAATGGAGTCTTGCTTGCATTGTTTATGGATATAAGTGAGTCTCATTAAATGGGCGCTTGATGCTAGGCGTTGACCACATAAAAAGACCCTGGACTCATATGCGAGAAGTGGAGGTGCGGATTCAACAATTAATTATTTCATTAATTAGTTAGCAATTTATTCTAGGGTTATTTAGTTGCATTCTTTTTCGAACAAAACAGGGAGAATAAAGAAAGTGAAAGCAAGAAAAAAACGGGAAACGAGACTATATTCAAGTTAAGAATGTAACTAGCTACTCGAAATCGTCTTTGGTGACCAAGCGATGTTAAGCTAACACTCAACGAGATCGTACCTAATCGTACCAGGACTACATATCTCGATTTAAATTGTGCTCTAGAATAGGTCTAGCATTATGGCTATACGAAAGTTAATACTGCTGGAGTGCTGGGTTTGTGACCGGACCTTGTCACAAGGTAACCCATCTTTTTTGCTAAATCCTTTACATAGGGTATTTGAACTGTTCAAAGAGGGATTTGCCCGTATATTGTTTTCCGCCTTCAATACCGCCCTGGATTGGTCCGATATAGCGTTGATAAATGGAAGTTTCGAAAACAACAAGTTGAGTGCTGACATTGAGTGCCAAAATTCCCTCGTCGCCAAGGTTATACTTGATTGTGAAGCCATCCGGGATACCGGACTCTGGAACAGGAGGGTATTCGCTATTGTTGCCAAACGGTCGCACCTTAACAGCCTCGATGGCACAGCTTTTTTGAATGACTTTGCCATCTTTTGCCACATATCCAGAGTAGTGTTCCTTTCCATCTGGAGTGCGAGTGTCAAACCACACAGCAGAATACGGACCAAGATTAGCATGGCCCCAGTACCACGATTGGGTTGAAGCGTCGAGAGGGATGCTTCCCCAGTTCTTATCATGGTAGCCGGTGCCCTTGAAATTGAGGTTAGTATCGCCGATGGTGAAGTCAGCATACGCAAGCGCATCAGGAACCGCATTTGACCAGCCAATATGAGGAATGATCTCCTCACTGACACCTGGAACGTTCATCGCGCATGGGTAATGTGCCGGGGCACGAGATTGCAGCTTGAGCGAACCACGGAGGCCGAGCTCCGGGTTATTGATCTTGACTGTGTAGGTCGGGTTGGAGGCTGCCAAGCTAGTACCAGAAAAGGAAAATCCAGTCCCTTTGTACTCCCCGTAAACACCATCTTCACCATGGATAATCGTTGCGTCATCAGTAGCATCAATAACCCATTTGAAGAGAGTACCGTTGGCGAAGCTTCCACTAAAGTCAATGTACAACAACTTGGGTGAAGTCGTAATCAAAGCCGTTTTCCCGGATACGTAAAAGACGACAGAAACAGATTCGTTGGTAGATGAAGTTGAGACAGCGTCGAAATACCACCTTTCACAGATGTTAGCTTGATGTCAATATTGTTATGAATTCTAGACAAGTACCAATCAAAACTTGTGTCATTTGGGCGAGGACTGATTTTCGGCCCATCAAATCCTCCCGCGACTGACGTGAACTCTGCTTCAATGGTTCCGTTGTAAATCGTGTTTGGGATCTTAGCAAGATTGCTGTTGGGATGGGCGGTTGAGAACATAGGCATAAGTGCCATTGTGATGACTGAGGAAAATCTCATTTTGATTTCAGCTAATGAAAGGATTTGGCGAGTCAAGATATTTGGATGTCTCAATATCATTGAATGAGATACTGAATTGGCCTTTTATATTCATCTTGTGGCATGAGTGAGCTGACACATCATAGCTTAATGTAAGACTAATCTGACAGCTTTGCAAAAAACGTCATAGTTCGGATGCTTTTCCATTGCCGCATTGACTCAACGAATTAAGATTTCTGATGGAGCCGCACAGGGCTGCAGCGACCAAGAGAAAAAAGATGTGGGTAAATAAACCAAAAAGAAAACCTGTAGTGTAATTAAAAGTAAGTGCAAAAAACATTGAATAAGAATGCTGTGCCAACTTCCTCAGCAGGATTGTCAAGGAACAAAACTGCATAGGCTGCGCAATTCTGAGACTAGATCAAGTGACAGGGATCGAAATTCGAAGAAAGGCTTGGCATTTGACTGAAAGGAACCACCAGACTAGCTCAATAGATGCGCATATTGTTGATTAATATGGAATGTCTTGTTGCTAAAAGTAGTCTAGGCTTGAGGCATTACCTGTGTGGAAAAGAAATGTCATATTGCATGCAAATTAAGGTTAAAGGAGACGGTCATGATAGCCTAAGTGGGCCAGCAGGTGCTAGAAAAGCCTCCGAAGCTCCTTGGCCGAGGCTGCCCACAATGCTCATATGTGTATGTGTGATCTGTATAAAACTTCAAAAAACCCTCCGACTTGTTAAGCTTTCGGAATCTCGAAACAGCGAATTGTCGGCATTAAATCTTCGGGCCAGTGTTTCACAACATTTAAAAAGACATTTGAGATCCACCGAGAGATTCCTAGGTCCTAGCTATGAGCCATTTCTGCATGCAGAGGAATCTGAATTTAAATGCCACGTCTTGTACAGCGTGGTAAGATGCGATATCTGACTCTGGAACCGTGAACCGTTTAGGATCTCTTCGTTGTATGATCGCATATATAAAGATCAAACCCACAGCAAAACTTTATAGCTGTTATCACATCTATTCATCGCATGTTAGTGTTGTGTATCAAAAGAAATGACTTGTATCTGACCTAAAGCATGTCGCCTATTTCTTTAAACGATCAAAATTGGTCTGCCATACATCGCAATATGAGGGTACAGTGTTGGCCACAGTAGCGATTCCGAGTGGAATTCTCTCGAAGTTCTGCAGGGATTGTGTATAGACGTGAATACTTGATACTCTAGATATCTGATTGAGATTTTCTCTAGTTATAGTTTCAATAGGAACAGATGATGGCGAAGAAAGATTTTTAGATTGACTGAGATTTTGAAAATGGTTAAACTGCGAGCGAGTATTGGACCACATAATACTTTGACCTACCTCGGGGTTTCCATATTCGGGTGGAGGTGCGACAAGACGCGAGTAATTGTAAGGTAGCTGAATAAAGGCCAAATATATTGTTGTGAATCATAGATAATGGAGTATACTCTGGGAATTGTGGTTAGACTTGCCAAATATAAGATGCGAAAACCAACCACACCTGCCCTTGTTGCCTAGGCGGCAGTGGGCATGTGGACTGCAATAATCCAACCCCCAAAATCTAGCATAAAATCAGGGAAACGATAAGAGATGTTGCTTGGAAAAATTCAAAAAAAAAATACAGCGCTAGTATGGACCGGAACACACCCTTGAGCGGAAATACAGAGAGGCAAAATCCAATGTCGAATAGAAACTTTGCAAACATACTTTCCCTTGAAAATGGCCCCTCAGGGAAGTACTAGGGATATAAATAAAACGACCCACTTGAATAAATCATGTCACTGATCACTGCATGGTCAGATTTCTAAATTTGTACCACACCCTCAACGGTAATTTTCAAGTGTTGAGTTGTCAAAGATACTGTCGATTGCCGCTGCCCATTGACTGGTATTTTGTAAAAGATATTTTACAACCTTCTGACTAGCTCATAGTTGCCTAACAAACACGCCTCTTGAATTGTCAAAAGAACTTTTCTACATGCCAGTATCCCGCGAAATGAGACATTTAGTCAAGATATATTGTTTAAAAGCCCATGACCTTTATTTTTGAATTGCAGTTAGTAGACAGCGAAATGCTTCATGTATTACGACTTTGAGGTTCATAACAAGTACGAATTATGAAAATAAGAAATTAAAGATCCTTCGATCGACGTTAACATCACAGCGTAATAAAATATGGTATTTATTTAAAAGCTTGAAGACAGGATAATTCACAACCATCGATTGATATTTCACATACAGAATATATTGAGATTGAATATATAAACCGCACTACCTGACGCGCTGGAACTACTCTATTCATGATGTTGATTAGACGGACAAATCTTGAGCATTGCACTCGCCTTTTGATATGCATTCTACTTCAATCTAAACGGTTGTATCCCATCTTTTCATCTGCAATTGGCATTGAGCATTGAAATAGTGACCCTGGAGTACAGGATCCGGGACAGGAATTCTTTTGGTGTATTTTCAAGTTGTCTGAGCGACTTATCTTCTTTCCACAATATTCACATTGAATCTTGCTAGCACTGTGACCAATCATATGCTTGTTGAAGTAAGCTTTCCAATGACTCTTTTTACCACGGGGCCGATAGCCACAGAGGCGACAGATCAGATGGTCCGCCGCAGTAGCCTGAGCAGGGAGTATGGGAGGACTTGTCGGCATTGGCCCTGAATGAACTAGAGGTGAGCCAACATTTGACTGCTGCGTATACACTCTAGACTCTGAACTCGAAGATGCCAAGGTAGTGGCAGAGCCAAATGATGACCATGAGTCGCCTGATCCTTGCTGAGATTTGACTGGCATTGGCTGCCAAAGCATGGGTGGGGTTTCCAGTAACGATTCTGGGTTCTGCGAAAGGAAATAAGTCCTATTCAGATTTGGTCCAGGGTGGATTTGGTGGTTCGCCAGATTTTTATAGCTTGAGTGGAACCTGTCTCTAGTCCGAGATGGAGACACAGATTGAGGCATTGGAGTATTTTGGCTGGGATATGTGTTGGGGTCTCGAATCAAATCGTCTACCTGAGTTCGACATTTGGAAGAAAGCATAGTGGCGTTATTGGAAAGCCGGCCGGAGTGAGGCACATTGTCCAAATCGGAGTGTTCCATCATGGATGGGGAGTTTGTGAGGGTTCTGTCCATAATTGGCGGAGGGGGTGAAAGATCCTCAGAAGACAGGGCGGCAGGCAGCTCCTGGGTGATGATTCCACCAGACAGTTCCCATGGCCCCAGAGGTGAATCTCCCACGGCCTCGGGTGTCAGAGCTATAAGTTGCTCAAGCTGTTCGTCCGGGAAAGGAGTTGTAGATATTGCAATAGAGCTTTGGCTCGGTTTGTCAGCCACTTGGTTAGAACCATCCTGGCTGAGGCAACCTGGCGACGAAGCCCTCGACCCTGGTCTACTCCGATTAAACATGCTTGCTGCTAGTTTGCGAATCTTATTGGTCTTCTTTCGGAAGGATCTCCCGCCGCATTCGGAATTTTCGCAACCACAACAAAATTTGAAGTACTGATTGTGGGGAGCGAAGCAATCATATCCGCGGCAGCTATTGCAATAGACCTGGTCGGTCGAAATGTGAGGGCAGGTTGGAACATGGCGCATCAAAGTTTTAGCATCCTGGTAGCTCTCTTTGCAATTGCTGAAAGGGCAGGCCCAGTTCCATCTCTTGTTATGAAGCTTGCCATCATTAACGAGTATCTCCAGGGCCATGATAGCGATGACCCTTGCCTTCGCGCAGCTGTCAATTTGTTGGGATAAGCTGCGAGTTCTAGACAAGTTAGTCGACATTTCCAATACAATTTAACTTGAATGATGGAGCATACGGGCAATTTGGCTGAAAAGCAGAGGAATCCGACTCAGCCGAAAACCCGTGGATACTGGAGGTTGGCATCGGTGGCTCGACGTCCTCAGTTAAATACCACGGTGTTCCAGGCATCTCGGCCAGTGGGAAACTCAAAGGAGATTCTGACATTTTCTTGTAGTCTGAACGGCTAGAAAATTTACTGCGAAAATGAATCAACAATAACGTAGATGGGAGGAACTCGGAAAACTGACACTGGCGTGTCCCAACAAAGCTCCTTTCATATACATGAAAAGTGCCCCAGACACGCCCAAATTTCCCGCTCAGTCTCTCAAAATCATCAAATTTGACACTTGCACATGGGAGACATCCTCTCTATTCGTTCATCCAAAAATGGACGCGTCATCCTCGCGGGAATGTCGGATCTGAATTTAACCCTGCATGAGGATAAAACGACGGTTTCCATTCGTGGGGTCGTATGGAGCAAAACAGAACAAATGGGCTTGCACAAAAGAAAAAGTGCATTTTCTCAGGGAAAAAATCTAGGACGAATGATCGAAATTGCCTTGTAAAATGGCCTGAAATTGCCTGGTATCAACGGCCCACTTCAAGCAGTTATTAGTTATTATTGGTGCAGCTGCCACAATTGTGCGAGGCGACCACCCTATTCCCTTAGGGCCAGTTGCCTTAATGCAAGACGTCGCCTGAGGTTAGCCATAGAGCGTTTTAGGAACTGACGGAAGAGTTAGGAGGTCAGGTTATGACTCAGGGCTTGGCGCTTGCACCCGGAGCGGCCGAGGGCGGGATTCACTGGCAAGTGTATGGCGACGACGTGGCAAATGTGTAAAATGATGAATAGACAATTCGGAATATGTAAAATCGATTGTCATTGTGTCTGCGGACGGGTTTGGATCCAACTGCGAGGTTGATGAAGGAAAGAAATAATCGCAACATCATTCTCAAGATCAAGAAGATGGAACGTGGAAGAAAGGAGATATATATATTCCACTACCATTTGAGCACAGCCACCGCTAGTGACCATCATCAGCCAAACATGACATTTGTGGGTAAAATTTCTCGCGGACGATTCGCTACTGACCAAACATAGCCTCATCAGGCTCTGGCAACACTGCCCCCGAATACCACTAACTACCACGCTTCACGGGCCAATCAGCGGTACAAATCCACTGGAGAACTATACTCCAATGTTTTCAAACGCCACAACAGATGCAAACAAGGCGCCCAGTGTGGACATGCTGTCACGGATCATCAAACAACCCTTCACTGCGCTGCGCCCACAATGTGCAACATGAGCCAGAAGAAAAGGACGCGCATCATTGTTGAGCCGGCGAGTCTCATGCCAAACTTCGAGTCACGACATGATTGGATCAAGCTGGGAGTAGGTTGGGGCTAGTAGGGGAAAACTACGGAACTGAAAACGCCACAAATAAAACTTCCATCGTCAAAGTCCGAGCATGTTCATTCATCTCGTTGACATCATCAAACTTCCCTTTCTTCAATCGGTTCAATTACACTGAATTTTTTAAAACTCAACATGCCTTCCATTCAAACAACCGACTATGCAGCTACGGCAGTTTTTACTCTCGGCCTCATGCCTGGCATAGTAGGTATCAACTCTCTTTTACGGCCCGGCCATGCCCTATCGCTATTGGGCTTCCCTAGCCCCCCCGAGGAGGATGACAAGGAAATAGCTCATGCACTCGTGCGAATGTCTGCTGCGCGAAACTTGACTTTAACTTTCACAACACTTGCTGTGTGGTACACTGCAGACCGGAGGACACTGGGCTACACCCTCCTGGCAAGCACACCAATTGCCTTGATCGACGGTTTTATCAGCAGATCGTTGATTGGAGCCATGGAATGGGGTCATTGGGTGTTTGTGCCCGTGAGCTTGGGATTGGGCGCTCAATTGGTTGGGTGGATTTAATGGCTCTCATTCCTACTTCGTGTTGCTCAATTGCGCTCTTGTAAGTCAATAATCCTTCTGTTCAGACCACTCCAAATGCCTCTGTGCGCTGGACGTATTCAAAGAGCCGGAATAGCTGATAAAAAAAGCAAATCCAAGCACGAGACTCTTTTTTCGTTTCTGGGAAATCCATCAAGCAACAAATATTGATAACGTGTCATGTTTTAATTGGAATTAATGGGTATCACCACATGCATGTGTGCCTAATTATTGCCCAAAAATAGTGTGACGATCTGTTCGGCGCCCGCCACGTAAATTGTGAGACATGGAACCCACCTAATAGCGCGTCTTTACGCGCTACAACAGCCGTTCCACAACAGACCCTCAAAGGGTCATTTGCCCATGACAACTAGTGCACGACGAAATATTTTGCATGACCACTCTGCTGAATTTTTAATTTTGTGATGTATTCAAGACCATGTTTCAAGCTCCTTTGAACTCCGATGAAATCGTCTAGGTTCAACCCTCCAAATGACAGTGCATCAAGATCCTGAGCTTGATGCCATTATTGTTGGCAGTGGCTTTGGTGGGTGCTACTTGCTGCAAAGACTCCGTAAGGCCGGTTTCAAATGTCTAGTAGTTGATGAGGCTGCTGATCTCGGCGGTGTTTGGTTCTGGAACTCCTATAGGGGCGCCCGTGCAGACACTCCTGTGCCTCTTTACGAGTTTTCAGATGAGCGCATCTGGCGAGATTGGACATGGTCGGAAAAGTATCCTGGCAGAGACGAGATTCGTCGATACTTTGATCACGTCGAGTGTAAATTGGACTTGAAGAGGGACATTCTTTTCAACACCCGCGTCATCTCTGCTGAATTTGACCAAGTCAAAAATTGCTGGAATGTTGTTGACAATGCTGGTATACGCCGCACAGCGCGCTACTTCCTCCTTTGTACCGGCTTTGCTTCCAAGCCACATCTCCCAATCATTGATGGGATTGAAACCTTTGCCGGAATATCCTGCCATACCTCAAAATGGCCCCAAGGCGATATAAACTTTAAGGATAAACGCGTTGGCATAATCGGCACAGGACCAAGTGGCATACAGATCGTTCAAGATGTGTCAACTGAAGTGAGCCACATGACTATTTTCCAGAGAAGCCCAACCTACGCGGTTCCAATGCGCCAAGTACAACTGAATGATGAAGATCAGGCTAAGTCGGAATACCCCAAGACTTTTGAGAACCGCAAGACAACATTCTTTGGGTTTGATGTTGAACCGAGCCCCAAGTCTGCCGTTGCAATATCTGACGAGGAAAGAGAGGACCATTTCGAACAGGTTTGGCGAAAAGGAGGGAATTCTATTTGTCTCGAGACATTTCACGACGTTGTGTTAGATCCAAAAGCCAGTGAGTATGCGTACCAATTCTGGCGCAGCAAAACATTGCCGCGACTTAAAAAGCCCGGGGTAGCTGAGCTACTCGCGCCTTCAACATCACCCTACCATTTCGGAACCAAGCGGCTTGCGCTGGAGCAGCGATACTACGAAGTGTACAACCAGGACAATGTTGATCTGATTGACGTCAATATTAATCCTCTTGTCAAAGTGGTTCCAAACGGGGTTATCATGGGAGATAGAACACTCCGGGAGCTGGATGTGTTGATCTTTGCCACTGGGTTCGATTCAGTTACTGGTGGAATATTATCCATCGACATTAAGGGAGTGGGGGGTGTTCGCTTGAAGGACAAGTGGAAGAATGGAACATTTACTCAGCTCGGGTTGATGACGGCTGGCTTTCCAAACATGATGTTTTTATACGGCCCCCAAAGCCCAACGGAATTCTGCAATGGTCCAACCTGCGCAGAGGTTCAAGGTGATTGGATAGCCAACACGATTATTCATCTTCGAGACCTCAACTGCCGCCATATAGATGCCACAGTTCAATCTGAACAGGAATGGAGAGCGCTTGTTAATCGAATTGGAGACATGACCTTGTATTCTCAAACCAAATCTGAGTTTATGGGCAGTAACATTCCAGGAAAGCCTCAGGGTAAGCACGAGCTATCACCGAACGCTCCGCCGTTAACACTTTTATAGAGATGCTCAACTTTCTTGGCGGTTTGGTCGATTACACCAAGCATATCAACAATGCTCTAAAAGGCGGGCTTGAACAATTCACAAAATTTTGAGACGGACCTACTTAATCCTTTCTGGTAGCTTGCAAGTATTTTGATGCACTCGATTGATTGGGTGCATCTAGCGATTTCGTTCGATTCATAACAAACAGTTTCGCCCCCAGGTGGGAAATATGCTGATTTCAAAATGTGCCAAGTCTCACTGTTGGAGTTTTTTTTTTTTTTTTCGTTCAATGAGCCAATAAATTCTATGATCGACCCCAAAAGTGAAAAATTTTGCATTGCCAAACATTTCTCCGCCGTGCTGCGGTTATCTGTCCTTGCCAACAGGCTCTTCACCCTGGTGTTTAGCGGCTTATTTCGCAAGCATCCAGACGGTGCCTCCACCAAGAGAATGGGGCTCTACGTCATGTGTGGATCACCACACCATCATCACAGTGATGTCAAGACGATCTCATTCAAATTTGATACCCGGGAATTGGGGGCCCAAAATCCATCGTCAGCGAAGCTACTGACTTCCTGAGATGTTTGATATGAATATTTGCCAGGCGTTGATAGGCCTAAGTCTGATTGATGCGGCACAGTACGAAGATGCTAAAACACGGAGGGTGCTGGGGAATCATTAGAGAAGGGGTCTTGTTGCAGTTCATCAAATTTGCTGACGCGGAATATGAGCCAGATAAGGTACAGATGTGATCATCGTCACCCTGGCCTCGAGGGTTCGCAGCACTTTGACCCTTTGAATGTGACAGAGGATTCCTGACACGAACTTGGAGAGGAGAAAAATTGGGACAAGGCCAAAAGGGCCCGTCGAACAACTCCACATGGCCGGTATCCGGTCCACTAACAGGGAGTAAATGCGGCCACAGCGCTCGCAACAGCGGGCCCTGCGACGCCACCAGGGCCACCGACGATCAAAGAATTTCAACGTGAGGGTTGATCAGCAGAATCAGCCAACGCCCGCGCTGGAGATGCTCCTCTCTCTCCAGTCTTTCGGACCCTCCAATACCCCTCGACGTAATGTCATGCCCCATCAGCTGGGTCGATAACTGGGTCAACAACTGGGTCAACTGGGGTTCTCAGAATGCGTCTCACTCCCGCTATCCTCGGCTGCGCGATAGCAAACGCCAAATCTCTGTAGTTTGCTATGAGGACGATGACGAAACCGCGTTCGGTCATTACTCGGTGTACCCACGTTGACTCCAGATTTAGTTCTTGGCGAGCATTTAACATCATGTCAGCAAAAACGGCTTGGCCGTGCGTATATGAATGCCTGAGCCCGACCGTGATGTATCCCCCAGATGATCTGGAATCACACCGTTTACCCCATCGCCAAAAGAACCAGAGATTAACGGCGAAACCTTAATAGCAATAAGCTGTTGTTCATTCACAATGGTTCACGTCGACAACGAGGCCGGCGTGCCTACCTATTGGGGTAGGACAGGCAAGGGTCTCCAGATGCTCATCACAGCCGTTGCAACCACAGACTTTCTGCTATTTGGATATGATCAAGGTGTCATGTCTGGAATTATTTCAGCACCTGCCTTTGTTCACGACTTCCCCGAAGTTGACAACGACAGCACATATGAGGGTTTCGTCACGTCCATCTACGCAGTAGGTTGCTTCCTCGGCGCGCTTTTTATTCTCACATTTGGCGACCGCCTCGGCCGCCGCAAGTCCATTTTCCTCGGAGCTACCATTATGATAATCGGCGTTATCATCCAGATCGCGTCCGTCCCGCCTTCAGGAGGAGCTACGGCTCAATTCATCATCGGGCGATGCATCACAGGAATTGGTAATGGAAGTAAGTATTCTCACCAGAGCCATTTGCATACATCGAGCCAATGCTAACACGAGAGTTTCCAGTCAACACCTCGACCGTCCCAACCTACCAAGCAGAGTGCAGTTCCTCACACAACCGTGGCAAGCTCATCTGTATCGAAGGCGGAAACGTTGCGATCGGAACATTGATTGCGTACTGGATCGACTATGGCTGTACATACGGTCCTGACCCTTTTGTTTGGAGATTTCCCATCGCATTCCAATGCTTTTTTGCGCTTATCGTGCTCGGTTTGATGCTCAAACTGCCCGAATCTCCTCGCTGGCTCTTGAGCAAAGACCGCCACGACGAAGCTGCTACCGTGCTGGCTGGTCTCGCCGGCAAACCGCGCGATGACGCCGAGGTTTTGACACAAATCACTGCCATCAAGGCTGCTCTTCAGGCCGCTGGTCATAACGGGGGCCACACCCCCATGTCTTCTCTTGTCACGGGTGGCAAGACTCAGCACTTGCGACGCCTTATTCTTGGTGCGTCTTCTCAAATGATGCAGCAGCTCTCCGGTTGCAACGCCGTCATCTACTACTTCCCCATTCTATTTCAAACCTCGATTGGTACCTCTCATAACCTTGCGCTTTTGCTTGGTGGTGTCAACATGATCATCTATGCTATCTTCGCGACGACCTCTTGGTTCGTTGTTGAGCGTATCGGCCGCCGTAAGCTGTTCCTTATTGGTACTGTTGGCCAGTGTCTTTCCATGGTCATCACATTCGCCGCATTGCTTCCTGGAACACCACAGGCTGCAAAGGGTGCTGCCGTCGGTTTGTTCACCTACATTGCTTTCTTCGGCGCTACCTGGCTGCCTCTCCCGTGGCTCTATCCCGCCGAGATCAACCCTCTCAAGACTAGAGCCAAGGCTAACGCTACCTCGACCGTATCCAACTGGTTGTGGAACTTTTTTATCGTCATGATCACTCCAGTTATGATCAACGGTACTGGAACATCTGGCTGGGGCACGTACCTCTTCTTTGCGGCCATGAACGCCATCTTCTTCCCCATCATCTATTTCTACTACCCCGAAACAGCCGGTCGCTCCCTGGAAGAGATTGATCTCATTTTTGCCAAGGGCCACCAGGAGAATATCAGCTATGTGAAAGCGGCCAAAGAGCTTCCCCAACTTCAGGATCACGAAGTGCAGGAGAAAGCGCGCGAGTACGGCTTTGGCGTTGACGAAGAAGTCAAGGCGTCTCATACCGAGCGCGAGAATGTCTTGATGAGCGACGACAGTGTATGATCGCAGCAACAAATAAAAATCGGGAGCCGATTGTTCGAAAAACAATTGAGTGTTGTTATTTTGGTGACGAGTTATCTTTTGGAATGATGACGATATTGGGTGGCAGATATGATTTGACTCTTCCCCAGAGCGAGACTCACAGAAACGCCCTCAGAGCAGAGCTCCTCTAAAATGGATACCATCTATGTCTTTCTTGGCATAAAGTCAATTACGAATAAAAATCATGCAATAGATGCAAATAGACCGGATATAGGGATCAATTGCATTATCGCCGAGATGTGTCTGGGAATAAAAGGACATCTAATGCACATATTGGACATAGAAATAAATACAACCCTTTTCTTTTTTTAGAGATACAACCACAAATGCGAAATACTATCGCTGATACATGGCTACTGCACCTAAATTTTGATTAAACTGCATGTACAGACCAAATTGATTCCGTCCGCATCACCTCCAGTTTACTGGCTGCTTACAAATCAAGATTCTTGAAGTAACAATACAATTCAGTATTTCATTCTTCACATAATAGTAAATATTAACCGAATTTCCCAATCAGGTATCAAGTGTTGGGGTTTGATTGAATTTATTCCGTCACCAACATGTCTGCTCCGATTAAAGTAGCGATTGTCGGCGCGACCGGCAAAACTGGCACCAGCGTTGTCAATGGCTTGCTTGCATCCGAAGGCAAATTTGTAAGTGCAGCCTTAAAAGAACGAACAGTGCTGAATTGTTGGAAGGAAATCACTGCTCTATCACGGGAAACATCAATTGCAAGTGCTGCCAATCAATCGCTTCGAGATCGGGGCGTACGCGTGATTGCCGCCAATTTAAATGGTCCGCAGGACGCACTTGTCGAGGTATTGACGGGAATTGATGTTGTAATCTCCTGCATCTTTTTTGTTGCCTTGAAAGATCAGATTCCTTTGGCTGAAGCCTCCAAAAAGGCTGGTGTGAAGCGTTTCGTGCCTTGTAATTTCGGGACCCCAGCTCCACGAGGCGTCATGTGGCTTGATGATCAAGTAAGTTTTGATGCTATTCATAGCGGACACAACTCGGTATCGATTAAATGCGTTATCTAGACTAATACCTGCTCAAGAAATATGAAGTGCTCGACGCGATTCAGCGGATTTACCTCCCTTACACAGTTATTGATGTCGGTTGGTGGGCGGAACAGATGATCCCTCCAGTCCCATCCGGGCGCACTGACCATAGCACTCAGAAGCTGGTTACTGGGATAGTGCCTGGTGATGGTGCTGTGCTGAATGCCTTCACCTCGTTGCCCGATGTTGGGAAATACGTAGCCAAGATCATCACGGACCCCAGAACAATCAACAAAAAAATCCTGGCCTTTACAGACCTTTTGAGTGTGAATGAAGCGTTTGACTTGATGGATGAATTGAGTGGAGAACGAACAATCAGGAAAAATGTAGGCAACAAAAGCCATGGGATGCATACTTTGATGGCAGTGGGCGCGGCTAATCTAATTCAATAGCTGGGCGAGATGGAGATCCAAACTGCCATTTCTGAAGCCAACGAAGTCCTGAAAAACCAGCCTGATGATGTTGGTGCATGGACGAAGAAGGCGATTAACGAGTATTTCCTCTCATGGGGCATCCGTGGTGATAATCAGCCTACGTCGGCAAAATATCTCAGCTATCTGAATTTTAAGGAACTTTACCCAGGTGTAGAAGGTAGAACTTTGCGGACCGTGTACCAGGAAGTTTTGGAAGGAAGTTGCGCGAAAAAATCACAATAAGTGGTATTACCAGCTTTGGGAATACCCGTAACCTGAGAGACTCTGTTGGAAATGGAAATACCGTACAGATCTCACCAATGCCGCTAGTAAATGCGTTGCGAATATGACAGATGCGAATCTCACGGATAACGCCGAGTCTCACACCGTTCTGCTCCTTATCATAATTATCCAAGCATTGGTCCAAGCGTCTTGAAAAATCTCACGCATTTGAGACTACGAGAGATTTTCCCCCCCGCCAGGAAGCCCTTGCCCTCTAACCAGACCTGTCGGCTACTGTGTTTCCTGGAACACGTGGGGGTGTTCACGGTAAAAACAAGCCAGGCTTCTATTCTTTCATACCACGAAAGCGATGATAGGATTTGGACCGTATCTTGAAGCAGGGCGAAAAATTCCGCTGTGATGACGTCATAGAAGCATGGTCGGGGATACCTCAAAAATGCATTTTAGCTACAGTGTGAGAGATGGTGATAATAGATGATTGATCAGAATTTAACATGGTCTCATTGAGGATCCTCAAACGGACATGGACTTGCGTTACCATGCGAATTAGCGAAGTTTTCACTTCACTTTAACTGTAGCCAACAGCGACAAGATGTAATTGAATTCTTGGTACTGTAGAAGAGGTCACTGTTTCAACTTCTCGGCCACGCCCACGACGGAGAACGAGAACCTCTAGGTTGGCTTAGAATAAGGCTGAATCGAACGGCTTTCACCGCAATGCATGCATGCAACGTTTTATTCCGTGAAAGTGAAGCGATTGGCCTGCTGTATGTCGGGGAAGTGATGCAGAAAGTTATTGATAGTAAAAAAATGCAACCCGATCATCTGAAGCATTGAAATCAGCTCGTCTTGAAGATCCGTGACATGGGGGCGATTGCTTCTTAGCGACTCTCATGGTCCCGCCATCGCCTCTCGGGATTCAATGGCCGCTTTTCATTGTCTGGTTCTGCTCCAGCCACGGCTCCAACAGACGCTACTGCTTTCTTTTTCCTTTCCGCCTTTCTCACGTTCTGACACTCTGACATAAGATGTAGAGCCACCCTTCCACACCACATTTCTCACTTCAACCAATCCCAGCCTCTTAAAGTGAAACAAGCCACGCTTTTTGATACCTGTAAGCGTCACCTGCTTCAGTTCTTCTTGGTGAGGTACAAGATGCTGGATAGCTGTCGAATCGCGACAGAAACAGCTTATCGAGCTATTAATTGCGAAAAAGACAAGTCAATCAACATAGTTGTGCAGAGTCATTTGCGACAGGTTTGGTCTGGTATGCTCTCCATACTTGTGCAAATTGCTATGCATACAGCATCCCTACCTCGTCTCGAATCCTGCAGCCCCCAATTTCCTGTTTCGGAAGGCTAAGGGGTAGCTATCAAGGGCGGCTGTGTCTCGTGGGATGCGTGTGGGTGTGTCATCAGAGGCGGATGACGCGCCAACATTCGATACACAAAATGTCGGGTGTGTTTGCTTCTTCAAGTGAACGACTGGTCGCAGCCACGAGCGTTCTAGACCTTTAGCCAGCTCAGAAATTGTGCAACGAGGTGGTTTACTTATATTTACTAGTCGTCCCACCCTTTCTCCTCTCATCAGGCATTTCTCCTGATCTTTTGTTGTGCCTTGTATGTTCCCAACTAAATAAAGTCTCATAAATGAGTAACGCCAAACAACTTAGAGAGTCTACATACTCCATCACATCCTTTTCCAGCATGGGTGGCTGCCTTTCAAAAGAGTCCGCAAGGCCTCGTTCACGCACACACTTCAAATCAAAATCGCTCAAGTACAAATTCAGAATGCTCAAATTCCGCGCCCGCGTTTTTCTTGGTCCCCAGAACACAGAGGTCGCTCAAAAATACCGAAAATCACGGCACTCCGAGCCAAAGGATTTGGAAAAAATGAACGTAGTGGCAAATGATTGGGGAACATCGCAATTGGGACGATGGTGATGCGTGTTTGAGGTGCTTCGTTGACAAGCAGGTATGCAAACGAAATCAACGCAGTTGGCATGGTCCATATACTTACAATGACAGCAGTAAATATCTTGATTGACTTCAGAGGTCAAAGTATACTCAGAATAAATATGGGGGAATTTTTTACACTCGCCAATAGATGCAGCTGCACTCCTCTGGTTCCATCGGGTCAGGGGACATATACTTTTATGGGGGCTATGAACCTTGGACAGTGCTCGTTCGGATCTCGCGATGGATAAATACGGAAGGGATATGCGTTGTTCGTTAGGAATATCATAGATACAAACCTCTTTGGGTCACAATGTACCACCTTGTTTACATGATTGCATAGCCACTGCAAACGGATCCTTCCGGGGGCCTCACACGGGGCACCCACGGGGCATCCCACCAAAATTTATAGCGCTTAGCTCACTACTACATGTGAACCAAAGCTCGCTTTTTCACATCGCGTGCACAAATGTAGACAATCCATCTCGACAAACACGAAAATGTATATTAAAACACGGAAAATTCACAAGCTACCAACCCATACAAAGGGACTGATCAAAGAACGTTCTTAACAAAGGGAACCAGGAGACGCAGCCGTCCCCGTCGACATACGGTCGAGGACGCGACCGCGCGTGGCAGTGCCTGCGCATAGGCAAAGAAGAAGGCGTTAAACAGGATCATCTCGACGGAGTAGTCTCCTCAAAATTCACGGTAAGAAATGGGAGTAATTCCCTGGTCATTGAACACATCCAGCCACTTCTCGCAGGCACTCTCCACGTGCTGCCATTCAGCGTCCACCTCAGAAGCGTGGCTGTGGTCGAAAGGCGGAGGCGCAGCGGAATCTAGTTGGCCCACGTGTTTCTCACAGCTCTGCTTCATTTCGATGAGGATCTCCGATACCCTATTGACGCCGGCCAACAACTCCCGCAAAGCCTTCTCGATACTCTCTAGAGTGGCAACCACGAAGCCAACCTTTTGCTTCTTTGACACGTCAGACTGGATGCTGGCCTCGGCAAGCTTGGTCTTGAGACGAGTAACATAGCCTCTAATCTTCTCAAGGGAAGCCTCGTGTCTGTCAGCAATGCCCTGAGGAACGTCCTTGCCGCCAATTGAGTAGTTGTGGGTACGAGAGACAGTGTTCAAGGTGCTCTTGAGGAAGGCGTGTGGCGTCACCTTGCCCTGGCCTGCCTGGCGGGAGCGCAAAGTCTGAAGCTGGGCGAGGGTGTGAATCTGGTCGATTGTCTCGTAGTTGGTAGCCGCGACGCGCTCGTGAATGGAACGAACATTCTCAACAATGGCCGCCACAGTCACTTTGCTGCGATCTTGGGCATCAATATAGGCGACAAGGTCGTTGATATCCCTCTGCGACCCAAGCTTAGCCAAAAGCTCGACAATAGTCCTGGAGCTGGTCGATTGGACCTCCAGCTGCTCGAATAGAGTTGGGTGTGGCGAAACGACCTTGACCAGGCTTTCCTCATGACTGTTTTGGACAACACCATTGCGGACACCCCCGTTTTGGATAGTTCGAACGGTTTCAACCTGCGTGGTGTAGGTGTTTGTGGTGAGGGGGTTGGTAGGGAGGGGGTTTATAGTGAGGGGGTTTGTAGTCAGAGGGTTCGTAGTGAGGGGGTTTGTAGTCAGAGGGTTCGTAATGATGGAGTTTGTTGTGGTCGTGTTGACAGTGTTAATCAGGTCAGTCGTCAAAGTTACCTGGTTAGTCGAAGCTGATTGAAGCAGCCCAACAGTCTCCTCTGCCTCCTTTCGGATATGTCGCCATTCGGTGACAAAAATGGCCTTGTATGCGACGCCACCTGTATTTGTGTCGTCCAACTTGAATGAGGCAGCTGACAACATTTCGTAAACCTTGCCCAGGTTGACATTGACATGGCCGCAAAGCTGCAACCAAACCTGCGAAACATCTACCCATCGTGCGCAAATGTCTCTGACTTGAGCAAACTGAGAGATCTTAATTTTGAGATCCTTCATTTCAGCCTCAATCTTGGCCTCCGCGGCTCCCGCGTTGAAGACGTCTCCCGGCTGCCTCTGGCCATGCAACTCACGCAGCCAAGTTGGGACCCAGACCTGGTGCTTGATGTCCTGCAGCTCATGTCCAAGGGCTCGTAGCTTGTTCTCAAGGACTAGAACATCCTTTTCAATGTCAAAAATCTGGGATCGCGCTACCTGGCTGAGTTGTGCCACAGTCTTGTTGGCAAGTGCCGCCTTGTCGACAGCCAGCTTGGACAACCTGTAAATCTTGTCGTAATGGTTTGCTTGGATGCGGTCTGCCTCCGTAGCTGTGACCTGCTCAATCTGGCGGGTCCAGTCCTCAAAGGCCACTGTGACGTCAAACGTCGAGTTGACCAAAACGATGAATTCTTCGCGGCCCTGGACAATGAGAGTCTTCAAGCTCCCGAGGTAGGGCACTTCAGGTTGGAAGCTCAGAGTGACATTGTGCAGCTCCAAGAATGACTGAATCGTCTCACGCAAGAACCAGCCTGGTGTGACAATTGGATATGCGGTGATCTTTTCGAGAATGGAAATCAGCTTGACCTCGGGGATAGGCTCCACGATAGTCTCTTGAACAATGGTCCTGGTCTCGACAACATTGTCGACAGTGTCGCTCTTGACCCCCTCGACAATCTCTACCTTGGATTCGGTGGTGACCTTTTCTGTTGTCTTGGTCTCAACTTCGTGCTTTTCGATGGGCTTGCTGACCTCAACAAAGGAGCCTTCTCTAATGATGTCTTCCTTTTCGGTAAAGGGTTGAATAGTCTCGGATGGGGGGCTCACGACGATGACTCGGTCAACAGTCTTGGGCTCCACCTCGACAGGCCTGTGGTCATCTTCAGCCGCGATAACAAGGTTGGATTGGTTGAAGACAGCCAAGTACCTGGAACGACCATCTTCTGATCGCTTGATGATTCCTCGGGTGAGGTTGCCGTTGTTGGTCTTATCTGCAATAAACTCCTCGCCCTTTTTCTGGACCCCTGCAAGGTTGAGTCCTTGCTTCCAAAAGCGTCCAAGGGTTTCATCATAAGTATCTTCAAATTCGTCTTCATCATCTTCGACCAGAAGCTGGAGTTCCTTGAGAATTCGCTCAAGACCGCGGACACCGTGACGCCGTTTGGCGATGCGGCCAATTGGGAGGTTTCGGAGGAGGGTCTCAACTTCCCTTTGGACGATGCCATTCTCTGTGGCTGTGGTCTCATTCTTGGAACCAGTTCGGGTGGTCTGGATCTCAAGAGATGTGGATCTCGGGACCTCAGTCTCGGACTGGGCGGTGGTGACGTTGATGTCGCCATTCACACGAGTCACTTTTGGAGGCTCGGGGACCTTCTCCAGGCCGAGATTGGCATCGGGTGAAACCATCCCAAGGTGGAGGATTCCATTCTGCCTGATCCATTTCTCCCAGGTCTTGGGCAGCTCAGAAATGTGGCCGTTGAGACCGTGAGACGCTTGGACTTGTCTGTACAGCCAGCCATCTCGGCGGACTCCTACCAACCCACTATAAATGGCGGTAAGCTCGTAAACAGCCTCGATTGACTTCTTGTCTTGCACAGTAAAAGTGTGATTGATAAAGTCGGGAGCGAGGTTCCAGATATTGTTCTCGGTATCGTAAGCAACAATGTGCTCGTCGCCGTAGACTAGCCTCTTAAACTTGATACCGGTGTTATTGGCATCCTTGAGCTCAACAAAGTCGTTGGTTGCAGTGAATCCGCCTCGTAGAGCAAAGAGACGGCCCTCCTCGTTCAGAATGACGAGATGGAACTTGATCTCCTCGCCAGCAACCTTGACAAAGGGAACAATGCTGCTGAGATACTCGCTGGGGAAAACATCTTCTCCAACACGCTCCCACTCGTTAATGTATTGATCTGGAAGCTCGGCGACGAAGTGGTCCTGGATCTTGTGGTACTTTCTCCAGACTTCTGTGCCAACAGCCATGTAGAAGTGACCTTTGTAAGGAAAGAAGTGTACAGCCTTGCGAATGTCGATATTTGCGTCATGTGGAATTCGGGAAAAGACCGACCAGGTGCTCTCGGTGTGGATGTCTCGCTTGCCATTGATGTACATGATGTTGTCGCCCTTGAGGCCAACCACAGCCATCGTGTCGAGGTCGGATTTACGGAATTTAGGAACATACCTCTCCTTGAATAAAGCGTTAGCAAACATCGAAGTTGGCGACTTTGGGCCATCAATTACCACAAGATCTTTGGAGGTATTAGTTACGGAAGTCACCTTCGTCGTCTCAAAGTTGCCAGTCTTGACAATACCGGATTTGGTTCTTGCCACACCGAAATCGGTGGACTCGGTCAAGTCAACAGCCGAATCATCAGTTACGCTGTGGAAGTCCTTATCGCTCTTGGATGTTTCCAATGACCTTTCGACATCTTGGACTGCCCTTTGAAGAGCCTTCAGCATCTTCATGATGTGTCAGAATGTCATTAGCTTGTAGGGCCTTGGCTTTATCATACCTTGGCTCGTTCGGTAACAGAGAGTTTGTCGTAATCAGCGAGTCCATGCTCGCCAATCGACGCGGGGTCAGAGGTGCGGCTCATCTGGAGAACAGACTGCATTGTGACCAGCGTATAAAAGAAAGTATTAAATGATGAGTAGCAGTCAAAACTATCCGGGAAGGGGGTGGTCAACCTCTGTCGAGCTATCGAGGAAGAAACTGGATATTAAGGCGTGTATCATCGATGCTATATATCTTTTCAGTAAAAGGCCCCCTGAGGCTGGATGTGGATTGCGTTGCGCGTATCCTCGGCCGTCTGTATCCTTGTCTTCGCACGATAGCTCCGGCCTAGAAGTAGGCCCATGCATTGGCCTAGTGTCAATCTAGAGTTCTCAGCCGGCCATTTTGCGCCTCTTACGAACTCACCATCAGTAGACCGTCAAATGAGGAAAAGACTACTGGAACTTGATGCCGCCAATGGCTCAGCTCTCAACGATCCTGGTGGAGACACCGGAAGGCAGAACGAGTAACATTGCTCGACGTCAGCCTCAGACATAAGACGGCCTTTCCGACAGCTCGAGAGCGACAAAAGCACATCTAATTCCAGGAGTTCCGCTGAGACTAGTACTGTATTCGGGCAGTCGTATTGGTGGTGTGGAGATGTGTGCGATTGCCAACCATAGGTGCCCTCATCAGGACGACGCTCAGGTGTATGGGTGGAAGCAGCGCCACAATGTAGGATAAAAGGGGCCAAGACTGGGGGTTTCATCGTGGATACCAATAGCTTCGTTCCAGACTCTTATTGGACCAAACAGGTATGCCTGCGCACACAAAGCGCGATGCCTCCAAGCAAATATTGGGAGAGTTGGTGTCAATTGTGCAGGAAGGATGCCGAATTGGTTTTTTCTTCTAGGCCCAAAAAGCATGCAACCAATAAAGTGACAACATGGTGTGAAAGTTGGAAAGCAAATACTAAATCGAGGAGAAAAGAAGAAAGAGGTGCTAGTGCTCACGAGACGGCTTTCCTGCCAAGCAGATCTAGACTCCATATTGCCATTGTTTGCCGATCACAAACACTGTGCAGAAAGCGATTGCACAAGACATTTCCTAATTCCCACTCTGCATATGTATGAGCTTTGCCCAATTATAGGCTGGAGCATTGCTTCTGAATCCATTGATGCTATCAGGATGCAAAGCAGTCAGCGCTGTGTAGCTCGCCAGGGCTTGGCCCGGTTTGATGGTCATGTGCTCCGTGCAATGTGAGACAAGCAGGCGGCTGAAAGGAGCGCTCACATGTAAATGAAAGTGAAAGCGAAGTCTACAAATCCCAAAAGGTAACTCAGACAATACGACACCGACAGCTGAGACATGTACGTTGTTCCACATAGGGAAGAGTGGCCGTTTTCAAGCCACAATGGATAGCTGAACAAGTGTTCCGGCTTTAGCGCCTGTGTACCTGCAGTCACAGGCGAATCAGCTTCGGGGGCGATTGGGCAATAGACGGTCGAAAAAAGGTGCGCTCGGAGAGGCAAAGGACATGGCATCAATATTTCCCCACATTATGACGGTGCGGACCGATACTAGCCTTCCAAGCTGCTATTGCGAGGCAAGATTCTAGCTCGCAATTGAGATATTGCAAAAGGCAAAAGCAAAAATGGTATTGAAGTGGTGTGCAAACGTAAGCATTCGCAGTAGATACGCGTCATGCAGCCAGCCACATTTTGACAGAATATTATGATTTTGCCTCCACCTGCAAGAACTGATGCCTGCTCCACATGTCTGAACATGGAGTCACCACTTCGCGCTGTGAGGTTTGATTGAGAACGCCACATATGCAGGCAGATAGCTGAATGGGAATTGATGCGAGCGACGTATCATTATGGCCGCGAGCTATGGTCGCGAGGATGGGGAAACGTTCGCATACAGTCGGGAAGTGGATTTAATGCTGAACATTAGCGAGAAAAATTACCGAAGGCGCCTTGGGAGCGGGACGGAGCAGGGGTTTGTCAAGCTAATGAATGTATTCTGGGTGCCATCACGATTCTGCTCATGAGATATAATGAAAAACTGGTGTATAATTACTTTTTTCCCTCGATTTTTCTTTTAATTAAATAGACGCAAACTCTTTTTTTTTTATGAATATTTTATGCCAAGGTGTCGTGATGTCTCAATGCTCGGGTCAATGTCGCTGCCTGCCATTGATCTTACATGTCATGAGAATTGCCTTTATCTATAATCACCATGTATAATTCACATCATGAAATGCACTAAAATATCATATTTTAGCCATAGAATATTTAAGACAGTTCAAGATACGGATCAATGCTTCTCACTTTGTTACTGATAGCTTCAAGATCTTCCTGTTCTTACCCTAAAGTGGCCAGCACCCGTGAGTATGCCAAGAATTCGACATTGGGCATCAGCAGAAACCGTTGTAGCCAGTTGTCAATATGCGCCGTAGCGTGTACATGCCCCAGCACGCGGACCTATCCCTCGACCCGACGGGACGCCCGACAGAATGGTGGTCAGCGATTCATCAATAGCTTCATGTACGGGATGCGGGGCCCCCCACAGTGGCATACCAGACTATCGTGTCGTGCATGTCGCTTACGGGTTTTGCGGAGGGGAACAACCAGACCATCGCGAGGGGGAATGACCGAGGCAGCCAGCAAAGCAATTACACGGAATTTTACCGCTGAAATGGAGCTCGTAGCGTAGGGCGTAGGGGCAAGAGCAAGAGCAAAAGCAAGGGAGGGAGTGTGGCCAAGGAGCGAGATAGTTGGCTAAGCTTGACACACAGTATGCCTATGTACAGTGATGGAGGACAGAGATGGCCTAATTTACAGCTCGGTATCTGTGCCCTGACCCGGTATCACCACAGGCGGAACCGTGACAACCTGGGTGCTTCCCATTTGGCCTCCCCGGAATGAATAGGTAAATGTCCAGCCGCTTCCGGCAGCTCCGTGCTCGCCCTTGCTGTTCACAACAACGATGCCGCTGGAAACAGCCGGGTACTTGGCCACCATGCGACGGACGGCGTCCTCTGCAGCCTCGGTTGGCGACATGCCTCGCCGCAGGTTCTCAATGGCCTGGTAGCAGGGCAGGAAGCGCATCATGATGTCGCCATCGCCCGTCGCCCCGCAGCCGCCGACATCTCCGTCGACGTACGATCCGCTGCCCGTGATGGGCCCATCGCCCACGCGCCCGGGGATCTTGTGCGAGGCTCCGTTGGTCGTGGTTCCCGCCGCCATGGATCCGTCCGCGTGCAAGGCAATGATGGACAGCGTGTCGTGGGACGCTTGGCCCGTCTGTTCGCCCACACGTCCCCGTCCCTGTGACAAGGGCGCGTAGGGCCCGCACGACGCAGACGGATCGGGGCTGACGTCGAGTCGGTAATTGGGCTGACACCTATCCGCCTTCCAATCGCGGCACATGTTGGCCGACTTCTCCGTCGTCAGATCCTCAGCCACGAAGCCGTTTTGCAGCGCAAAGTCGGTCGCAAAATCGCCCGCCAGCATCGTGTGAGAGGTGAACTCGAGGACGTGCCGCGCAACCCCAATTGCATTCCTCACCCTGCGTAGGGCAGCCACGGCGCCTGATTTCATCGTCGTGCCGTCCATGATCATGGCATCCAGCGTCGTCTCGCAGTTCTCGTCTGGAGACCCGCCGTAGCCGACGCTGCCATCGCATTGATTGCGCTCGCAGGTGGTGCAGCCCATCTCGACGGCATCGAGGGCCGACCCCCCGTCGTGCTGCAGAGCGGTGAATGCGGCATCCGTCGCGGCCGTAAAGTCCCCTCCCCACGTATTAATCACCATTGGGAGCCCTGGTGAGGGGGCTGTGAGACCCGGTGTGGCCAGGGCGAGGAACGCGGATATCCGAGATGAACGCATCGCGACCAATAACGCGTCTGCCTGGTTTAGACTAATTGATAATCGAATGTGAAGACAGTGAGGGATTCTTGTTCTTCACATAAATCACGCCTTCGCCTTGATTGAGCCCTAGCCGCAACCGCATATGCATCCGGATTGCTGAGGCTCGGCCCATAGATAACACTTAGACGCACTAAAATCCTACCGGAATCAAATAACTCCGGCCCCTCGCCAGCCACGTGAACCTGTAAATAGCCGCCCGTATAAAGGACGAACAGTTCCCTGCGCGCCCAGCAGCCGAAATTCTTCTCTACATTTGTCCGCTGACGCTATTGCGAGGCAAACTCCCGTGACCGACTTAGGCACAACAACGTGCGCGTAGATTTACAAACGTAGAAATTGAACTAGCACTAAACCCATTACATGCTATAAAATGGAGTCAGCTGCAACCATCCCGTCCCCTAACCAACCTATTTGGGATGCCATCACCGGCTTCTTGAAGAATGCTGCCGATGTTTATCGCGTCGCTCACACTGTCCATGCCGCAAATTCTACTTTGTCCGTGGTTGTTGACCATGACATGGAGGAGTTGTCTGGCGATCTATCGCTTGCCCTCATAGGCATGATCAAGCTATTCAAGCAACCTGTCAACGCCGCTGGCAACTCCATTGCTTTGGGGCTGATGCATCCTTGTGTCAAGATTGGTCAGGGTCTTGCTGTTCAGATCACTCGAGCTCGCCCTTCCTTCCTTGATACAGACCCTCCACAGGTTGACGCAAAGCAGTTTGTCGCCCTCTGGCCCATTGAACATGTCATGTCGCTTCATGAGCAACTTTGTGACATTATTCAGCAATGGAGAGAATCTCGATCATCAAACAGGTAGGTTTTTGTGATGTCCCTATGGTTGTCAAAGCTACAGGGCTAACCACGCGCTCGTCCTAGTAATGGCTCCGTCGAACTACCACACCTGCTCGATATCTCCAAGCTCACTCTTGTCGACAACACGAATGATGCACCAGGTGATGCTGGAAGCATGAACAAAGAGCCTAATGGGTCAACAGAAGTCATTTCAAAAGTCGCTACTCGATTTGATCGCGGCAAATATGAACGAAAGCAGCCCCGTCAAACACTTGCTGCCGCTCCACTGATCAACGACTTCCTCCTTGAAGGCCTCGCATACAAGAGCATGTATGACCGTGAAGAAGAAGTCACCGAGGCACATGGCCAAACTCTGAAATGGATTTTTAATAACACTCAGATTGATGATCCTCTCCGGAAGCACTTTAGCGACGAGTTTACTACATGGCTAAAGACTACTGAATTGGGTCCCATCTACTGGATTACCGGCAAACCTGGTTCAGGCAAGTCCACTCTGATGAGCTTCATCTCACAGAATCGTCATGCCCAAAAACACCTTCGAAAGTGGGCAAATGGCCGCCCGGTATCTACTGCTGGCTTCTTTTTTTGGACAAGCGGCACTCGAGACCAAAGATCTCAGACAGGACTATTGCGCAGTCTCCTGCACCAGTTCCTATCAACCCAACCAGAACTTATCGCTTCTACTTTTCCTACACTCTGGCAAGGTCTAAGGGAAATGACGACAAAAGAGAGAATTAACTTCACCATAGATTGGACCGTCGCTGACTTGATGGACGCGTTTCATTTGTTTCTCGATGCTGCACTGCCGACAACAAACATATGTTTATTTATTGACGGATTAGATGAATTTGACGGAGATCACGTTGGGATCGTCGATTTCTTCAAGTCTCTTTCGCAGAGAACCCATGGCCAGCATCTCAAAATGTGCCTCTCTTCGAGACCTTGGGCAGCTTTTGCCGAGGCTTTCCAGAACACCGTACCCCATGGCCGTCTCCAAGACCTTACACACGATGACATGTATCGCTACGCGAAAGACCAGCTTCAAGGAAACCACCACATTCGAAGAATACTTGAGAGCAGTATAGATTTGGAGGCTGAATTTGTTGAGAGCGCTGTTCAGCGGGCCGACGGCGTCTTTTTATGGGTGCGCCTCGCGATTGAAAGAATGTTGATTCTCATCAAAGGGGTCGATGACATCCAGACACTTAGAGAACTCCTGCAAAGCTTTCCTGGAGAGCTGGATGACTTCTTTCACAAGCTAGTCTTTGAGGACCAAGATGATGCGCATGTTGCAGACGCTGCGAATCTTTTCCAACTTATCTGTGCCCGGGAAAGTGTTGCCGACTTCCTTAAAGACGAATCCTCCAACTCACTGACAGTATGGGAGTTGGCGTTTGCACTGAATGAGGAAGATGATGATCTGGCTCTGCAGCGCAAAGTGGAAGAAGCCAGTCTTGATGAGATTGCTCTGCGATACGCTAAAACCGCTGCTCACGTCCAAAATCGCTTCTCAGGACTCTTGGCTCTTCATCGACGACGCAGGCTGGGCAACATGCGGGTTCCCAAATTTGTTGATGACAACCACAGAACAGAAACTAATCTTGTCTTTGTCCATGACAAGGCCACTTACATCCATCGGACTGTCAAAGATTGGTTGATGAATCCGGATGGGGCATACAGTAGATTGAACCAGCTCTCAGGCCCATACTTTGACCCCCACCTACGTCTACTAAGATCGTATACTTTGAGGCTAAAGTACCCGCTTGAAGAGATTGAATACCATCGAAGGCTCGACGAGTGGTATCCAGACATTGCGCTGGCCATGTCTCATGCTCGCCAGATTTCGAAAGACGCCAAGAACCTTCAGAGGCCGTTCTTGAATGAAATGAACAGCGCTCTATCTTGGTACTGGCTTTCAAAACCGTCAGATCCACTTGACCATTGGGCTAGAGCCACGTTTGGTGCCTATGAAATCCGAATGAAAGCGCCTCCAATTCGCCATCCGTTTCTCTATCTCGCAGCTAAATTTGGGTTGACAGAATACATCATTGGAGAGCTTGAAGCATATGCAAATGATGGTAACAGAACTACGCCCGAGGAATCTACAGATACTAGGGAGCCGACGCCGCTCTTGTCCTACGCGATAGAATTTCTCTGTTCACGGAATAAGACAATCTTTCCACTATCTGATCCTCGACTCATTGAGTTTCTTCTCAAGAACCCTTCCAATATTAATCCAGAGCCCAATCACGCATATGAAGATTTTTTTACGCACGCCGCGAGAACCCCATGGCTGGCGTTGCTCCGACATCTCCGCGACGCACATCGAAGAGGGTGGATCGCGCAGCAAGATACTGACCCAAATGGTACTAAACGATGGGCAAAAGTCGTACGCTTATTTATTGAAGTGGGAGGAGCGGATGTAAACGCAGTGGTTGCTGCTGACAGCTGGGATCCAGAAATCACGGCAGTTGGGGTTTTGGACTTGGTCGAGAAGGCGTCTGCGAGTGAAGACGTGAAGGAAATTCGACTTTTGATGGAGGAAATGAAGCGCAAGAGCTGACCAATCACTTCTTGTGCTTGACAAAACATGCTATTATCATTCAAACTTAGTTCATTTCCGTGTTTCTAAATGCCATCATTACAAATCAAACAAACTATTCCTTTCTTAATATCCATTTTTCCGGTTCACCGTGTTAATTAGTGGACGTCCTTCGGTTATTCTCTGGAGGTTAATCTGAAAGATCTCTAGCAATCGCACAAAATACGCTCTTGATGAAGCACTAATGTGGGGGGTGATTGTGATGTTCTTTGCCTTCCACAACGGGTGGCCTGCAGGAAGCGGCTCTGGGTCCGTAACATCTAGCGCCGCGCCACGAATGACATCATTGTTAAGTGCTTCGATCAAGTCATCGGTGTTCACAACAGGACCTCGCGAAATGTTGGTCACAAACGTCTTCTTTTTGGCCAAAACCTCGAATTCGGCTTTGGAAATTAAACCCTTAGTCTGGTCGGTAAGTGGCGTAGCGATGACGAGAAGATCGAGATCGGAACCAAGGAACTCGTGGATCTCTTCCTTGGAGCCGCCAGAAAACCATTTACTTGGTAGAAGGCCATCGGGGTCACCAAGCCCGCTAGGGATATACGAGTAGTCTTTTCGCGATTCAGGCGTAGGGCGAGGATGCAAGGTGTAAGCGTGAACATCCATGCCGAGAGCCTTTGCAACACGGGCTGTTTGACGGCCAATACTTCCATAGCCCAGAATTCCGCTGCTTCATGTTAGAATGGCATTTCCGGGGTCCGTCTGGCTGATCTTACACTCTCTGAGCAACTGCGTCATCCACGGGCTTTGGCTTAGGGTTGGCATTGACGCCCTGCCAATTCTCTTCCTTTTGATACTCGTAATATGTGGTTACTGATAGTATATGTTAGATGGTTCCTACCGAGAATAGTGGGAAATATTTAAAACGCACAGTTGTGCTGAAAGGACAGAAAAGTAGCAATGATCCATTCAGATATTTGAGGGCTGTACTCATTATTAGCTAATTTGACTCCTTCATCTCCCTCTAAAACAAATCGCTCACCCGTGGACACCATTGGCCGTGCTGAATGGAATTTGAGTCTCTGAGAAGTAAGGGTTCGAGAGGATGTGGTTAGCGCCAGCGCTAGAGAGCTGGACGTATTGGATATGAGGGGCTTTTTCAATAGTGGGTAGCACGGTCGAGGTGAGCAACAAGGTCGTGTCCTTCCATTCGTCCTCAGAAAAATCACCTCCGACCTCTTTTGAGCCCCACGGCACAACCCGCTGGATGATTTTGAGATCGGGGAATTGGTCGCGAATAGCCTGAACCGATGCCTCGGGCAGGGCCACGGTCCCGAGCAGAACAGCCTTGTGGCCCTTGAGGGTCTTGTTCGAGTTGAGCCGAATTAACGTCATGACTGCTCTTTCCCCTCGATTTGAAGCGATGAATTGGGAAACGGATGGTTTGGTGATAAGATATACGACTCCGCGACCGAGGTCAACGTAGGGCAGGGATGCTCTTATCTAGATGACAAATCCCTCGACCGACACCATCCCCGATTTTAGCGTCAATGTGGGGTAAACTGACGCCTTTCCAGACAAGCCCAACTGGACACACACAAGCACAATAGGGGCGTTTTCTATCAATTTGGGGCAGATGGTGTCATTGGTGAGGTGGGATGTGGGATAATTGCTGGTGTCAACCATGTATTGCGAGCAGGGCGCGGCTATCATTGCTGGTCCAATCGGTGGACCACCCCTGTCATGGTCTTGAAGTTTGAAAGTTGGTCCGTTGCAAAATCAGGCTGTCATGAATTCGCCGCAAAAAGATGCTGATAACACTAATATCGAAGTTTATGCAGCATCTGTAATGTAGTTCAATGTAAGTTGATGTTCGACCCAAAAATAAACTTCAAAAGGGCTATCATTGGCTGAGGATCTTTGAGCCATTCAACTGGACAGGCGACTGGCAGCAATTATCCCTTTGAGTGTCGGAAGCCTCCACCCTGGTCGATCACGTGATGTGTAGCTAATCAGATCTCAAGATAAGCACTTTTAGCGTGCTTAACAGTGGGTAGTCGACCAGGGTGGAGGCTTCCGACACTCAAAGGGATAACACAAGACTTCAACATCAAGAGTCTTGCAGTGTACGTACACGGTCTTAGCTGAGAACAGATTCCCAGTGTCACCTGAAACTAGACAAAAATTATCATCAATACAAAAATAATAGTAGCCAAGCAAACAGCACCAGACGATGATTTGTATTCACGACATGGTGGAACCTCGTCACTCATCAACCATGTTCGCATTTCCGTAAATAAAAATACAATAGCTGGATCACCAGGGTAAAGATGCACTGGTTCCCAAGACTTTGTTTGCAAATGCGGAAAAACGGCAGCGTTTGCTGGGTTCATTCCCTTCATGAGGCCATTTAGCTTACTAAGACACTGAGGTCGTCCCATCCGCAAAATGCCGACCCTGCCCGGCTGTATATAGTCAGAATTAAGATCGACTCCAGCATCAAAGCCACCTGGTGAGATGGCCGAGTTGGTTATGGCGTCAGGTTAAGGTCACCTTAACAACCTAAGATTCCTGATGGAGCAATCCTCCTGGGTTCGAGTCCCAGTCTCATCACTTTCTTTTTTTTACATTCCAATACGATTTAAGTGGGTGTGGTGGCACCTTTTTTGGTTGGTGTGGGTGGGTATGCGGCATTTCTGGGTGCGGCTGGGAAATGTCTCAAGGAAGCCCCACCACGCGCAAGGACGGAATGATGGATGTTTCATTGCTGTTTTAATACTTTGGCAGTTGTGTCAATGCTGCCTTGTCGTGTTGGAGTTGTGGGCGGGAGCGTTGAATGTGTGTGGCCTTGGCGTCCCAAATGAACGGTTTGACCTCGGCTATGAACGCGAATAGTTTGAAGAATTGGCACATTTAATTGAATGTCAGTGACGACGTTGTACCGCAGGACCAATGGAATAATTTCAAGGCTGATGATTAATTATGTGTATCATCACATCGCCATGCGACATCAAAAGTCTTCGTTGTCCACTGCTCTGTTTGCGATGCTCTAGGGTAGGTGAAGAGACGATTATGGCACCAAACCTCATGCGATGTCGCAGCGTCTCTCAATTTTCAATGCCTCTCGTATTTGCCTGCGTTTAACGAAAATCGAACGGTGATTCTCTTTTTTTTTTTCCCTCTTTTCTTTCTTTGGTTTACGATTGTTGCGCGTGAAAGTGAGGCATCATGTCTGGCTGTTCAAAACAGGAAACATTTTGACTGGCGCACCAATCACCAAGGTTTTCTACTAGCTGGTAAATATGTCTATCAACTGACATCTAACTTGGCATTATGTGATACCCAGTCTTCATGGGCCTTGAGAATTTTAATGGTTTGCTAGAAGCGATATTTGACCAAACTAAATATGGGCTCATATCCAGTCACAAGCCCCGGATTTGCGGCCCTGGTTCCGGAACCGAAATGAAGAGATTCAAACCGGCGCTAGCTCCCGGCACCGCCTCGCATTGGCCTCGTGATCAGCCATTTGAGGCCTTGCCAAGCCGAGTCCTCGGAGACTCAGCTTCCATCGCTTCCTAGGGGTATGCTCTTCCGAACCTTCCACAAATATGGGCCCAACTTGATCATCAAGAATTAACATGATTCGCGGGGAAATTGGAACAGTAAATGTTGCAATTAGCCTAGATGGCTATGTTGTCGACCGAACATATCCGACGAAAGTTTGCTATTGCTTGGTATAGTTGAAATTGATATAAAGCGTGGCGGAGTTATAGTGGATTGATGATATTGGAAGCAACACCAACAGGCTCGACAGTCCTGGCATCGCCATCATGAAGCTGCTTAGTCTGATCACCAGTTTTGTGGCACCTGCCTTGGCTGCTACTAGCTGGCAAAATGTTCGCATCGGCGGAGGCGGTGGTTTCGTTTCTGGCATCATTTTTCATCCAACTGAAAAAGGTTTAGCATATGCTAGAACTGATATCGGAGGCATTTACAAGCTCAATAGCGATGACTCGTGGACGCCAATCACGGATGGCATTGCAGATAGTGACAACTGGTAGGAACCAAGTCCGATAGTCGCAGTTATTCATTCCCTGACACTGGCGCTAGGCATAATTGGGGCATTGATGCTCTTGCGCTTGATCCTCAAAACCCAGACATCATTTTTGCGGCTGTTGGCATGTACACCAATAGTTGGGACCCGAGCAATGGGGCCATTATGAAAAGTACAAATCGAGGCGCCTCATGGAGCTTTACAAACCTTTCCTTCAAGGTAGGTGGCAATATGCCTGGGCGAGGAACAGGCGAGCGCTTGGCGGTCGATCCTAAAAACTCAAACATTGTTTACTTTGGCGCCAGAAGTGGAAATGGCCTCTGGAAGAGTACAAATGGTGGCCAGAGCTTCCAAAAGGTTTCCTCATTCACTGCAGTCGGAACGTATGCACCGGACCCAAATGACCAGTACGGATACAATAGCGACAAGCAAGGTCTTACCTTTGTCACATTTGATTCCACCTCGGGTACGACCAGTGGTGCAACCTCTCGTATTTTTGTCGGAACCGCTGATAACACCACTGCGTCGGTATATGTGTCTGAGGATGCTGGATCGACGTGGAAGGCTGTTGCTGACCAACCCGGCACGTTCTTCCCTCATAAGGGGCGCCTGCAGCCTGACGAAAAGGCCTTGTACGTGACTTACTCGGATGGTACAGGCCCCTATGATGGAACTCAAGGCGCCGTGTATCGATACGACATTGCATCGAGCAAATGGACCAACATTACTCCAGTGTCCGGGAGCTCTCTGTATTTTGGTTTTGGTGGACTTGGTGTTGATATGCAGAACCCTGGCACCTTGGTTGTTGCCAGCCTGAATTCTTGGTGGCCTGATGCTCAGCTTTTCCGATCCACAGATTCTGGTGCATCCTGGAAGCCAATCTGGGCGTGGGGATCTAGTGGTGCTATGGACCGCTACCACACCATGGATGTGTCTCTTGCGCCTTGGATCAAGACTGATTTTCTTGATGTCGACTCCAAGTGGCTCGGCTGGATGATAGAGAGCCTCGAGATCGACCCCCACGACAGCAACCATTGGTTGTATGGCACTGGGCTGACCATCTACGGTGGCCATGACTTGAGCAACTGGGGAACATCTTCTAAAGTCACTACCAAGTCACTTGCGGATGGAATTGAAGAATACTCCGTCCAAGAAGTCAAATCTGTCCCAGGAGGCACCGAGCTCCTTGCTGCTGTTGGCGACGAATGCGGCTTCACGTTCAAGGCCCAGTCTGATCTGGGAACCTCACCAAATTCGGCTTGGGATACTCCCATGTGGACTACCGCTAGCGGTGTAGACTATGCCGGCAACAAGGTCAGCAATGTTGTTCGTGTGGGCAATGAAGCTGGCAATTACATGGTCGCCATGTCCAGTAATGGTGGTTCGTCCTGGTACATCAACTATGCAACAGACACTTCCAAGTATGGCGGCCAGGTCGCTTACTCTGCTGATGCAGACACAATTTTGTGGTCCACCTCATCAAGCGGCGTTGTACGCTCCGCTAATAGCGCGACGTTTGCGTCGGTTTCTAGTCTTCCCTCCAATGCCGTCATCGCATCCGATAAGCGCGACAACAAGTACTTTTATGGCGCCTCTGGTTCCACATTCTATGTGTCTTCAAATACAGCCTCAAGCTTCTCCCAAGGCGGCTCGCTCAGCGGGGCCAGTGCCATTCGTGATATTGAAGTCCACCCAACTACGGCTGGCGATCTCTACGTCTCCACAGACGTGGGCATTTTCCACAGCACCAACTACGGTTCTAGCTTCACAAAAGTGTCGACAGCCCTGACGGATGTGCATAGAATTTCTCTCGGAAAAGGCTCTTCCTCTTGGAATCTGTATGCATTCGGCACTGGCAGCAACGGAAAGCGGTTATATGGCAGCGCCGATGGTGGATCAACTTGGACAGACATTCAAGGCGACAGCCAGACCTTTGGTGCCGTTGACAGTGGCCGCGTGGCAGGAAGCGGCAACGAAGCCAACTATGTGTTTGTAGGAACCAATGGTCGTGGCGTATTCTATGGCAAGGTGACCATCTCTGGTGGTAGCAGCGGTGGTGGCTCTTCGACTTCTTCAACCACCAAAGCATCTACGACAACTTCTACCACGCAAACTAATAAGCCATCGTCGACAACCTCTAATGCTCCGACCACCACTGAGGTGGCCAGTCATTACCAGCAGTGCGGTGGCATTAGCTGGCCAGGACCGACGGTGTGTGAGAGCCCGTACACTTGCACAAAGCAGAACGACTACTACTGGCAGTGTCTGTAGGAAGCCACTTGGCTGCCACTTGGTTACCACTTTCGCCGAATTTCAAGGTTCCGTCATTTTTAACTGTAAATAACTGCCTTTTACTTCATATTTTCTCATGTATATATGCTCTGCTACTCTTACTATTTTTCATTACTTTGAGGCAGTCTACTGTCCTGTCTTATTTACTCGATTAATTTTGCAAACCCTGCTTCAATCTAATCTGGCAACATTTTCATGGTAAGGGCATGCATGTAATGGCATCTCTTACAGGGCCTCATCCGCCTGCTGAAATGTAACCAAGCTTGCAATTTGTGTAATAATCAGGTACTTCCTTCTTCCACATCCTCCAATAGGGCAGTATCTTACTGCGTCCTGAACCCCAAGACCCGATTCGTTTCCCTGCAACATGTGCAGAAAGCTATGATATAAGCCCGAATGAGGGGTTCGCGCCGCGATAAGATCAGATAAGTTCCAGGTTGCAAGTGGAACCAGATCTTCCTATTAGATTTACAAATGACTAAAATACACTTGGCTAATGCAAGACTGGCAAAGTAGATGTGATTTATGTGAAGCAGGCATTATCCTTGATTAAACCTATCACGTGATGCCGGGCTTGCCTTGAACGGCTATAAGAGATGCGTTATCAGCGGTCATTTATGTATCTCTGAGGTACCATACGTCTCTAAATACAAGTATTCTGTTTACTTAGAATAACTATTGTTTTTTCTATCGGAATTTACAATGCCTAGACCGAGAAAGCGCCAGCAAGTCTGATTCGACCCAGACTAAACAAGGCGGTGACAAGACTGAAAGCATTGCTCTGCTGACCGCTTCTCAAAGTCAAGAAGAGGTAAAAGTTAGCCCAAACGCAACGAGTTTTGAAACCGAAATCATTAATTCTGGTCTTCTTATTCATAGAAAAATCGTTTGTTAGCAGCCCACGAAACCTGGCTGCAGAAGTGGCGACCGGTATACAGAGACTCAAACTCATTCATCAAACATGCCGGAACCGTGCGCAAAGAACATTTACTCGCCCAATTAAATTCCGCAGAGGGCAAGCAACTCGGCCCCCGCAAGGCAGTTTACATTGTAATTCACGGTCTTGCTGGCGAATACACCGCGCTTGAGATGGGTTGCCTTGGAACTTACGAAAATGTGGCATGTGCCAATGATCACGTTATCGCATATTTTGCAAAAGAATACCGACACATGTTACCTGGATACTATGAAGGCAGAGATTCAGACGAAGACGCCGATATATTCGTGCGCGGTATACCAAAGGACGGACCAGAAGGTCACCAAACATGCTGGGATTTCAACAGCGAGGGTTGTTTGACTTTGGTATGTGACATGGAAAGCGATGGTCTACTTAAACTACAGGTTCTAAAGCAAGTTATCCGTCGCGAGTAACCCTAAGCTCTCCAGGAAGAAGAGGTACATGAAATGTATCCAAATCAGAAGATTGATGAGAAGCCAAATCAGAAGAAGATTCGTATGAAATACAGACACTTTTAACGACCGAGGTAGAATATAATATAGGCTGAGATGCTCGAATTTTGCCAAATGACAGACAGTCCTTTTTGTGGACTCCTTCGCTTAATAGAAAAATTGCATTTAGGGTCTAGCTCGGCTCGTTGTCTAGTCATTAATGGGATTTGTCTTCGTTGGGCTCGCGGGGTAAAATTTCACCATCGGCTGATTTGTGAAACATACATCTTGAAGTCCAAGACACCATTTATTTGCTTCCCAATCAGTTCCGAAAATTAGAAACATTCCATTCCACTATCCAATGCCGGGCCTTGTGAGCCGCTGTCAGCCCCCCTCTCCGGACTGCAAACCTCTTGTCGTTATTAGGGTTAGCGTTAGTTCGTGTATCGCGAAACACATGAGACAATGTTAGAGCTGCGTCAGTAAATGTCGTGCAGGAGATCAAAAACGACTCTAAGGTAGTTCTGTGTATCTCTAGCTGGCTGTAGGACAAGTGGATACATTTTGCAATGATAACAGCACATGAAGGCCGCATGGTTACCAGCCTGGATTGTCCACGCCGACTCCCCGACAGAGGTCTCAGAAACAACATATACATACCTGGAGACAATGGAAGCTACAGGAACAAGAAAAGGGGCCGCGACTTCTGGTATGCTGGCCTCGGGGGGCATGAAACCATTACGCACAATCGGGACGCAAAGAAGGGAGGGGCAATTTAAGTAGCACTTTAACTCCAAGCCTCACTCTAGCACTCCATGGTTAGCACTGCCTGTTGGATAGTGGGTAAAATCGTTCAACCGTTGCCAAGACTTTTTGGTGCGCCGGTCCACGAGGGTGGGATTCGACATAAATCAGAACAACGATATGTCGGAGTTGTCGAAGTGCCATGACTGTTACCTGCCTTTGCGTCTCTGCGGCAACACGGCACAGCAACAAGGGCCCGGGACCTCAGTTCCCGGTCAACCAATTAAGCAATGGGTGTAAGAGGAAGAGATCATCGTGTTTCCTAGGTACCTGGAACGCACCATGGAGCACGTGTGCCAAGACATGGAGAGATACAAGGCCTCGAAGACTGGAATGTGACGTGTTAGCGGAGCGGTTACCACTACCGCGACGGCCAGTGCTAGCCGTTGATGTTTGAGCCCCTGTACTCAGATTAAGATGTGCTCTCTAGTCGAACAATACCACCAAGCGTTGACAAGTTATATAATGACAGCCGCTGCTCTGCATGAATATTCCCACCCACCATTACACCCACAACATCTGTCACTTCGTCACTCTTTCCGACTAATCTAGTACCGTAAAGCCTCATCCTTTGGTACATCCATTCTTTTCACTACGTCATGATGAGATCGCTAAAAGCCAAGATCTCTGGAGCCCTCTTACTGTCCACATTCGTGGTGGCACAGGATTCTCAGTTAAATTTCACGCTAGCCTCAGACCTGAACAATTCAGAATTTTACAGTTCAAGTGATGGCTCCGACTACATGTTGGTTTTGCCTGCTAACCGTGCCGCACCCTATACTGGAAAATGTAGGCTAACATATTGGCATAGGCGCATGTTTGCACCACTGATGGGCAGCGCGAGCTTTTCGGTTCCAGGAATATATCCCGAAGGCATTCAGGATGATAGCCAGGTGACAATCATTGTCAATACCCAAGTCGCCAATCCGGGAGCTTCTTTTGTAAATATTACCGGCACCGCATCCGTCGACAATCCCGAAGCGGACCCTATACCAAACAACAACCCAATCGAGTTTTGTGATTTGGTCATTACTATCAACAACACTGATGTATACCAATCTCCATTGGGGCCTACGCAGGGTGACCTCTTGACACTGACCTATGATTCATTTACATATTATGATGGGTATCAAGATTTGCCAGTGCTAGTGACTCAGAAATGCCAAAATACTGCGTCTGAATTTCTCGTCATTAGCATTGACTTTGAGATTGAATCATTTTCTATCACATCCTATAGCTACGCGGGCGAGGAAGCCTTCACTCCCCTTGCTGCCCCCCCGCCTCCTACTCCTACTCCCAAACCTAGCCACTCCGAAGGTCACCACCCAGACGGAGGTCACCCAGACGGAGGACACCAAGATGGAGGCCACCACCAAGACGGGGGTCACCATGTCGACAACAATCATCAGATCGGAGGGTCTCATCATACACAGGGCGGCAAAACACGAGGCGGAGACCATCATTTCAACGGGGGTCATCATAGCCAATCTCATCATGGATTCCATCGCACTTCCAGTGCGGATGCGACAATTGCTGCAGTATCAACCCCAGCCCCAGTGACACACGAGAGCACCTTCGGATCAGCCACTCAAACCCCTGCAAGTACGTCTACGTCTTCATCTGGGCCCTTTCCTCAGAGTGTGGCAGGATTTGAGCTGCTGGGATGCTTTGCTTCGGCAGATGGATACCCCTCCTTTGCGCTCAAGGAATCAAGCCCGCAGATGAGTCTCGACCAATGCATGGCTGCTTGTAGAGGTACCCGATACGCCGGGGTCTTTGAAAGGTATGCATACTGTAAAGTTTAGACCAAGGTTTTGTGCTGACTGGCTTTGATAGCGAATGTTATTGCGGAAGAACGATTGGAGGCAAAATGAGACGTGTGTCACTCAATCAGTGTGATCACCCATGCCCCGGTCAAAAGTCTCAAATGTGCGGCGGCCGTCTTCGAGGCCTCAGGGCTCGCCAGAACGTCCCTAGCGACATATTATTAACCATTTATGTTGATCAAGACGTTGAAAGTGAGCCAGTCAGCACTCCCACGAGCACAGCCCTTCTTCCATCAGAAACAGGACCGGCCCGTGGCGGCGATACGATCTGTGTGGACGGTATTTGCCACACCATTGTGATCGTGCTCAAGCCACACTCTGGGGATCAATGTGGAGGTCAAATCGTATTTATGGAGGATGGTCACCGCTGGACACCAATCCGGTGCCACAGTGACCGATGTGCAGGGAAGACTGTATACAAGCCTGAGCAGTGTTACGGCGATAGCTGCGAGGATTACCCCGTTGTCGAGCCTGAGCCATGTGATTGTGCTGGAGGCGTGTCGTACAGGCCTAAAGACGAAGCGTCTGCTTACGGCCCTTCGCCACCGAACGTAAACTCACCAACCAGCGCAGGCGGCGGCGGCTCTGGCCTCCCCAATGCCGATCATTCTGGCCTAGGCAGCAATGGAGACGTGTCCCAACCGACAGAAGGAAACTCCGGAGCCCCCGGAGTGCCCGAGTTCCAGGGGATGTCGGGTGCACATGCAGTTCCAGAGGGCCATGAGGACACGGAGGGCCTCGAAACTAGCCAGGGTCATGAGGCTCAAAATGGCTCCGAAGGTAAAACGAACCCTGAGGCGGGCGCTGCGCAAGGTGCCAGTCAAGGGGGCTATGGCAGCAAGGCTTCAGAAGAAGTGGTTGTGGCCGGAGCTCCCACCCCCGCCACGACGGCTATGACGACGATGATGTTCAGCATCGCACTAACAATTTACTTGCTGTGAAGCGTCTTCGTGTTCACTCAACCCGTGAATAGCCGAGAGGAAGACAGCTATGCTTGATGACATATATTTTGTTTACGCTTTCATGCGCACTGTTCATGAATGCGACGCCACGCGTCGTGTTATCGATGGCCTCGATCGGTTCTACAACTCCAAAGGAGGGAGGGGGAGCAAGCAGTGGGTGTCTGGCAGGACATCTGCAGCTGGTCTGCACACGACAAGCGACGGGCGCATTGGCGTTGATTCGGGGGGTCAAATGACCTGGATTTTTATCATGTAAAAAGTTTTACTACTCCTTAGTTACTTACGTACTCGATTCCTTTGTTAAACACGCGTCAATCGGGTTCCTGATAAAATGCTTCGCGGTGAGTGGATGGCCCAAGTCGCGGGCGCGACACCGACGTGGTTCTGGACGCGAAGCCCGGCAATCTCAACGCGTCTTGGCAAATTTCGAACGTTCCAGTCCTTCAATAACGCGGGGGGAATGTGGCCGTAAGCCGCCCCAGGCCCTTTCATGCCACCCATTCAGCATGGCCTCGATGTAACTCTACCCGCCATTCGCTATGCGGTGGCTGCTTCAGCTAAGGCGGCTCTTGCAGGATGCTGAAAGCCTCGCAAGCCTTCATTGGTGGCTTTTGGCGGGGTTGTTTCTTACATATTACATAACCAGCGATTGTGTCTCAGAAAAACCTGCTGTGAGGTCAGATATCAGCAGATTTCCAAGGCAGACGCACCCAGCGCATGCACTTTTCTTTTTTCAAACTCAACGTATTGTGACTGAACTCAGCAATGGCGAACTTTCTTTTTTCCTTAGGATGCGGCCATTGGCTCATACAAGTGAAGTGACCCATCCTCGGCCGATCAGGTGGCCGCTATCCAAAACACCAAGGGTTAATCGAGGATTGCCAAGATGCCAAAATCGGGTTTCAGCAGGCAAACAGTTCAGCACGTAGTTATTGACACGGCCCAAAAGAATAAAAAGAAAGAAAACTGAGAAGAAGGCGGTGAGCGAGCTGATGCTGCGAATAAGCAAAATAAGAATCAGGGGCAAATCCCGCCCCCTACCTTATGCTCACCTCAACTAAATTATCGTCCATGACGACTCACTCTCGCCATACGACACAGATTCTTGGACTCTATTCTGTCCCTGAAGTATCCTTGTCCCATGATCCCAGCTCCAATTGCCTGAAATCACCAACCCGCTACTCCAATGGCTACCACGTTGAGTTCCAGGCAGTATCAGGCCCTCTGTGGGATTGAGAAGCTCGTCGCGGAGACCAAGCAAACCTTAAAAGAGCTAAAGTCGCCTTCCCAACTGATAGAAGAAGCACGTCTGGATCGCGATAAGCATGCGCTTATTTTGCAAAACTTGCAGGGTAAAATTAATGGGGAGTACTTAGCGAAAGTGAGACAAGTAGCCCACCTATGCGAGAAAGAGGAAAGCCTGAGTAATGAAAGCAACATGAATAAAGATAAATTAAAATACGAAAACAAACTGGATGATATTCTACAAACCTTGTTCAACAATATCTTTCGGGTGCTTGATCCAGTCTTCGTCGACAAAATACGACTCCGCATGTGCCAACAGGCTCCTAGTCCATCGGCTTCTGCTACCGCGGACCCCATAAGCTCCCCTATCTTGGACGCGCAATCACATCCCGGCAACAACGTTCAAACTGCGAACGGGGGTTCATGTGACTCGATTGAAGTTAGAGGTTCAGAAGGGGATCCAGAAGAGTATTCAGAAGAGGATTCAGAATTGGATTCAGAAGAGGAAAGCCGGGAAGCTTTTCCTCCATCCGGTGACACGATAGGTGGGGTAGGTTATACCACAATCAATCCAATTGGATAGCCCAGGGTTAATCACAAACAGAGAAAGCGAAAACACGACGACGAAGAACATTCTTCAACACCTTCAAAATGTCCGCGAATCGCCCCCACGAGCCATCAGCCGGAAATACTATTTAGCGAAGTGTACCAAAATGGAAAAGCAAGAGAGAAACATCGGATTGTTGAGTATCCCAAGGCGAGTGACTGCTGGTACATCCTGCGGTGCACCGAGCACAACAAGATATTCAAAGGGTCTCCAATTGAGGGCGCTATTAGCCACCTTCGCAGCAAGAGTCATGCATGTCTCCTAGGTACACGTGAGCATGCAATCCAGCACTTTGGTGAGAGAGTACTTGAGTGCAATCGGGGTCTTGCAAAGGTCAATAATTGCGTAGTCCGAGAAGCTCATGAAAGAAGTCGCGAGGAATCACATACGGAAGACAACGTAAATACAAGAGACACTTCAAATAAGAGCGTCAAAGTAAATACAGAAAACGACATATATGATAGTGGTGGTGACAATTGGTGGATGCACTACCCAAGAACCGATGAAAGGCCAGCCAAAAGATTGCCATCAACCAAGGCTCATTGGAAATCAAAACCAGAAACTGACCCGATGCCCGGCAACGTTTACTCGGCCTATTGGGAGAAGAAAAAAGGATGGTTACCAGTCCTAGTTCTCCCATTCAATAATCCGGAATGTTTTGGGATCAATGGGACACTGGATACATACGGATTAACAGAGAATATCCCAAAAGGGCTCTGTTACGACCGCGTTAGAAAGCAGTTTGACTGGGAACCAAAGTATCAACTTAATGGAGAATGCGCCAACCAACGACAGTTCCCAGTTCTTTACTTTAAAAGCCCAAGCGAAGGCAAGTTCCCAGAAGCTAGTGAGCCCGCTTGGGTTGAGGCAAATAATCTTCGGTGGCTTGATTATCCGCATGCCGACCCGAAAAATATCCCGAATTATCAGTCTGTCAAGGATTATATGACGCACAGGCCACCTGTCGAAGACGACTGTACACAAGCCATGGAAGCGACCATGAGGACAGCTCACATGCAACCGCAAAATCCGATCCCAGGTCCGAGCCAATACGGCCAGCCTAAGAATTCTCAAGGGCACCTAAATGATGTAAGCAACCAATACTCGAGCATTGTGCAAAAGCAATTACCTGGAGGAAGAAAAATAACACTGCAACGATAGGCAGAGCGACCTGTGGGAGCCTCCACATGCATCACGACCCCCGAAGGTGAGAGGGGTCCGATATTTAAACTCGAGGGAAGCAAGTTGACAATCTATTCAAAATCCCTCCTCAGAAGACTGGGCCCTTTGATGAACCAACACGGGAACGCGTGAACGCGACGGCAATTCGATCGCGCCAGCCATCTCTGCAGAAAATGAAGCCCAAGGTGCCGTTTCAATACAAGACGAAAAGATGAGGAGACTGGTGGTGATTTACGTGATCAGTATGTGTTTATATTAGTGGGATGAGAAATGAAAAAGTTGCGATCATCTCTGTCCTTGGACAGGAAACAAATTTGCGGGGGTGGTAGAAAGGTCTGAAAAGGTTTCATAGGTGTTGTGTTTCCAGATAATGCTCCTAATGACTGTTTATATTCGTTAGTAACTTCTATTTTCACTCTGATTTCATAGTTTAAGCAGCTTCTTCGCTTATTTACCGGTTTTTTAATGTCCCTTCTAAAAGTGATGTATTGGGCCATGGATGCGACGCACAACTCCACCCACCGCCGTCGATACCAATGATGCTAGACGATGTTTCCCACGATTTTGAACAAATTGAACACTTTTTAACCTTGATAAAGGTAACTATTGGAGTAGACATCCCCATCGCATTCAGAACAATGTAAGATCAGCCCTACTAGGGAAAAGAAGGCGATTTGAGCATAAGTTGGCCGCTTCGGTGATATTTGTGACGATGGTTGACTTTTCCTATAGCCCCTCATTATTTATTGGGATTAAAAGGTCCTGAGATAAGTAGTCATGGGGCATACCCCGCGCGATGATGGGTTGATCATTTCTCTACTCTAGTAATTCCCATGTTGGGCCGAGCCGGTTAAAACGAATCAACGTCCATTCGCCCCGATTCGTGCAAAATATTCTAAGTTCGGCACAATTAAACCCGATACTTGATCAATAAAAATCCGTTTATTACCTAGAATCTTGGCGATTGTAAAATTATAATCAAGGATCTGAAGAGTATTTTCCTCCATACTCTGCATTTAAACATGAATTGGCTCATATTTCTTTCATGGCTCTTTGTGTGCGTGGATGGTGCGAAACACCGAAAGACATGTGTTGTGAAAGCTAGCGGCACCAATCAGACAGATGATGCTCCAGCAATCAGGCACGCGTTTAAACAATGCAACAGTGGAGGGAATGTTTTGTTTGAACCTACTACCTACTATGTGAACTCGGTCTTGAACATTACTGACCTTTATGATGTTCACATTGACATTCGAGGATATCTACTTGTACGAAAATTCATAAATCAACGGTATTCACGACACTAACTTTTACCTGCTTAGTGGAGCACAGATATACAATACTGGCTGAATGTCTCTCAAGACGTTGGCTTCCAAAACCATTCAACTGCATTTCTCTTGGGAGGACGTGATCTTATCATCGATGGACATGGGACTGGAACATTTGATGGGAATGGCGATTATTGGTATGAGTGGATTGCCCAACAAGAAAACACATCAAACTACCCCGGCAGGCCTCATACCATAACTTTTAACGGGTTAAAAAATTCCATCGTGCGAAATCTCAACTTCCTAAGGAGTCAGATGTGGTATGTATCATAAATCACCCTGCTCCCAGCTTTTGCTTACTAGTTTCAAGGACCATGTCAATTATAAATTCATATGATGTGGAATTCAGTGGAATCTTTGTCAATAATACCGGAAATCGACATCAGAGCTGTAAGAAGAAGCTTGAAGCAAGGACATGAAGATTTGAGACACTAACAGTTTTACGTAGCCAACACGGATGGAGCTGATACCATTCAATCCTCGCGTATAAAATTTGACAATTGGACAGTCTACAATGGAGATGACAGTATAGCACTAAAAGGAAACAGCACAGACATTACCATTACTAATAGCAAGCTCTATAACGGCTTGGGCATTGCAATTGGAAGCCTGGGGCAGTTCTACAAAGAGTACGAGACTGTCGAAAATGTGCACATTGAGAATATTACATTTGAAAAGACCCTTCACGCCCTATACTACAAGACATGGACTGCTGACCAAAACGGGTATCCTCCAAACGGAGGTGGAGGAGGTTTGGGATGTAAGTTGGTCTTTGCATCCTTCTTGTTCACGCCTAACAAATTCGGTTAGATACGTCTGGTATCTCGGCCAAGAACCTCACATCCAAAAACATGCGAGGCACACCTTTTACCATATCCCAATGTACCCGCTTCAGCGGCGCACCCGGGGACGGTAACTGCACCAACTCGGAATTCCAGATTCGGAACCTTGAGGTGGATGGCGTGCAAGGTACAACCACGTCTACGCGCGTGGCAAGCTTCCAATGCAGTGCCGTAGCCCCATGCACTAACATTTCTCTCTTCGATATCGACTTGACGCTTAGTAACGGAACAAAGGCCTATCAGTATCTATGCGGTAACGTTGAGGGAGAGGAAGGATTTGAATGCACCGGGAAAGCATGCGAAGGGGGTAGCTCCACTGGAGGGTGCTAAGACAGGGAGGTTCTGAATGCTTGAGGCATTACCACATAAAGCCAGAGGTTTCCTCTCTCGGATAGTCTAGAATTTTGTAATTTTTTATTAAGATTTCTAGGACCTACTTCATCGGCTAATGGACTTTGATCTCTGCTCGGTTTCGGGAAACTTGGAAAGTGGCAGGCCTGCATCCCACAGCTTTTGTCCCCGATTGGCTACAATAGTAGACTTTGTCTGGATTTGATACATCTCTCATTAAAAGCTAGTAATTCTACGAAAGTCCCTGGATTTTACGGCGCATGGTTTGATGAAATCATTTGTTTCAAATAAAGTGGCCCAAAATGGAATGTTCGGCAAACCGCTCCGTCAGTGGAGTAAGCCAGCTATCCCTGCTCGTAAATACGGGCAATGCACCATCGTATTCCCATTTATAAGGGCCTGAACAAGGTTATTATTTAGCTAAAAATGCTAGAATTCATTGTTGGATGAGTTCGCCTATTTGAAAGCTCTGTCTGAAACGATTGTTTGAGCTAGTTTGTCACCCCTTGTGGTTCGCCAACATATCATTATAGTGACCATGTAATCAAACAAATCAGCATAGTCTTTCAAAAAAGAAAAGTCAAAATAATTCAATTGATGTTGTTAAAGAAATTTCCTTCCGCACCCTGGAGACTGCAATTACTCGATTTCGTGCGGTTGTGTCGAAAGTTATTCCAAAGTGGATGGCTAATCCCTGCTCTGCAGTTTCATCATGAGGCATGGATCGACAACAAACTCCCTACAATGCGGGAACGACGGTCACGTTTTAGAAACTAGACGGGAAATAGCGTTTCACTCCCAAATACTCCACCAACCACATGAAGTGCGCGGTCTATTGAAGGATTTGGCATGGAGCGTTGAACACTCCACCTTGAGGATTGCATAGAGGGCCAACTTCTTAAAAAGATGATTGAGTTCGCCTCAAATTTGACTTGCAACTTATTGCAAATCATTTCTTCAAAGAACAGCAATACCAAAATCTCGACATGCCTTCCTCTAAGCAACTTCTCTCGGCTTGTGCTGCCATCGCCGTCTCATCGGTGAATGCCGCCATGGGTCCTGCTCTCAGCACTGGACCTGTCGCCACCAACTCCTGGATCCGCGAAGCCTACTCAACTCTCGTCCTTCCCAAGGTACCTACCGGTACGTCTGGAATCACTTCCCTTTGGGTTGGTATGGGAACATCCAATGGGGACTTGATCCAATCAATCGCGGACAACTGGGAGTCTGATAAATGGTCCATCTTTGCCTACACGCTGTTGAAGACTGGAGGTCAGTAACGCTTTCAGCGGTGTGCTTTACATGACCTCTGACTTTCATGCTAGATAATTCCCAGATGCCTGTTCAGGGTCCCGCTACTGATGCCGTGGCTGGCGACAAGATTAAAATGCATTGTATGCGATTATCACTTGGCTCTAATTGATCGACAACGAACTGACACCACATACGCAGACAAGTACGACGATGCGAGCGGCAACTACACACAGACCGTTTCAATCAATGGAAACGTGGTGTCTACGCTTTCCACTAGCGATGGACATGCCCAGGGATTCGGTAGTTCTGTTGAATGTGCCGAGACCAACTGCGGTACAGTTGACACACATAGTGAGTTTCTTCATAACATGATATTGCGCACGCTAACACTATTTTAGCCTGGGAAGACACCACCATCATCCTCGATGTTGCTGATGCCAATTACATTAACACTTTGGGCAAGGGCGAGGGCGTTACTGGTGATATGTCAACTAGCGACGGCGGCAAAACCTGGACTGTCAGCACCATCACCATTCCTTCCTTCACCTTTTCTGGATAAAATTGGCACTTGTAGACCAGCTTTTTCTTGGACATTAAAATTCTCTGGTCCCGATTCGTATATTGATGACCATATATAGCGAAAGTGACGTCACTTCATATTAAATAGATGCATCACAATTCCTATTGCGGAATAAACATTTAAATTTACCTATCTTCAAGCGTTGTGTGGGTATCTCAGCCTTGCTAGTCAATATGGTGTAAGGCCAGCTAAAATTGGCTTCTTCAATCATCTCTCGCCGACTGAAATTGTTTTTTAAATAATCATTCAGGCGATCTAACAGCACCCAAGAGCCAATAAATATGTACAGGACATTTCTATCTCTTTGTTTACTTAGTTTATCCTTCCAATGAAGATTCGCTTCGACTTGATGCTGACGCCAAAATGTCTCTTTCGGCCTTGGTGGCTGGTCTTTTGGGAATAAACCGAAACAACAAAGGCATCACCGCGGATAAAATTGATGCTGTGCCGCAGAAAGATGCCATCGCGGTGAAGCCAAGGAGGTGGCGGGGTGCATTAGCGCTAGGCCACAAGTAGCTTCCGTAAATCATGGAGAGGTTGCAGAACGAGTTGATAAAGGCAATAGCAACCGAGCGCTTTTTGGTAGGGAAAGAAATGCATTCACTTGCCCAGTTTAAAATAAGAGGCAAAGCAGTGTACAAGCCACCAATAAAAGCGCACATCATGATGTACTTGACCACCGCGTTTGAGACGAACAATGAGACAATGCATGCAGTAACAGGCACCAAATGTAGGCAAGTAAGATGCCACCGTCTGTCCTGTAGCTTATCTGAAGACCAAGAGAATATGAGCATGGAAATGGCGCCAGTAACATAGATTGGTGCTGTCATCCACTGAGCAGTGACCTTTGTGTAGCCGAGAGTCTTGAGGATTGAGGGGATGAAGTAGGAGATGGTGGTGCAGGTTCCATTGAGGTTGTATAGAACCAAAAAGAGCCAGGTCTTGACATCCGCTACGACGGCTTTGAGGGCCTGCCACGATGTCAAGTTGCTGTTGTCGAGAGAAACATTGATTTTTTGATCATACATCATTCGCACGTACGCCAATCGCCGTTCTTCTGCTGTGAATTTTCGCGTGTTCCGGGGATAGTCAGGGATAATGAAAAAGAGGCACAGGGAGCAAAAGACGGTGATGAGGCCTTCAACCAACAGTAGCCAGCGCCATCCAGGCATACCTTTGGCACCATCCAAGCTCTTAATAATTGCTCCAGCCATGATGCCACCGAGGGCTGGAGCAATGCATCCCGAAGTGTAAAATATGCAGAAGCGTTTACCTAGAATAATCGGTCAGGTCAAATAAGCTTCTAGGTTTCAGAGGGCAAGCTCACCAACTTCTTTCTTGGTGTACCAGCACGTCAAGACAAATAAGGCACCTGGAAACATGCCCGCCTCGACACAGCCAAGGAAGAAGCGACCAACAAGAAAGCCATGCAGCGATTTAGACTGAGACATTCCAGTGACAATGCACCCCCAGCAAAACACAATGATGGACAAATAAATAGAAGGTCTAATTTTGACCATGACCAAATTGGAAGGGACCTCAAACAAAAAGTACCCCACAAAGAAAACGGATATGAATAGTGAGTATTCTGCTGGCGCATGAGCATCATTTCAGTTTTTGATGTGGAAACTATTACTCACGATTATCGGAAAGACCCAGATCCTCGCTCATCCCAGCGGCGTTGGCATTTGCCTAACATGGCAATGGATTAGACTTGACACGCTAGAGCAGCGATTGGACGCCAGCAAACCACTCACAATGTTTCCCTTGTCCAGGTAAGCCAAAATGTACATCCACCATAGCGTCGGGAGCAGGATAAAGTCAATCTTGCGGACCAGGCGCTTCTCTTCGGGCGTGTCTGGGACATAGTTCTGCAGAGCAAGCTCCAGCTCCAAGTCTTCTGTACTACTGATGGGCGTTTGAACGTTGATTTGACCCGGCACCACCTCCGCCACACTGGACCCAGTAGGGTTTTTAGGCTGATGATCCATCGAGGGTGCAGCTAACTAGCGGCGTGTCGAGGCGTTTGAGATGCTAGTCAGATGCCCAGAGCTGCTAGAGATAGAGCCCATGCACCACAAAGCGAGAGGTAAATGAGGATGGCAAGAAAAAAAGAGGCCGGGCGACATTTTCCAGCAAATGCGACGATATTGCTCAGCCAAGACTTGAGCAGATGCTAGTGGTCATCGCTAATTCCACCGTCGTTATTGGCCCACCGGCGACGTGGGGAGACGAGCCGCTAAAATTTTGCGCCGCTGGTTCGCGCAGAGAGAGGGCCAAATTAACTATCAAGGTGCCTAGAAGAAACTCTAACGAGCGCGCTGTTTGGGATTTTGCCGTTTTAAACCGGGGTGAGAGGGCGACTGTTTTCCACAGCATAACATCATCATCTTGACTGCGGTGAATGTGTTCGTGAAACATATTTTGCTGCCACGACGCGTGCTTGTCCATTATCTTCCAGGTCGAATGCCTCTCTCCTCCCTCGGACATTCCCTTTTACGCGTCGCTTCAATGCCACCCAACCGCCATGCGATGAAGTGTCACCTCACTGATCACTTGCCAGTCCCGAGGAAAAGATTATGTTACATGTCTACTCGAACGCGCGGCGAGCCTTCCTATCACGACTGAATGCAGCGTGGGGGTTATCAGGCGGAATGCGGTTTATTGGGCCTTGCAGAGCCAGGTCCACTGAAGCTGTCTTTCGGCCTCCCCTGAATAGGTACGCGATATGCTTATTTTCCTGTCGCCACGCCATGATTAGCGCCAACCTAAACCGCCTCACTGGCCATAGAAGGTGAAAGCCATTGTTCTCAGGGAAGGGGCAAAGTACCTTTGAATACTGCAATTCCCATATCTGCAATTTTTTTCTCTCCCATCTGAATCAACCCTGGGTAGCCCAAGGACCTCTCAAAATGTCGCTGGACGCGACTGAGTGGTGCGGGGGAGCACCAGAAATTCTCGCGACATGTGGGTCGCAACATGTCCCGCCCCATGAGCAGCTTTGAGAGCCACTTTGGTATACAACATCCACCTGGAACGCGCACATTGATTCATGACTAGAAATACAACACATATATTGGTTAGACATATCACCAGCTGGTATTATCGTTGAGCAAGAAAAATCAGAGTACCTTGGGTGGCTATACTGTCCTCACCTAGCTTCGCTACCCTACAGACTACATGACTGGTATTCATTGACAGTAATTGGTGGTTCGACCTTCATGATCATGTCTTCATTCCCTATAAAAAGCCTAAGAATATAGTCAATTTGAGATAGAAGAATTTGTAAAGACCAAAACTTGTCCTTCAAGACTTTCAGTACTATTGTTGCAAATGGTGGAGTGCATTACTTTTTATCCTACATTCCTTCATAATGTATTTTTTATATTGTTACGTACTACAACTTATCAAGCACAAGCATTTACATTTCATTCATATTAAACGGAGTGTTTCTTGATCCCGCGCCGGATCTCTGCAAATTCCCTGCCCGAGATACCGTGGATGATTGAGCCCGAGTGTTATATCCGGCGTACCAGCGACTATTTCCTTGATTAGTCGGTGCTGTGGCCAGACTTGGTCTGAGTGCCCTGATGAGTTTGTCGATCGATCACCACAACAATTTTCGGACTCTCGGGTTTCTCAAGCACTTTTTAGGAATGAGCCCCATTATGCGCATTCGAAAGAACTGAGTCTGAAGCTTGGCCTAATACGAATCGCTGCACTTGAGGAATCAGAAATAAAGGCATTTTTGCCAAGAATTCTTTTCTAGAAGTCTCATTTCCGACAGTACCGTCAAAGTTAGACTCTTGGTCGCGACCTTTTCCCGTCGAATATGGCTATATATATTGTTACTAGATTTCGTAGATGACATTCTCATTCAGAAGCAGATTGAACTTTTTCTACACTACTCCTTTGGCGAGCACTCTTTTGCAAAATGGTCGTTGGCAAGCTCCACCTTGCAGCCGTGCTGTGTTACCTCCTCTCTTTTGGATCAAGTAATCCTTTGGATTCCCAAGATCAACATGATCTAGACACATTGGCTACCGCACTTCATAACCAGAAACCGTATGAAGACCTCAAGTCGGATGCCACAAAGGCTTTTGAAGCAGGAGCGCAAAAGTTTGGCTACGAAACAGAGTCTCAACTCGTACGAGATTCACTTGCAACGGCTGTCGAGGAGTTGGCATTCAGTTGTATGCAAAAGGCTGCCAACCAAGATCCCGCTCACCCTCGGGTCTATCGTTTGTTGGCCCCTCCCAGAACTCGAGCCACAGATGGCTTCCGAATTCCAGGGGGACGGTATGCATACGACAATCCGGATGCCATTTACCGAACCATCCCCATCAGCAGCAACTATAGTTACGTTATTCATGGAAAAAGAACCGCTGCCGGCCCCTCAGATGTGACGTTTACACTACAGCGAGATGTTACCTCACAAGGCACTATTGCGGTTTTAACCAACGATGACCTTGAGGTACAGGCTGATGGGTCGTTCACAATTACCGTCAATTCAAGTGCCTCGTCTTCGCCCAACCACATCCAAAGCACCCCCGAAGCCGTACAGCTTTTTGTCCGAAATAATCTCGGGGACTGGCTTGCTGAAGTTCCTGACAGCTTGGAAGTTGAACTGTTGGGTGAAAAGCAACTGCCAGACGCGTTTTCCAATGATACCATTATTGAAAACGCCCGTGGACACTTGGTTGATTCTATTCTGCTGTTCGCAGACTTTTTGCTCAATATGACACTGTCGAATCCGGTCAACGAAATACAGACTCCAATTCAATCGCTCACACTAGGAACCCTTGCCACCCAAGCAAGCTCAATGTCCCATTACAATTTGACCAAGTCGGAGGCTATTGTTGTGCACTTGAACCCCGGCCCTGCTACGTACTGGATTTTGCCCGCATATACTCCTTGGATGATCACTGAAAACGCTCGGGATCGATTGGAGAGTTGGAATAGCAAGCAGGCTGTGGCTAACAGTAATGGGACGTATACTCTGGTGATGAGCGCATCTGACCCGGGTGTTTCCAACTGGATTAATGTCACTGAGTATGGAAGAGGAACCGTCATGGCGCGATTCCAAGGCCTCCCGCTCACTGCGGATACTACGAACCAAATTAGCATCTCAACACAACTGACAACTTTGGATGAACTTCCTCGTATTCTGGGGGATGAGGTGAAAGCTGTCTCAGCCAACGAGAGAATTGCTCAAGTCAAGGTCCGACAGGAAGGATATGATGCTATCAATATTTATTAAGGCTTGTCGTGTTCTCATGGCCGGCTAGTGTTTTTATGATACTATATTCTTTATATATATAGATTCATGACGCGTTTTTAGAGACATCTCGATCATTCATGTGTGTAGCATAACTGTGTGAAGACGCGTCGCATTCTGTTCAACGACCTTGCCTGATTAGACATAGAAACGCGTGGTGGGGTCGTGTTGTCTTTTTGTCAAATTTGGAGCGAGGAGCAAAATGAAAGATCACGCTTGTATGCAAGAGTGTAGTGTTTATTTGAGAGCATGGATCCGATAGAATATGAAACGGGACGAAATATGGACATAAACTAGTGACGGATGGATAAAAAATGGCTTTTTTTTTTTTGGTGGATTGGCCAGTGACTGAATGAAAATTCAGATGCAAATGGTACGGTGGAGGTGCCTTTCAGAGCGAGGGTTGGTGTTTTCACATGCTGCTCAGTCTCATAATCATGTCGGAATTTATTCTTTAATTACCGCTTTTGGCCATGATGTCAATTGATTTGCGCTCTTCGATTCTAGAAACTGTTGCATCGAGACCGTGCAAATCCGTGTCGTCTTGGCAAGGGGGCAGTGCTTTTACCCAAACGGGTCACAAACTGCGCTGCGGATTATGAACCCAGCCGCAGCAGCTGAAAAATGAGGGGCGATCCTTGCCATACACAGCACGTTGCTGTTGCATTACAGCGTAGGGTGGGCTTTGAGTGGATATCAGGACAGATGATTGGACCAACGAACGCAGAGACCTTCGAGATGGCGCTTACAAGAGATTTCAGCCCTGATTTCCAATCTGATCACCTTATTTCATTAACCTTATCCACTAAAAATAGGAAGCAGTGCTTTTGGCCTGGATAAGCCACCGCCTGCGCCCCAGCGTATCAGTGCCAGCGCTAACCATCATGAACTCGTCATCGTGTTTCGGCTCGGCCAAGTGATAGAATATAAGTGACGCTCTTCCTCATGATACTCTGGTCTTTTATTCTCATTCAGTCAATTCAGTTCGGTTGCTATTTTATCTCGCACAAACAGCTACTGGCGCCATCGCACACAACAGCTCAATCACACTCAACCCAACTAAAACACCACACCTTACATCAATTTCAGCAAAAATGGGCAGCGGCGCTTCAAAGCCTGACGGGCCGATCCAAATTCCAGACCATGTCGCCCGCATCGGATTCCCCCACACTCTTCACATGTCATGGATGAAGTCATGGTCCAAGCTGGTTCTCATCGTTTCCACCCAGAAAGGATCACAACCGCTTTACACTGCCAGCATGCCCGTTGGGTTTCCTGGCCCCACAGTTCTGTACCCTGGCGAAAACATTGAGGGCCCTCCAATGGGTTACGTTGAACGAAAGCACCACGACTTCACCATTCAGCTTCCCGGGGTGCCGATCTATGGCATCATGCCTTCTCAGGCAGCCATGAAATGCGAGCATCCCTACACATCAAACCGCTACACCTTCACTATGCCAGTAGGAAACGGCCCACATCAGCACTTTGAAACCTTTGAGTGGCGCCACTCCAGTGGCGACGAAGTCAAGAGTCTCGGTCTATCTGGCTCCGGTTGGAAGCTGGTGAGGACAACACCCAATGTCACTCCATACAGCGGCTATCCTTCTGGGTTTTCGAGTGACGGAAAAGAGGTCGTTGCCGTTTTCGCCCCCGCAAAATCTTTCTCAATGTCCATGACAGATGTTGGTGGCTTCCAGTACCTTGGCAGCGGAACCTCACCCGAAATGGGCTACCACTGGGCCCTCATGGCACTGCTTTCCGCAATTACATTGTTCCAACATCAGACTGCAAAGAACAACGAACAAACAGGCTCGGCTGCCGCGACGAACGCGGCCGCTGCAGCAGCTACAGCATAAAATAGAGAGCCTTGATCTCAGATAAGGACAGGAAGTATGGGATTTTTGAATATGTATTATTAGTGATGATGAGTATGAATAGCGATGGATAAGACAATTTATTACATGTATAAATTATTAGGAGTTATTAGAGACAGACTGAAGGACTGGACAAGAATGCTACGTTTCGTTAAAATCTATCAAGAACTAAATCATAAGAATATTGAATGATCAACGCCTTAGCTTCATATTTATCTGTTAACATCTTACATGGAAGACTAGAATAATTTGAAAAATTTGATATCTAAACTGGTGCGGTCGTGGTGAGAGTCGTGATGACACTGGATAAATTTGGAACCTCATTGGAGTTATTTGCCGCGCTCATCCTTTGATCACAGTTTAGCGTATGTTCCACCGCTAGTTCTGCGGGCGAGACTCGATCTTTGGATATCCCCGATTGACTGACACCCAGCCAGTGCCATGGTGTGCTCAAATTCAGCCTTGAGTATGTTTAAAGCTTTGCTGACCCCAGCTTCACCTCCAGCGGCCAATCCCCACAATGGGACTCGCCCAATCATTATACCATTTGCACCTAGTGCTAGGGCCTTGAAGATGTCGCTTCCTTTACGAATCCCACCATCTAGCCAAATCTGAATGTCGCTATTGAGCCCTTTCGCAGCAGCGACGCACTCTAACAAAGAATCCAGTGTCGGCATTGCTGACTCTAGCTGCCTACCACCGTGATTTGAGACGATGATACCGGATATGTTGGCCGGTGACTGAACAGCAAGCTCCACATCCTCAGCCGTGGTGATTCCTTTGAGCCAAATATTCATTTTTGTGATGGACCGTAACCAAATTAACGACTCATTCCAAGTCAAAGCATCGTCTGCAACTCGTTAGCTTTGTTGCACCAAACACATATTATTGCCTACTGACCGTTGGCATTTGGGCTGTCTGTCTGAGACTTGTCCTCGTATTTTGTGACGTGCTGTATTAAGGGCTTCACTTTTTCGCTGCCAAAGTTGGGCAAGTTGAGATGAGATGGGAGTTTGAAATCGTTTCTGGTCATGTTGTAGCGATTTCCAAGACGTGGAGTGTCGCAAGTTAAGAGCACGGCCTTGTACCCTGCCGCCTCCGCTCTTTTGACTAAGTTCTCAGTGGTCTTGCGATTTTTGAAAATGTATAGTTGCAGCATAAATACATTACTGCCGATAGATTCTCCGGCAGCTTTCACATCCTCTAGAGATAGGGTGGCAAATGTAGACACGCCCATAAATACACCTGCTTTTGTGGCTGCACGTGCAGTTGCTTTTTCACCATCCTTGTGGGCCATACATTGCATTCCTGAAGGCGCTATGGCGAGGGGAAACGACATTGTTCTTCCAAAGGCACGAGCTGTAGTGTCCACCTTGGAAACATCCCTTAGCACACGAGGTCGGATTTTGTACTGATCAAAGGCGTGACTGTTTCCCTCATGGGCAATGCCTTCTTCTGCACCATCATTAAAATATTCTGCCAAATCGAGTTAGCTTCTGATACCAAAACATAAATGCGTGGTCGGCATACCGAGCGTGGCTTTGGGCAACTTGCTTCGTCCCACAATTTCTAGATCGCAGATGCAAACGACATTTGAAAGAGGCATGATGATGGATCAGGTCAAAGAGTGACTACGAGTAAAAGTAAAATTCAAGTCTATTGCAATATGTGGATTATATCTCTTCAAAAATATGAAATGGGTAAATAGCATACGTGCCCAACCATGCTTTCAAGCATGTTATCCATACTAGGCATGACTCATCTCGCTCACAACTACCCCGAATCCAATTCTCGGTGCATTATTCTGCAGTGCGGATCCCCTTTACCGACATGTTGGGGGCGACGCGCCACTGTCCCTAGATAGTTCTGCATCTACGACTATAGACGGTAATAGATGGCAATGGCTGGAAATAGTAGTTAATACTCACACATGACCTATTCGCACAGAGGAATCAGTCAATCAATGTCTAACCCCTCAAGATGTCACACGACCAGCCTCCACGCCAGGAAAACCTTTTGGTCATTTTGCCATTTCCCGAACCCTTGGACTTCGTTGCTAGAATTCGGGAAAGGTATCCATGGCTTCGCGTTACTTGGGTTCATTTGACGTATGGCAAAACAACATGGGACGCCAATGATGAGATAGACAAAGGTACTGCTGGTGATGCTCCTCTGGCCTTAGTATTAGTATTAACAAGATTTAGATCTATTCAAAGATGCTACGATTTTAACTACCCTTTCTTCGATTCCCACTCCCGACCAGGCCCCTAAGCTCAAATTCATTCAGCTCTTGCCCGCTGGCGTTGACCACCTCCTCGAGGAACCTATATTCAAGAATCCTCAGGTTCAAATAGCTACCACATCTGGAATCCATGCTCCACAGATCGCCGAATGGGTTGTACTTCAAATCCTGACGTTTTCTCATCATTTTCGCTACCTTGATGCTCTTCAACGGGAAGGAAGGTGGGCTTCCCATGGGGAGATTCAGAATTCAGAGGGTCCTGTGAGAGACATGACAACCATGAGAATTGGAATCCTCGGCTATGGAAGTATTGGTCGCCAAGTAGCTCGCGTTTGCCACAGCATGGGGTCAAAAATTATAGCTTTTACCGCTTCTCCCCGGCCGACTCCAGAGTCACGGCGAGATGATGGATTTTGTGTTCCTGGTACCGGTGATCCAGAAGGGCTGTTGCCCATTGAATGGTATGACGGTCTGGAGAGGGAGCCTTTGCACACCTTTTTGCGACAAGATCTGGACGTCCTGGTCATATGCCTGCCACTGACGTCTCAATCCAAGCATTTGATTGCGGAAGCGGAACTTGAAATTTTGGGTGGGCGTGGCAGAGGAATGCCCGGGGCCTTGCTTGTAAATGTTGCCCGTGGCCAAATCATTAAACAGGAGGCATTGATTGCCAGTCTCAAGAAGCCTGCTACTACTGGTGGACTACGGGGAGCGGCGCTAGATGTTGTTGACCCTGAACCGCTGCCTGGAGATAACGAACTGTGGTATTTACCCAATGTCATTTTGCATCCTCATGTCAGTGGCCTCAGTAGCCAACACCAGCAGCGATATTTAGCGGTGTTGGAGGAGAACCTGGCTCGTTGGGAGAGAGGACAGACTCTCCTTAACTTGGTAGAAAGGTCGAAAGGCTACTAATTTTGTAAGAAATTAAATAAATTATTTGAGGGCCAAGCATAGGTCGTTTAATTTTGGTTCATCCGATTGCACGTACAGCCCCCACGGCTGGCAACCCCCAAGTATGAAATGTTGTCTCTCATATCTCGGTGCAAGAGATCCCGAAATGAATATGTTAACCCCACAATGTACTTATGTGAATAATCGATTAGCCAAAACCGTCGAATTCGGGTATGATCGCCCGTAGCCTAAGTCCAGCGAATCTGGGGGAAGTGGGCATGCCTCGCCTGTAAGAATTGCGTACATAAAGGCGCGGGGTCTACTTAGACCTTTGAGATACTTGCATAGTCACATTTTATACTGCTGTGGTCTATTAAAAACAGAATTAATCATTATTGGCCCAAGTTGAACAAAGCGACACGTTGTGGAGATGGCCTGGTGGACAAGCAAACTTCGAGGCGGCAAACTCGTCGCAGCCATTACAGGTAGCATTCAACTCACCCTTCAGATTTAAATTCACTAATTGTGTACAGCATGCACATGCCAAGGCTTTCTAGTATTTGGATATGATCAGGGTTTGTCGAGAGCGTCGTCAACGCGATTGTGACTAATTCGTAGCAGGCGTAATGAGTGGCATTATTGGTGCAGACAATGCTTTTGGTCGATATTTCAACTCTCCAAATGCTAACTATCAAGGGAACATTACGGCCCTTTTCGATGTATGCAATCAAAAAGTAGATTATTTCCCATCTGACCGGTGAAAATAGATCGGCTGTGTTTTGGGCGCTGGATTGAGCTTCTTACTTGGTGAAAAACTGGGTCGAAAACGAATGACAATGCTTGCCGGAGCAATTATGGTGGTGGGAACTGTAATTTTGGCTACGTCAACTACGATTGCTCAGCTGATACTCGGAAGGATATTTACCGGTGTGGTGAGTGGGGTAGACAAGCGCTAGAAATATGGTAATGGCCTTGTTTAGGGAATGGGTGTCAACTGTGCCACCTCGCCCGTGTACCTTGGAGAATGCTGTCCACCCAAGCATCGAGGCGCAATACTTTCCATTCAAGGTCTGGTCGGAATTGTTGGCATGTTGATTGGTGAGGGAAAGTGTATGACTCTGACACCGGCGTCTGGTTGACAATAAATAGCATATTGGCTTGATTACGGAACTGCCTTCTACGACACTGATTTCCAATGGAGGTTTCCTCTAGCTTTTCAAGGATTCTTTGCTCTCTGCCTTACGATCCAGGCAATCCCGCTACCGGAATCCCCTCGATGGCTGGTGTTGCAAGACCGAATCGACGAAGCAAAAACTGTTCTTGCAGCTTTGCATGACCTACCAGAAGAAAACGACCAAGTTCAACTTCACTTGCTGGAGATTCAGACTGCCCAGGAATTAGCTACCCGCGATGGTCCCTTCAGATATAAGGAGCTCATATCCGGGGGGAAGCTTCAGAATTGGCGGAGGACTACATTGACTGTGGTCATCATGATTATGCAACAATTTACTGGCGCCAATATGATGTAAGCTGGTATGCCTCCCACTTTATTTAGTCACCCACTTAATCTCGCAGAAATTACTACGCGGCTTCTGTGTACGAAAACACGATAAAAACCTCTCGCCACACGTCACTGATTTTGGGGGGCTGCACTGGTATATCGTATCTGATCGGCTCGTTCATCTCCCTGTGGACCACTGATCGCTTTGGTCGACGTCTGGTCCTTATATGGTCTTCTGCTGGGCTCTCGGCATGTTTTACAACTGTCAGCATTCTTCTTTCCTTTGAAACAGTTGGGGCAGCATACGGCGCAGTCGCTATGATTTTCCTATTTCAAACCTTTCTGGGCATCGGATGGCACCCAGTCGCCTGGTTTTATCCCGCAGAGATTAATACGACACGATTACGATCAAAAGCCGCTGCCATTACGGCTGCATCGAATTGGATGACTACATTTGTGGTAGTCAAAATTACACCGATTGCAATTGGTATGTTGCCTGTGTTCGTATAGTGGGAGCCCACCGCTGACTCGACCAAGAAAATATTGGGTGGAAGACATTTATCATTTTTGCCGTTCTTAATGCGCTCTGGGTACCTGTCGTCTATTGCTTCTTTCCAGAAACCAAAGGACTCTCTTTGGAAGACATTGATCATATATTCGAAGCTGGGGGCATTACTGGCGGAGTGTTGTCGGCCAAAGGGGGTCGTACGATACAACCAAAGCAGCACCTTCACCAAGCCGGTCTAATTAACGAAAAGAGTCTGGGTACAGAAGGAAATGCTGTTCACATTGAATAAAAACGGTGTTTTAAAGGGGCGTTGGTCATTATACCGCAGGATCGAGCCGGTTTGCATGCCAAACAGCGTAACGCCCGGCTGGGATTCAGATTTTCAAACACTCATGACCCAATTTCAAGACAGGATTCACCTCAGATCGCATTTTCAGTTAGTCTCGGACACAATCAACACAATTTCCACCCCATATTTCTACAGAGTGGCGCTTCTTTGCAACCATTGATGTTTGGATTGACAAGATGCTATGTATCAGCTACTTTTGTGTGCGTGAATTGACAAAATTACCCTCCATGCTGCGTTCGCATGTGACGGTCGAGATTTTCCTTGCGGGCCGTACCATGCGTCGCCAATTTAGATCTGCAACCTGTAAAGCTGCAATACCATGTTTTTGCGCTATGAATGTCATTTTTGTGCCGACGAAGGTCTTTTAGGTAGGCAAAATCCGCGTGACAATTTGCGTGGTCACATTTGAATGGACGTGTGTGAGTCTTTCGATGTGCACTGTAGAGTGAGTTAGCATTGGTCTCGGTAAATCACTCGCAATCTTGAATAGAACACATATGTCAAGGCCTTTGTCTTTGAAAAGGACTTGTCACACTCGGTGCATTGGCGAGTATGAGAAGTAGCCACGGCTTGTTCATCGTTGTTGCTTGGTTCTTCAGGGAAGGTATTGACTGGCCATGACTCGTGCTCCACTTGCTCGTCCTGTCCAGCAGGCTCTGCGTTACTTGTACTTCCCCAATCATACTGCGAAAGAGGACCCTCATTTCCGGATGCGACCCAACTGGGATGAACGAACTGGAATGGTCGAGACTGATTTAGTGATGATGAATAGTAAGGATCGTTTAGTCCGGATGGCCCTGCCGAGTTCTCTCTAGAGATAAAAGGTCTCTAGCAGTAATAGATGGAGTGAAAGAAGCCCACTGAACTGGTCAAGGGGGACGAGGCGAAAGAAAGAGCGTAAAGCTAACCGTAAAAGAGTATGAAACGAGTTGGTATCGGTGGGTAAGGACGGTCACGGTATCACCACCAGGGCCAACCGTAAGGAAAGAAGGAGAAAAGAAATCGAACAAAGACCGAGCCACAGTGGGTTCTTATACTGAGAATAACGGGTGAATGGGTACTGCGGGGCTGTACCTAGATTGGTACAGGACTTAAGCTGACCGAGGAATGATTGGCTGAATGGATGGCTAGGCCTCAAATGCGACTTGATGATGATGAAATCGTTCCGAGCCAATCATGTTCACGAAAACCATCCAAATCCTGATACTATTATCAATCAAATGACGAATCTTGAGATGATAAATTCCAAGGTGAATAAGGGGAATTCCTTTTCATAATTTTTGAGCATCCCCCCAATTTTCCAAATAAAGTCTGCGATCCAAATCACCTGGCCAAAACAAAATGGCCACCTTATTTTGCTGTGACCAAACTACGCCTTATCGTCCTCAATACCTGTCCCATGAAACAAAGTTTTCTAAATTCATGGCGTGGGCTTCTTTTCCCAAAGTTGCCGCGCCAAATGGTGGAGCGACTGATCTTATCAAGCTTGGCACCCCGTTTGCTGTTCAACTCGTCCAACAAATCAATTTTGGGCCTCTTGAATCTAAAAGGTACTTTGTTCCAACCGACAAAGGCACCAGTGAATTCATAGTGATTGGCGAAGATGACTTGATCAGAGCCAACTTTGAAAAGCTAAACACGTACGTTTATTGTGCTGCAGGTCTTTTGTGACTAGGTTCGGAATAACCATAAGCTAATAAAACTAGCTACAAGAATTACAAGTGCATTGTGCACAACAAATTCTTCGAGGTTAATATTTACCAAAAGGATCCATTCAACGAGCACCACTGGCGCGCGAATATTGCTCGCCCTGCTGGTTTGATTGATCTCTGAGGACTCTGATATGACGATGGATGTTGTTTCAATTTCTCTGCGGCCTTGCTTTCAGATACTAAGGAAGATTGCTACCAAAGTTGCTTGATGTACCATTGGAAGGCATTCCATTGAGTATTTTATGTGAATTATTCTTTAGTCAACAATTCCCACCTCCGTCCCTCACTTACCGTCGATCGTGCTTTGTTCAAGGCTTCGTGTCACCAAAAGCTTTTCCTGTGCAGATTTGAAGATCATAGTTGAACTTGATACTATCATAATTCTATTATATACTCATACTGGAAAACTTCCTAATGAAATCATTGACTTCACCCATAGAATCTTGATCCAAGTCTCCTTCACGGCTCTTTGTCATCGGCGCACTCTCTTCAAGGAAGAGCTTTGCCAGCCACCAATACTCGTCTGCATACTGAAAAAAGCCTAGAGAACTTTCTTGTATATCTGAATAGCGTTTTGTATTTATATCCCAAAGAATTTTCCATCTGGCAAGAGCTTCCCGTAAAGCAGGTTTCGCGCAAGTAAAGGAGCAAGCTCCACCGGCGTTGAAGATGATTTCATGGAGACCTTGGTTTTGTTAGTGGGAATGGTAAGACGTTCGTCAATAAATGACATACCCGAGACTAAAATGAACAAATCCAAATGATTTAACTGTCCAAATTGTGCTGGAGATGTATCCGTCCAGGTGTCAGCCATTAACAACGCCATCCCTTGGGCAATGCATGATATCTTGGAGAGGGACTGGCGATCGAGTTCTTCGCGCTGAGCTCCAAAATCGTGTCTTAGAAAAAGCTCTTCTTCACATGGAAGAGCCCCAGTCATCTCATTTAGGGTGAGACGTGGAGGGCTTCGATGGAAGATGGCGTGTGATGAATCGACAAGAAAGATCCAAATCACCAGCCTGCAGAACATATGATTAGTTGGTGGTATTCGACAAAAGGCTTTGACATGCAGTACCTTATACTCTCTTCAATTTTCATGGTCAAATTTGGGTCTGGATTCTCGGCCGAGGGTTTATTACACCAAGCGGTGGGATGTCTCAATTTTGTAAGGCCTATGTGGCGCGCTGCAGACACTAGATCCGAATATCGATGAAGCCGCACTCGCTTTCTTGACTCACGATGGTTGTCCCAGTGTTGTGGGATGGTGATGATGAATGCTGCCTGCAGCGGCGCGATGTCTGGAAGGGGACTGCTGGGCGTGCGCTGGCGAAAAAGCTGTTGAAATGCTGGGTGCTCAAAAATGTAGTTTTCTGCTGCATCAAGACAGTACCTAGCTGCCTTTGCGCTCTGCGAAGATGAGAAAAGTGCACCGATCAAAACTATTGCCGTGACTAGTGGGGAGTAGGCTGTCAAGGGGTTGAACGAGGATGGATGGAGGATGGGACAGTGTCGATACCAATTGGCAAAGTATGACTGGATAAATGTGTCAACCTTGGATGGGCAAAAGACGATCTTGGCTGATTCGAGTAATTCGCTAGAATCATCGTCCAAACTCTCAATTCTTGAGTTTGCTTGGAGAGCAGAAATGATGGCCTCAAGGCGCGATTCCATCTTGCCGCCGCCGCTAAGATGATAGGGCTCGCGAAGGACTAATTCTTGGGAAAAGGATGCTGCATTTGGAGGTTCGCCTTCCAGGAGGGGGACTCCAAGCCCATCTTGGCTAAAGCTCAGAGATGGATCTGGAGGAAGCTCTTCCCAAATCCAATTATCCAGAATACCACCCATATCAATATCGAGAAAACAGTTTGCTGAATTGTCAAAGCTTGCAACGAGAGTGCTTGCCTTTTGCGAGGCGGAAGCAAAATATTCCTGCAGGGAATCATTGTGCGGATCAGTGTAATGGAGAAGAAAGGTCAACCGAAGTGTTCTGTGGGGCAGGGCGGCCAGACCAAAATCAGTAGCTCTAAGTGCCACTTGGAGATGGCGCGGAGGAGAAGGCTGTCTGGACTGCTGGCGCACCAACTGGCTGCTGCTCTGAGGTGTTCGGCTGCGAAGACATGGATGTTTTCGAGCCTGACAGCTGGAGCAAGGTACTCCGCCATCGCATGCTCTCTTGGAGGTTGCGCAGGCGTCACAAGCTTTGGCTTTTCGGCCCCTCTTTAACGGCGTTGGAATCGGTTGATCCTTCTTTTCATTGCACGTTTTGGAGTGCCGTCGGGCAGCATCGCTGTAGTCTTGGGGTCAGTAAAGCGAGGTGTCAGCCGCGTGAGAGAGACAGCCTACGATCTGGCAAATGCCGAGTGACAAAAGGGGCACATGAACTGCCGCCCCTCGCTGTCTAGACACGTCACATGATGAGCCTGCGGGATTTGCATTCCGAGTGCACTCTGGGACTTACGGGTGCGCTCATGGCGGCGGAGATGGGCCAGGCGGACGTATGTCGCGGGGCATTGTGAACAGGAGAACGGTCTAGTAACTGCCGACGCACTCATGACGAAGCGTCATCACAGCATGGGGGATTTTTCCGACCTTGAGGATATGTGGATGCATGCGCCTGGGGATCATAAATCTCTGTTCGGCTGGGGCGGAGTCTCGTGGGGCCCCCCGCAATCTCGAGGCATGGCCATTGCTTGGCCCGATGAGTCTAGTGCTGCAACGGGTATAGCGCCATGGGGACTTGGGCGAAAGCCAAATGAACCATGCGCGGGCCAGCGGCGCCATCCCTTTCTCGCGTACCTGTGCCGAAAATTGGAGGAGGTGGGAGTTGACCGCCCCGCTGTGGGTTTATTCCGTCAACCAGATCGAGCCAGAACTGCCGTGGCGGTGTTGGCCCAATCACCATGTGCTTATTTGATGCTGAGTGGGATGCCGATCCAAGACGGTGCTCTTTCAGGCCTCAGCATGTAGGAGATGTGAGACTTCGTGGGTTTGGTGGTGGGTTTTATCCGGCAACTTGTGTATATAAGGAGAATGAGGAGTTCGTGATGGTGAACAGCCAGCACATAGAAACACACAATCTCTCATTTCATCATCATCATCATACTCGCTTACACCTCCCCCACCTCTCACTTCCACCATGGCTCAAGCAAAGGAATACGAGGGTCTCGCTTCAAAGTGGCCTGTTGCCTTTGACCTTGCTGGTTCCAATTCTCCCTGTCGACTCGAGGGTGAAGTAGCCGACCTCGTAGTCCTAGGAGAGATCCCAGAGGGCATCGATGGCACATTCTATCGAGTCATGACGGACCCCTTTGTCCCACCCAACCCCAAAAACGTGCCGCTTGATGGAGACGGCAACGTTTCAGCGTTTCGGATCCGCAACGGCCGCGTTGATATGAAGTTAAAATATATCGAGACAGAACGCTACAAGCTTGAACGAAAGGCCAACAAGGCTCTTTTCGGCCTATACCGCAACCCGTATTCCCACCACCCCTGCGTTAGAGCCGCCGTCGACTCCACCGCCAACACCAACCTAGTCTACTGGGCAAATCACATGCTTGCTCTCAAAGAAGGTGGTCTTCCTTATGCCATTGACCCTGATACGCTGGAGACGCTTTCATACGACCCATTCGGAAATGTCAAGGCCAAGACATTTACTGCACACCCCAAGGTTGACCCCTACACCAATGAGCTTGTAGTCTACGGATATGAAGCCAAGGGCCTGGCAACCAAGGATATTGTCATCTACGCTCTTGATAAGGACGGCAACAAGCACGATGAGCAGTGGATCGAGTCGCCATGGTGCGCACCCATCCACGACTGCATCATCACGCCTAACTGGATTGTTCTCGTGCTTTGGTGTTTTGACACTAGCATCGAACGGATGAAGGCTGGAGGGCAGCATTGGGCTTGGAACTATGATCGCGCAGCCACATTCATTGTGGCCCCCAGGCGCAAGACTACCCCGCTTCCGGCAGGGTGGAAAGAGGGAGAATCCAGGTGGTACCCCTGGGAGAACTGCATGCTGATTCACACCGGTGGTGCCTGGGAGGACAAGGATGGCAAACTCTTCTTTGAGAGCTCTCGTGTGCACGACAATGCATTCCCTTTCTTCCCTTCGGAGGATGGCAGGTCTCCCGCTCCAGACGCAAAGGCTGACTATGTCCGCTGGGAGATTGACTTGAACCAGCCCACTGGAACCAAGGTGGTAGACCCCACCATGATTCTTGACGTTCCATCTGAATTCCCCCGTGTCGATGAGCGATTCTTAACCCAGAAGCATGACCATGTGTTCCTCAACGTCTTCATTCCTGAACAGAGCAATGGTGCCAAGAATATTTTCCAAGGTCTAAACGGATTGGCCATGCACAGCAACAAGACTGGAGAGACGCGATGGTTCTATGCCGGAGATAACTCCCTTGTTCAGGAGCCAATCTTTATTCCCCGTACCCTGGACGCACCAGAGGGCGACGGTTGGGTGATTGCCATGGTTGAGAGACGCGTTGAGAACCGCAATGACCTGGTCGTGCTTGACACCAAGACTTTCGAAAAGCCCATTGCTATTGCCCAGCTGCCTATGCACGTCAAGGCGCAAGTTCACGGAAACTGGATCCCAGCATCAAGACTACCAGAGTGGAAGAGTCTTGTTCGGGAGATGCCAGATGTAAAGATTAGCAGTGGAGGAGCCTTGGAGCCAATTGTATAAGTAACATACTATGAATCAATATGTACATATTGTATAGCTTAGCGGGTGTTTTGCTACATTCCCACCTCACTCAAATATTATGAACAAATTTTATCTTCAATTGTTTTAGCAACGAACAATTCCTCACTTGTTCGTACATGCACGGTGCTGATTGATTATGGCGTCCGGCGGCCAAGACGCCTTGATGCCCAATTTTAGATTGATAACCCCAAGGGATGCAAGAAATATTTAACCCATGAGCAAAGCAATAGGTGGGGCGCGTAAGTCGGTTGAGTAGTTAGGAACACTTGCAGATTTGAAGGTACGCCGAGCCCGACGTTGGACCTCGTGCATAAATTGCCAACGGGATTTTACGAAAATGTGCGATTTGCGTTTAATGTAAAAATTGGTTCAATTCAACAGACTATATAATGCTTTTCGTGAATAGTCCAACCAAGAATCATCAATCATCAAAAACCGTCCAGCAGTTTAGTAAAGTCCAACAGTGAGGTCACCCTTGACACGAGCAGTCAAGTGAACCTCGGCCTCGAGGTCAAGCTTGATACCGACGAGCAGGGTGGCAGCCTTGGCGTTGCCCTCGTCATCGGTGGCACCCTTTAGGAGCTGGCCTGTTTAAAATGTCAGAATGAAAAGGCTGTATTGAAAAAATGATGGTCACTTACCAGCAGGCTGGGCAAGGGCGGTGGAGGTGGGGAGAGGGACAACGAATTGCTGCTGGGTGGTGCTGTTTTCATGTCAGAATCAATGTCGAGGATTTCAAATGGAATATTTTCGAAGCTGAGATCGTGTGCTTCAATTCCAGTCATGGTTTGCAAGGGAATAAAACTCACGTGGCGTCCATTTTGAAGGTTGTAAAGAAAAGGTTTTAAAGCCTTAAAGTGTTTTTGAAGTTGGTTGGAAAAGAAGATGTGATGATTGATGATGAAAAAAAAAAATCTGGATTGAACCGGAGAGACTGGTCCTTTTGTAGGCGTTTCCCAAGCAGAATCAACTGATGTTTGATGCCTTGGTGTCGCAAGATCACAATGTCGCTCCCGAATCGTTCCGCTCAGCTTCCATGCATACCATCTCCATCATCTCCGCAAAATGGCGTTGCCAGGCTGGATTGATGAAGTGTCTGATTTGGACCCACGAAGCACGAGTCGAAATGCAAGGATCTGATCTATGCGAGAAACACAACCTTGCTTTTTTGTGTGGGCCTGTTGGATGAGTTTGGTGGCGGGTAAAGCCGTAGCTGAATCGGATATGCAATGCCACGCATCAGCAGAGATTTGCTGTGTGGACAGTCTGCGATAATCGCGCCAGGACGACACGTAGACCCGGGTCTCGGACGGGCGATTATGGAGCAGCCTCCGCTGAGCGGCCCATAGCTGGCCTGATCAGCCCACCAATTCTCCCATGCACGCGACGCGCTGCCCTGTTTGCCGCCGAGAAAGCTCTCGCCAGCTCAGTCGCGGCCTGAAAGCTGGGGGCATGTTGACCGCGCGGACCCAGCAATTGAGTGGCCAGCGTGCAGTCTCGGGTGTTCAAGGCGGTATCTGATGCGACCCGTAGAGGAGGCTGAACGAATCGGACGGCGCAGCACAGCATCCGGGCCCCTAGAAGCATATCAGTAGCCAATTGCGACTGGAGATGCACAGAGCAATTGCGGAAGAGGGTCTTCGGAGCAGAAGCGGCTCCCGAGAACCGCATTGGCCAATGATCGGATGAAAAATATCGCCAGGTTCAACTTTAATCTTTGCAAGTCTCCGCAGTGGCCGATGCCCTGGTCAAAATGACGTTGGGGCCATGGAAATAACGAGGTCACGATATTTTCCTCCGAAAACCAGCCTCTGTCATTTTTCTCTGAGTGAATTAGGCCCGACACAGGAGGCACCGGAGTTGAAAGGTGCCACCAGACTCACAACCCTCAAGCTGTCATGTCTGGGGGAATAGTGGACACGAGTTAAATCCATACTTCTGTTTGACGACAGATTAGCACAAATTTATTACAACGGTGAACAAATCTAGTTTTTCTAATCCCTGCAGTCACTCGTTTTAGATCAGCCCCCTTCAAATCACCATTTCGCTAACCATAGGGTAGCTCTACGTTAAAATAGGGAAAATAAAACAGGTCAATATTCAGGAACAACCACACATTAATAAAAGGTTCGTGATAATTACGTACTGATTACGAAGAAATTAGGTTCAAATCATCATTTGCACAAAATAACCCGTACCCTTGTGCTAAAAACATCATCATTCCGTGACCATTGAACTTTAGTTTGCGGGTTTTAGAGTGGTCCCGTAGTCTAGTGCATGTCACCATCAAATCAAGTAGAATCCTCCAAGATAATGTAGTCATTCAATGGTGTGCCTAGTTAATTTGAACTGAATGTTGAGTTCCTTCGAAGTACTAACCCAGACTTGATCACAATAGCCAACTGGATATGCTCACTGAACCTTTTTCTGGCCTCCCCCTTAAGTCATTGTATCAGGAAGAATTATTTCAGCCGCCATCATCAATTTCTCCTTCACGTGAAAACTATTCCCGTTGCAAGCTTATCCACGTGCTTTTAGGTAATTGAGTTCAACGACGACACTAATCCTGTTTTGCAAAAGCAGACACCATTGAAGTGTACTGACGGAGGAATTAAATTCCATCGCATGCTGACGCTTCACATTTACGAACACAAGCGTAGGATTAAACATGGGTTGCTGGACAAAGTCATAGCATTTCTTTTACCCAAAACTTCCAATACCCATGCGCCCGTTTGATCTACCCAGTGTGGATTTTTGTGTACTACCTACCATTACTGCTCAAGCAGTCTAAACAATATTGTCTTGTAGACATGTCCCCGCTATGCGCAACATCGCTAAAATCTTTGGCTGTCCTGTTCAAAATTGAGGCTATATTCATTCTGATGGCCTTTTGCAAAAGCTTATGACTGGAATTGATTATCGCAACCTTGATGAATGCAAGGAATTTCATTCGCATGGCTCTTGCAATGAGAACCAGTGGAATCGATGCGGTCCGAATTCCGTTCCTGATTTCGCGTAGAATATTAGGGCTAGTGTTGATGATCGGCGGATTTGTGGCTGCCGACAATGAGATGCATTCCAAACATCTGCAACCCCTGACCCTGGCGATAGTGGGTGATCTCGACAAATAAAAATGCTACATCAACGATGCCACCAAGATATAAAATCTTTAGCATCTGATTATTTTATCTGCTGTGGCTATGGTCTAGAACTTCAGTATCGAGAAAGCGGACAGATCTTGGATAGGGTCAATCGTGAGGTGCCTAACCAAGTAGCCAAGGGCCAAATTTTAGTGGTCAAAGTATCCATAAAATTAAAGTGCGCGGTCTGGCGCCCCATCACATAAGCTTGACGAGTTGAATTATGGGAGCGCAAGCCTTATAAACAGAATGACGTAGTGGATGGTAGGGCGTAGTTGATTTCAGTGCAGAAGAACCCGACTTGATTGCTAAAGGTGATGAAGCATGGTCTGATGAAAAAATATAAAATCTTAGCCTGCCGGCAACTAGTGATAATAATGCCATTAAACTCTTGCAGTATTCCAATTAACCAAAAAGTCTCAACCATCAAAGTCATTATGAAGCTGTCTATCACCCTTGCAAGCACTGTTTTTGTTTCAGTTGGAATGGCAACCCCTACCCAACAGGTTGATATAGGGTTTAATCAATTGAGTCTGCCGACTCCCCTGAACTGGGTAGCAGGTGGCTCATTGTATCCGTTAAGGGTCCTGAAGTCTATCCGGGCGAACTTGACTGATTATGTTGATGGGCTGTCATGGGCAAACAATGTTCGTGAACAATGCAACAAGTTACCGGGCTGTACATCCATAATTGTATATTCGGGTATGTCCTGCAGCGTTGATGCACTTTGTGTTTGACTAATACAGTTCAGCAAACAATACCTATGAGACCACCAGTCTTAGTGATCGGCTCTGGTTTGGCTATCTTTTCTGGGGTGGTCCAACAACGTTGAATGACTTTATTAGATTTCCCGGGGTCGCACAGGATTCAATTGTGTATACAATTTAGGAGTGTCATTTTACACGGGTTTCAAGTTTTGACCCTTTAACTAATTTACAAACTGAGACATTGGTAGATTTAACTCTGCGACAGTTGGTTTTGCAAGTATATGTTCTTGATTAGCCAGCGACTGTAGAGTAAAATTGACTCGTGCATCACTTGATTATTCTTCTGATTGAATTCATTCAAAACTCTAATTTCCCTCCCAAAAGAGCTTGGCTGAGATATCTTTTCAAAGCATTCCTAGGTATTCCGTCGTGTTTTATGATGTTCCGTTCCGCCGCCCGCCATCGACTACTGCTTCCAGTGTGAGCGCTTCAAAGAAAATGCACGAGAACTATGATCAATCCATATAAAATTTAGATAAAAAAAATAAACATTCGAGTTGAGAAATCGCGGGGAATTTTATAGCTGTTGGATGAACTTGAAATAAACATTACCTGACATTGTGAGCAGTGTCCCGATCTATCCCCGATGCGCACAGCCACTTGTGGCGTAGTCTTCAGCGGTACACAAGCTCGTTGAAGGCAAAAGGAATCTCATTACACTGATTGTGAGACATTCGCCATCATGACGTAGTAGGATTTGAGCCTAAGATAAGACATAAACCTGATTTAATTTGGGTGTAATATTGTGATCACGACTCGTACATTGTCGCAATTTTGGTTCGTCTATACCCTGCCTAGCCCAATCTTTGGGGAAACGTGGTGATATCAGATTGCTTTTGTTCAGATTCGTTTTTGTATTTTGACTTAGTAAGTTCAAGTAAAAATACTTTGCAAAGTCTAGACGTATGAGAACATTGGGGGTTCTTCTGCGTATCGCTGAAGCGCGGCGTTCGGAAAGTGGGCCAAGCTACGGAACCATAGGTCGGAGTGGTTCAGTCCCGCTCAACACGGCTCGTTGACCAGACATTAGTCCATACCCGGTTGGGATCGGACATATTCCGCCAAAGACGGGAAGGGAAGAGGGGAGCTTGTTGATTAAGTGCTGCTCTCCTCTGGCCTTGTGCAACCGGGTCTGCATCATCGTCTGACAGAACATCTCGCGACCGAGAAAGCAACCAAAATCATGAATCGCGTCCGTATATGCCGAAATCAATCCAAGTGGGCCCTTACATGGAAGCGAGGGGGCTGCAGAGGCATCGCAACACATAAACAAATCCCTCTCATCATCAACGGCAAGGATATCCAGACTACAGCCTCTTTTCCCGTCATCAGCCCACTCACCGGCAAAGAAGTTTGGTCTTTGTCATGTGCCACTGATTCTCATGTCAAGGATGCAGTCGAAACTGCACAAGATGCATTTCTAGCTTGGTCTAAGACAAAGGCTTCTCATCGTCGTGACCTGTTTCTCGCCGCTGCTGATGTGATGCACAAGCGCCGGGACGAGCTCGGAAGCTACATGCACCATGAAATTGGCGCCAACAAGGACTACCAGGACTTCATCTTGGGTCTTTCGATTGATGGACTAAGGGATACAGCGGGGAGGATTGCGGGCGCGGTTCAGGGTTTTGTGCCTCAGTCAAACCACGAAGGCATGAACGCCATTGTTCACAAGAGACCATATGGTGTTAATCTAGGCATTGCGCCATGGTAAGTAAATTACATATGAAATGATCACATCTCAAACTGATTGAAACAAGGAACGCGCCATACCATCTTGGACTTCGTGCCATCACATTTGCTCTCGCAGCCGGAAACACGGCCATCCTAAAGGGAGCAGAGTTTTCACCGTATTGCCATTGGGCCATTGCCGACGTTTTTAGAGAGGCTGGATTACCGGATGGTTGTCTCAATCTCATTCTTCATTCACCTAAAGACGCGCCATCTGTCATCGACACGTTGGTAGCTCACCCACATGTGAAGAAGGTCAACTTTACTGGTAGCACACGCGTGGGAAGCATTATTGCCGCCAAGGCAGGACAGCATCTCAAGCCTGTCTTGATGGAGCTTGGAGGAAAGGCCAGCGCGATTGTGCTCGCAGATGCTGACCTCGAGGAAACGGCGGCCCATTGCATTAGAGGCTCATTCGCAAACGTAGGTTGACATCCTAGTCTTATCTGACTGGAAACTGACACTGTATTGTAGGCCGGCCAGATTTGCATGTCAACGGAGCGTCTCCTAGTGCACGAGTCCGTTGCTGGTAAATTTGAAGAAATTCTCACTCGGAACATGCGCCAGATCTTTGGTTCCGAGACAGACATGCCAGCTGTTGTCACTGCAACCTCAGCCAGACGCAATCGCGAACTGGTCGCAGATGCAGTATCCAAGGGAGCAGAACTTCTGCCAATTTTTGACTATTCTGAGCAGAGCAAGGTGGAGACTGTGATGAAGCCTATGATTGTAAAGAACGTCGACAAGTCTATGGATTTGTATGCAAGCGAGTCATTTGGTCCTAGCGTCTCCTTCTTCACATTCAAAACAGAGGCAGAAGCCATCGAGCTAGCCAATGACACCGAGTACGGACTCAGCGCTGCGGTTTTTACTCAAGATCTTGCAGCAGGGTTCCGCATTGCCGATGCACTAGATTCTGGGGCCGTCCACATTAACTCAATGACAGTTCACGATGAGCAGCCGCTGCCACATGGTGGAGTCAAGCAGAGTGGTTTTGGACGATTCAATGGATATCAAGGCATGGATGAGTTTTTGTATCATAAGTCTGTTACTTGGATGGAGTGAGGGGTCTTCAATAGTTGCGGGTTAGCATTTTTTATTGATTTCGTATACAAAGTTGTATCTAGATGTGGAACGAAACATTAGTCATGACGAGAAAAGCATTCTGTGCCAATGTAGCGTGGTTAGTTACATAATTACAACACCAGCCCTTTTCGCTCTGTGTGGGGAACGGTTCGTAATGTGCACTTGGTATTAGAATCGACAATTACTGAGAGCTAGAAAGGAAAATTCTTGATTGGATGAATTGCCTCTGTCGGGTTTGATGGTGGGCTCCCTGTCGAGGAATTTCCGATTAAGGAGCTCCCAAAAAGCGATGCGACCGTGGTCTCTTACTGGATATCAAGGTGTCATTGCACCCCTGTTCCGACGCCTAACCACCCTAAATTAACGGAACGGAACGTCCGTTGATGGCGGAATATGGGGCTTCTCCAACTCACGAGCAAGGATCAGCAGAATTTGGAGAAGGACCAGTCTTGTTCTGTAATCAACCGAATCCGTCGGAGTCGATTATTCTATTCCGCGACAGTTCAGAGTTGCCAAGATGGATTGATTTGCATGCAATAGTGCAGCGGTGAACCTAGTTTATCAGGAGCTTTCGAGGTTTAAAGGTGAAGTGGCCTCGCACTGAGTATTGCTGTACTTCAAAATCTCAGACTCGCCTTGCATTCGTTGAATCAAGACAAATTATTTTGTTAAAATGTCTACAACACACGGTCCCCGCTACCTCACCCATCCAGGCTATAATGCCAAAATTCTGCGTCGCGGGACTGCCGAGTACGAAAGATGTCGCCGAAATAACCCAACCGCCGACACTCCAACCAGATATCCCCAAGAAATCCATGTCGCCGAGACTCCAGATGATGTTTCTGTAGCATTGAAGCGTGCCACTGAGCTTGGAGTGCATGTTGGTGTTCGCTCATCTGGCCACATTTACAACTTGCCCAATATGATCGATGGGGGCATTCTTATTGATACGGTCAAGCTGAATCGCCAGATTGACTACGATCCCATTACAAAAGAAATCTCTTTCGGCCCGTCTTGTCGCGTCGAGGAGCTTGCCGCTCGCCTCAAGGAGATTAACCGCTTTTTCCCTCACGGCCATGCTCCCACTGTCGGTTCTGGAGGCTTCCTCCTGGCTGGTGGCCAGGGTTGGTTTGTCCGAGGATGGGGTGCCACCAACCAAACCTGGATCACCAAGATTGAGATAGTTGTTCCGGATGGTCGAACCGTCATTGCAAGTCCCACTGAGAACCGCGACCTGTTCTGGGCTGCACGCGGTAGTGGCCTCGGATTCTTTGGTGTCGTGACTCGCTTCTGGGGTCGCACCATCAAGACTTCTCTGATGTGGGAGCGCATCTTCAAATTTGAGATCAACAGCGATAACTACATGTCACTCATGAGTTGGGCAATTGAGCGAGGACGCGACACGCCCAAGTATGGCACCGACCTCAACCTCACAATTGATTATCCTGAAAAGTACGACCCATCGTTCACCACGGACGCGGTCCCGCCCAGCGGTAAGCTGCACATGACACTCAACTTGCTATGCTACTGTGATACCATTCGAGAGGCCCGAACTCTTTTGAGCGCGTACGACAAGATCACACCTGAAGTCCAAGATGCAATGTTGAAGATGGAGCCCGTGCAGCGGAGAACATTTGAAGAGGTCTTTGCCCGAAAGCGCGGATTCCTTGGCAACGCTGGCAATGATCGATGGCAGATTAACAGCATCATGAACGACCCCGACGTCCCTCTCGAACGTGTAAGTAAAGGCCTTCACCTGGCTTGCTCGCAAAATTACTGACACTCTGACCCTTAGCTACTTGAGGCAATCAAGCCAGCAATGCTGGAGTTGCCAACCAGGACATCCTCCGTCTTCATGTGCCACTGTGACATTGTACCTGATGAAGAGGATGCTGCCCTGAGCTTGCCCCAGGACTTGTACATTTCTACCATCACTGGATGGACGGATCCTAAACTGGAGCCTGGCATCCGCCAACCCATGAGGGACCGATACAGGCGGGCATTCCCTGTTGCCGTAGGCATGTACATTACGGAGATTGACGTCAATAACGAGGATGCTAATGTAAGTACCACTGAACATTTGGAATATGCGATTACTAACACTTTGGTAGACCAAGGTGATGAGTGACACTGCCCTGACCAAGTTTTTGAAGATTCGAGAGAAATGGGATCCCAACGAGCTCTTCCCCAACTACAAGACGTTTGTCAAGACTCATGAGAAGATTAACAGACTTCAAAACAAGGCTCAGCTGTAGCTATGTATTTAGAATAACATGTAATAGAAGTTACATGTCTCATATACAATTCTTAATTTTATCCTTGCATCCAAGAACTCTGACCCAGCCCTCGATATCAAACGGATGGGGGTTGTTCCATTCAGTGCCGCTTAAGGGAACGCGAGAAAGCTCACCCATGCAATCGATGAAGTGTGATGCCGACCGGGCACCGCCTATTGGCGACATTCCCACCTCTATTAATTCCTCGTCGCAATAATAAAAACGTTTGCGATGTCCAGTCGATCTGTCATGTACAGATGGCGGCCAGCATCGATCAGCTCCACAGTCAATTAACCAAATAACACACTCAATTTGACCGCGAGTGATCATGTAAAGCAAATTAGCGATAAACCCCCGTGGGTTCGGCTCTTCGCGGAGATGCGTGAAATTTGACGGGAAAGCAAAGTTCCAATCTGGCTCAAATTCGAAGATCAAGTTCATTCCTGGCTTGGATCTCTGCCGATAAATATCTGGGTCTTGAATTGATATTTCCCAGAAGAGGGATCCAAAGAAACAATGATGAGATGGATTATCGATGAGGTACCTGATGCTGCTCGAATCGAACTTGAGCCCATCTTGATACGGGTGGATCATTATGTGCCAATCTCCATGGTCGGAGTTGGAAATATTGGGGGCGGTTATAAATATTGGAACTTGTCTGAGATCGCTGTATAAAGTCTCCCTCACACGGGGCCGCAGCCGCAGGGTATCTTTTTGGAGTTCGGCATGGATGCGACACAGCTCTTGGTCCCACTGCCTGGCTTTATGATATTTTGCCATCATACGGCGAGAGTCTTTACATGCCAACTAGAGGCCGGCATCCCAAAGGCAAGCAGAGCGATTTGCTTTCCCATTTTCGTCAAATTCCGAAATACCTGCTTTATGGCACTTCTTTCCCCAACTACCTCGGGGGACTACCCGCCCAAACCGTTTCGCCTTTGGTACGGAGCGTCTGTCAACGATACTCAAGCTATGCATGCCAGCTCGACCATCGTTAGTAGGGCGTATCGCAGCTTCCCAAATTTCCAGCTAGAGCTCCTTTGGAAGGTCTAGGAAAAGACTAAAGCTTGAAAGAGCCATGATAAAAATATTTTTAAGGCACAGTGGTGAGATAAAACCCGGTGCGACGAGTTGATTAGGACAGCGGAACGACACGACGGGGAGAAGAAAACTAGAATAGGAAGTTGACTTGACTGTTTTATATAAGAATCTTTTTGAGAAACTCATCACCTTGATGACCAAATCTTGTTCGTGACCCTAAAACCTTTTAATGCACCTTGAGTACTGCCACAAATGACCCTTTAGAGCTTTCCGGAAATAAGATTGTCAAGAAAACAGAATTTTGGTAAAAAGTTTGCTGTGGAGGTTAAAACGTGCCTGCCTAGAGTAAACAATACCATTGCTACACAATAGCTTTGACTCTATAATATGTGCTCGAAAAACTGAAAAATTAGAAATGACACTGAATCGCTACTGGCTGTCACAGCCTAGAAACGCCCGCGCCAAAGACGCGAAAAATTAGGGTTTGAATCAATTTTGCGGTTTGGTGCAAAGGTAAATACATATATTACAATTTGTCTTGTTCGATAAGCTCTAACCGTGATCTCGGCATTTGCATATGGTCATGTTTCGTCGGTGTGCGTGCCTCAAATCCAATCTGGCACGAGGAGAAAAAAGTGCAAGTGGAAGGAGAGACGCAACGAGCCTGGCTAGCTTCTTTTGGTTTCTGGCATGCGCTTGAAACATGGGTTGGGACAGGGTTGGCCTCTTTAACTTAAGTCTGCCTAACACGGTCATCGAGCAACACGGGCTTTCAGAGTGGGGGCAGCGCAAATACGCGTACACCGCACCATGTCCTCGCTAACCCGGAACTTCGGCTACGGTTTATCTAGGGGGGCACTCAACATGCTCCCACACAATCCATTATTCTTACGAGGCTACGAATAAAGTATCGACATAGCAAATATCTCGTAGTCTTCAAATCTAGTAAATAAGACACCGGCATCATTTTCTCGCCCACCCGGCTCTCCAACATTACCACATCGAACTATTTACTGTGTAGTACGGTCCCGGTTTCGGATCCGGAAGAGATCCCGACGAGAAATAAAGGTTTGAGCCCACCCCCTAGACCCATGAGCAACAGAGACGATCACTCTTTACGTAAATGAGTTGTTCCCCCCGCACAGCGTTCGGGGCTGTGACGCGTCCTAATTTCTCTAGGCCATAGTTGTAAGCGAGGAGCATAGGATAGTATTGAGATATTTATATGTACCATGGAGTTCATGTTACAACCCTTTCTTCACCATTAAATCTAGCCATACGCCAATCAGATCAGTATTATACAAAAACCCACTGGCTAAAGTAACATCAGCGATAATCATGCTTTACAAATCTATTTGGACCGTGGCTTCTGCCGCTAGTCTTGCAGCTGCGGCAGATCCTGTGCGAACCCTGTACCAGGGCAATGGCAGTACAACTTGGTTGGAGAATTTGAGAGTCAGATCCAATGGCAATGTCCTCACGACGGTTATTGGCCCCCCCGCCAATCTACTCTCCTTCGACCCCAGCGAGAAGGACCCCGAACCAGTTCTTCTCAGCACTTTCCCTTCCATTCTAGGCTTGAGCGGTATTACCGAGGTTAGCCACGACGTTTTTTATATCACAGGCGCCAACACTACAGGCGATAATATCTCAGACCCTCCTGTAAATGCAACCAAGGTCTGGAAGGTAGACTTCAACCATGGCGACGGCATTAATCCGACCATTGAGCTTATCGCCGAGCCTGTCCTGCCTCTCGTGACCGACTTTAATGGTCTGACCACGTTTAATGAGTCTGTCATTTTGGCCTCTGCTACTTTTGAGAACACTGTTGTAGCTATGGACATCAATACTGGCGACTACTGGACCGCCTTTGATGATGCAGAAATGGCCAACATCAACGGTATCAAGGTTGGGCAAGATGGCTACTTGTACTGGACCGCATCTGACGGTTTGCTGCGGGCGCCTCTGTATAAAAACCTAACTCTTGGTGCTGCTGAGGCTCTTTATGACGGCTCTTATGACGATTTTGCGGTGTCGTATGACGGATTTGCTCTTGCGCAAAATGGCCAGAGGTATGCTTACATGTCCTCAAATACCGACGCGATTCAGCAATTGGTATTCAACGATAGCACCGGAAACGTGAGCTCAGCATCTTATATTGCGGCGACAACCAACGCCACCACATGGGGAAAAGCAACTGGTTGTGATTTTGGACGTGCTTCTTGGCAAAAGAACAAGGTGTATTGCACCACAGGTGGTAGTCTGACATCTGGGTCGACACTGGGCGGTCAACTCTTTGAGATTACCCTGTATTGATGATTGCGTCCAGGCCTGGAATGGGGCATCAACGTTCAAGAGGCTCTTTCTATATAACTACGCGAATTCTGTTGAAGCTGCAGATTGCTTGTAAGCCTATGGTTCGACCTGCCGTTTTTGAGTAAATAGACTATTGATACACATTAAGAAAGCAAGGTTCATCAACATAAAATTCAATCGGGCTGTTTCTGTCGTTGATATTTTATTGCATTTCATGTCATTCTTTGCTCCCTCTCGATTGACATCACTTTTATTTAATTTACTCCTTGTGCGCAAATACAGCGATGTTGATTTATTAATTCTACCTAAATCGCATTTTCCCATTTCTATCTACTGATCATCGGTCGAGACTTTGAGTTAGACGAGATCACACACGTAGGCCTAGCTCAGAATATTTAATTATATGGCAGTTATGGCGGGCGGGATATTGCAATCCCGCAGCTCAAGTGATCAATGGAAGTTCGCACATTGATGTACTACAAAACTCAGCTAGTCGGACATCTGCCGGCCGTGACATGAAACCCATCTAGTAAGGGGTCTGTTGGCCAAAGTAATCCATCAAAAGCTGAATGTGCTTTGCTGTTTTGGCGACAGTGTGATTGCCAAATGCATCGCCAAGTTCCATTACGTAGTCAGTCTCGCCGCTATTAGGGTACCAATGAGCCAAGTCGCCATCACTGGTATAACTGTCGCCCTTATTGGGGTCACCCGTCTTGACGAAGTTGATCCAATATGCGCTCATGGCCTTTTGGATGGCATAGTCTTCTGAGGTGAAAGGGTATGTGTCGACGTTAGCATAGAGAGCGTTCAGAGCGTACATGATTTCGCTCTGATGGAAAGCACCCGAATCCTGGCCGGGGGGAGCGTCTGACAAATGGGTGTTAGCGTATATTTATCTTTCGGCTAGTAAAGGTCTTGTCAACTTACGGTCCCAGTAGTAAGTGTAAATTGGGCTCTTCGCAGATAGAATCCAGTCCTTGGCATACGCCCATGAGCCTACCAAAGATGTATCACGGGCAGCAGCGTTCCATGCCATGCTGGCACTGGTCGAGTTTTCTCCAGCGGGATAAAGCTCAAAGTAGCGAGACGAGAGATTGCCGTATTTCAAGGCACAATATTCCTTATATTCGGCAACCGTGTAGTTGGTCGAGGTTGCTGCTCCACTCTCGTCCTTGGTGTTGCCAGTTATAAGCGGCACGTCGTTGGCTGGACCCTTTTGGAGTTGCTCAAGGTACTTCATTGGCAATACGTAGCCGTCCAATACAGGTTTAAAGATCAGGGGATAATTGCAGGACAGTGCCGTCACCCACCACACGGTATAATCGCGATCACTGGAACCGATCAAAATGTCCTCCATGGGTAGCTCGCGTAGTTCTGCAATAGAACTAGCATTGTGGTACGAAGTGTAGTTGAGGCCATGTGCAAGTGCATTTTCCATCGTTACATACGACGTGGCCAGACCTGCAAGGAGGGTATCGTAAGGGTAGCGAATGCCGGATTGGGAAATGGCACCGTGAAAGTAGCCACTGAAGAGTTCGCTGTTGACTGCGTGATAGACTTGGGATGAGCCAAATGACTGCCGTGCAATAGTGACACGGTCTGGGTCACCGCCAAACTTTTCGATATTGTTTTGAACCCACTTGAGTACTTCAAGGTGATCCAAAACGCCATAATTTCCTGATGTCTCTTGACCAAATTCAGCTTTGCCTTCAGCGTTGAGCTCAGGATGAGCGAGATAGCCAAAGACGTCGTCTCGTCGGTTGAAAGTGACAATGACCACTCCCTTTACTATATCGTAAACGGATCAACGTGTATTCTTGTCGATACACAATATGTCATAAACAAAGACTATTGGGTACTACTTACCAGCTGTGCCACCACCATACCACCAGGTATTGTCACTTGTTTCCTCGCTGCCTTGGTTCCAAACCAAAACAGGTAGCTTGTCACTGGAGGAGGAGGCATTTGTCCAGACGTTGAGACTGAGGCAGTCCTCACTGTAGCCTGTTGTAAATGGGCTTGGGCACGGGGCGCCGAACTCGTGGGCTAATAAGGTGTCGTTCCACGGTGTGCGCGCCTGAGGGGGCTTCCATCGATTCCCATAGCCGGTGTCAGCAGCATACGGAATTCCAAGAAACGCGGCAACATTGTCAATCGGCTCGTCAAAGTAAGAGGCATCACTTTCGTTAAAGTACTTGAAGCCTTTGACTGGACCGAGTGTGGTTTGGATCGTCTTGTCGTAGAGCTGAGCTTCAGCTCCAATGAGACTAGCCAAAATTATGGCCGCAGGGCCGATGGCAACCGACTGGAGAGGAGACAGCATCTGTGGAGACTAAGGATGCTGGTATTCGATGGAGGATCGGGTGTGGTTCTCTCATGTTCGGCTGTTGGACACGACTGATAATTTATACATTTAGTCTTTGATGATCTTTTGCCCCTATTAGGATAAAGCCACTCTCACTGAAATCAAGGCCCTGAAACTATTACGCAAGCTTAACCATAAAACATGCCCATAGTGTGCGATGCTTGGATGATCTTTCACTCGGATTCTGAGTGAAAGAATGTGCTCAGTGGGGCCCTGCTTCTTCCCTGCATTGTTATTTGTACCGTCTCATTTGCTTCGCATTTCACACTTTACGGACTTTAAATTATCTCGTCGATCAAGAAGTTTATTATGAGATATCCAACTAGGTTAGGATGACTGCGACAATTAAACAAGTTGGGTCATGATTTTGTTGTGTCACGAGTCCGTCCGCATATCCTCTAGCTAATCATCGTAGCCGAGGTGCACTAAACAAATCTTGCTGCCAGGCGGTTTTCTGAAACGGTCTTATTTCGAACTGTGCGAACTCGTTTAATTTGAGTGACTACATAACAGCTTACGCGTCAATTTCTCGTTTGCGTCCATGTTTGCCGATTGTTCCGCAATGCTCCGCCATGCAGTGCGATTCGCACTTAGAAGCTATTCAAACACTTAGGACCCACGGTGCGATTCGCACCCGAAAACAGGGGTCCTAGCTTAAACTCGGGCCTTATCACGCCGGCTAAAAGTCAGGCCCCTGTCACCATACAACTTAATTTTCCTGGAGAAATGAACTGATGGCTGAAAATGAGATGAATACGGCGTATCGAAGCCACATTGCACAGCCCTGTTTCCAGTCTGGCGCCCCCCTGGACTCATGATCGGGCGCATCCTTGGCCAATATCAATGTGCTATAAAGTCTAATTCCAGAGAAGATAATCAACAAGCAGCGTCATTATGAGAGCCCCATCATCATCGGACCCATGAAAACCGAGTTCACGGTGAGCAGACTCGCCCACTTGCTTAGAACCCTCCTCGTTGTATTGGAAGCAGGTTGGAGGAAAATATCTTGGTTTGCAGCCCTAGTTGAAAACTTTACAAATACTATGTCGCAATCTCATCATCAGAGTATGCATTTCACACCCCAAAAGCTATCGCCAATTGTATGCGCTTGCGGGCAGACTTATTTTCTGTATACTAGATAAAAGCGAATGCTAGGGCAACTCCAGGGTGGCTACGTCTCTGCCCTCGTGTATGGCTGGGGTTGCATACTTGGCTGCTACGGGGAGATGCGGGTGATGCTGACTGCATGATTTACAATAGAATAGTACATCTCGTCATTTGAAGGGATGGCCCGAGACGGTAATGCAGTGTAGATCAGCTGCCAGTCTCTTGCACTCCTTCATGTTGCCGTCTCCTTTCTCTGATCGGTAGCATTAGGTGAGAAATTTAACATCGAATGCGACTCCAGCCCCTCGCTGGTTACACACTAAAAATGTACCAAAGTATTTAATCATTAAATCGCACGAGCTGAGAAGACATCCGTGTTAATAGATCTGCCTCTCCGACCCGGCTGCATGAGTCTCACAAGTGGGGATTGATGCACGCCTTTGGAAGTAGGTGTTGTGGGTTTGGTTCGATTCGCCATCAAAGGCCTGTGGCTGCTGACAATGTGACGCAAGCCAAGGCATACAGTAAAAGGATGTCTGGCCCATTTAACCCGTCTCTCCACCTTAATTAGTATCTACTAGAAGGCTCCCTGGTGAGAAAATAATTATCCACATTCTGGGTAAAGCTATTATTTCCCTTAACCCCTTGTCTCGAGCCGGGAAAAATACATTAATATTAACACTGGCATGATAACCAGTCTTAGAAATAGCATTCAATTTGTTAAAGAGCTAATGAGGCTTTCAAAAAAAAAAATTGATCATTATCGAGCGGATCTTTCGGACTCGTTGCTAGGCTAGGATTTGAAATCGGAGACAAATTCGGCTTCCGACCCAGCTTCCTGGGAACCATTCAACATATGCACCAATCCCAGTATAATTAATCAGTCATAAAACTGTGAAGATCACCCTATCCTACTCAGGCTATGCCCAGCGGCCGCAGAATGCAATTATACAGCGACGTGGTGTCAAATTACTGGTGGAGCTGTGGGCGGGTGGGATTGAGTGATGCCAAGCTACTGCCCATTTGCTAATAAGCGAGTGGAATGCATCAAGGTATGACCTAGGCCGCATAAACGAAATCAATCAGCTAATTGTGCCACGCCACCAAATCAATTCGGTTAGTGTGTACATAACATGTTCTTTCTTGCTCTTATGAATTAGCCTGCAAGTACCAAAAACATTCACAAAGGATTCACAAAGGATTCACAAATCTTTGGACATTAGTTTACCTGCAGCATGTCATGGTGAAGGTCAATAAGTACTCCTCACGCTATGTTTCGTAAGAACCATTGTTGATCGTTGAATATTAAGATGCTTTTTCTTGTTGAGAAGCCTTTTCCTTGTTTTGTTTTTGGAGAGAAAATCGTTCAACTAACACTTGACGATAATCCATGATAAATATTTACATAAGGACTTACTACTTCAGCCCAAGCTCCTAGCAATCCTTTGGCACATGATCCGATAGGCTCCATCCACAACCCGAAAGATGGTGTGAGAAAGGTAGGAACATATGCCGATCTATCGGGATTTGACTCTGGATGGAATGTGTGAAGGGCTCAAGTCGCAGTGCATTGCTTATTTACATGTAGCAAAACAAGAAGTACGAGTAAGTTAAATGACATGACCATGATGGTAATAATAAACTGATGTATTAAAAAAGGCATGTGAAATCCAAGATTTACGCCATTTGTAACACACACCATATCCTCTTGAGTATGCAGACGAAGAGGTGACAGACTAGAAAGCAGAGAGTCGACCAAGACGAATTAGTCATCCACCAGAGTTACTTCAAACACTTCGACCATTGTTAGCGGACGGGATCCCTTGAGTGCATAATTTCATAAGCCATAATAATATAATGCCTGAACTGCGGTACATGTGAAGAAGGATGCCTATCTACTCCTTCCGCAGATCCAAAAGGATAAGTTGTGCCGATCATGAAGTTCATTTTCTCAGTCCATGTTCTCTTATGCCTGCATGCTGCCAAGCCGGATAAGACGGAGTTCGAGTCATTGGCCGGCCATTCTTTTGCAAATATGCAACCAGCTTAGCATTTAGTCTCGCACGAGGACTAAAAAGATGCTGCACGTGCATTTATTATCAATTGGATAGGAGGTCTCGGTATTGGGAAGGCATGCCAGACAGGGTCACCAAGTTTCTTTCACTTTCGCATTAGCCATACTTTGCCAGATCAATTGTAACTAGGGACCCTGTAATCATGAAAGCTCGTATCCCTATAGATCCAATCAGCGCAAGATTCAATGCCAAGAAGTGTGTACTTAACCCAGTTACGAAGGCGGGATAGATGGTGAATGCTGTGCATGGTCATTTCGACCAATCAGCTGCCAACTGTCAATTGTCAAAATAAGATGGCGGGTTGTATGGCGTCAGACTATTGAGAAAGATGCAGTCGGTCACAGGACATCGCATCATGCTTGGTTCAGAGGTTTAAATGATGTCACATCGGTGTGACGTTTTGGATGCATAGCTGCATTTGGGGGGGTCAAGGGTCAAATGCCCCTACCGATCTGACCTGGTACCCCGCTGAATTAAGATAGTGGTGGTCATCAGCCTATACGAAGAATTGACTGAAAGTCCCTTGCATACTAGGACGTGGCATCGACAATATCCTCACGACTAAATTGGGAACTCAACCCTAAGCGAGATCAAAGACAGGCGTATTAGTCAGACTTTTATGTATTGCCTCCTCATTGCAAGTGGCAGTGAGCAGTTGAAAATTAGTGAATCGCTGTATCTCACTCGCTGGCCTCGAATGCCCCTCATTTGAATGTGCAGAACGCTGTCGACACGTAGCAAGGAAATTTGTGACAGGTACGATTTCCAGCGTCATACTTGAGTTGGGGATCGGGAAGATGCACCGTATCGCGTAAAGCCTTATGTGCAGATCATTTGACCTAATGTTTAGCGCGTGCCGTAACTTTTATCACATGTGTCAAGGCGTATTTGTCTATCAAGAAGAGGAGTTCGATCAATACTTGCTCTCAGATATCAGCTCGAATAAGTTAATTTTATCAGACCTTCTAAACTGTGATCATATATGCCTCGGTTACGAGCTGAGCATCATCGTATGCTCTTACAGCTAGAGTTCGGGGTATTAACATGGCCTTTCAACTAGAAAATACAGGTCACAATGCGCACATTTTGTTGGGCTGGATTTACTATAGATACAACGTATGACTGATATTTATGCACCCCAAAACGCCTAGCTGCATATGTAGGAATGAGACAATTGGAAGCCGAATACTGCCGATAGATTGGATGCAATGAAGAATATTGAATGCAGCCTTGAGACTGTGAGAATGCTACATTGGCAGAAATTCTCAGAGTCATACCAAGTTTATAAATAGAACCGCATCCTCGAGTCGTCCAGCAAGAATCAAATCATCCCCCCTCTTTACCGACCGACACAAAGCTTTCTAGCTACCAATCTTTACCCAATTTATCACTATAGTACCAATTCAGGTATAAGCTGTTGCTCTAAGCAAAATCTTATCCTCATATTGACTTCAAATAGGGTATTACGCATCATCATGAGCGACACTATCGCCGAGAACGTCATCGTTACCCAAGCTCTCGCCCAGAACGAAAAGTTCAAAATCTGGACCGAGACTAAGAGAAACAGCACCGAAGGCCACATTTTCGACTACACCCTCTCTTTCGAGGACAAGGTGGTTTGGGGACCCCGCGGATGTCACGACAACACGACCGAGTTGCAAAACGCCATCCGTAGGGCAGATCCCCGATTTCACTTGGAACTTAGGAGAAGAGAGAAAACAGTCGAAGGGCACACTCGCTTTATCAGCGTTTCTAGTAACGGTGAAATCATCCTGGACAAGCTTTCTACTCACGACAACATGGACGGCATGGTTGCCGTTATCAATGCCATTTTAGTTATATCTCCTACGCCGTAGTCGCCCTTTACGGTCCAATAACCAATATCGTAAGTGGGGGAGGATAAGCACAGCTTTAGTTGGAGGGATCAGTTTGAGGGAGCTCATTCAACATGACTCAGATGCTTTCAACAATGCATCATAAAACGCACTTCTAAGCTACAGCTGATGTTGAAGGAATGGTTAGTGTTGTTTATGGGTTATCTAGGTAGTAGCAAGACATTGTCTTGGTTCACTCATTAAAATGATGACATTGGTATCCTCATATGAGAGCAGATCTTCTTCGTGATGTAGTAGCTCCAGCGGGGACGTGAATTTGGCTGGCCCAAGAACATTTGACCTTGACAAGAAATTTCAATAAACAGGCTCGGAGCTCCAGAAATTCGCCATGAATCATGTAAAAGATGTAGTGAGTAGGACGACTCTTGTATGAGCAGAAATGGTGACCTAAATGAATGACACTCTCAAAGTTGGCCAGTTTGCTCAGTTTGATTTCGATGCTAGGTATGCTATGGTGAAACTTCCTAGGGCCATTACCCGACTACGCGAGTTTGAATTCACAAACTTCCTGCACAGCATTCGCGCTTTTCAGAACAAATATTAACTCTCAAGGTTCTTCGTGCAGCAAAGAAGCAAATTAAAGATCTAGGGTACCATTTTTTGGGGAGCGTTAGCTGGAGGGGCAAACGTGGAATATCGCCTCGCTCGCACGTACCGGTTACTAACCCCACGTAGTAAAATTGATAAATTATTTGCTCCGGCTACGCAACTATATTATTCCGCGTCTCCATCTGGCCACTCTTGCCCCCTAATAAACATTTCAATTAACGTGCATGACGTATCATAGCAAATCCACATTGCCACGCAAAACCCATCCTATTAAGTCCCGTCTGCTCATAAGCCGCCAATGGATGGAAGCCAATCGCCAGCGGCCCCTAACATCGGCGATGAGCCCCCCACAAATCCCACACAAGGCAAGATATCTCGCAAAGGACATCCGAAAACGAGAACCGGATGCCGTGTTTGCAAAAAAAGGAAAATAAAGGTATGAATGCCGCCCTGTTGTGGAATCTTTCGAGGAGAGGCTTAAGCTCAGCAGTGTGATGAGACGCGCCCGTCATGTCGAAATTGTATAAAACACGCGGTGTTGTGTGACTTTATAAGCCACACACCCCTTACTTCTATCCCAGCATCTAATCCCGAACCCTCTATCAATCTTTGTGACTTAGAGCTTCTACACAATTTCACTTCTTCAACTTATTCTACCCTCACCAATAACCCAGATATACGAAACTTATGGAAGACGGCAATTGTTCGAAAGGCCATTGAGTGTACCTATGTGATGCACACTGTTCTCGCTGTCTCGGCAGTACATCTCGCACACTTTAGACCCGAACAACGCCAAACTTACATTTCCCAAGGCATACGCCATCATCAAATAGCCAGTCGCGAAGCCACTCGGCTCATGAATGATGTCCGCACGGAGACTTGTGAGCGTCTTTGGATCTTCAGCATATTGACAATTTATTTCAGTAAAATTTCCCTTCTTCTTCACTGGCCCATCTATATCAACATATGCAGGCCGACTAACATGTTTTAAATAGCATTAGGAAGTCCAAGGACAGACAAGACCACACTTGTCTTTGGCGAGAATGTCTTTCCAGATTGGATATTTCTCCTCACCGGCGTTCGGCATATATTGCTCAAATTACAATCCAACTCTTATTCTGGAGTGCTGTCGCCCGTTATCAACCGAGGTTCAGATCGTTGGATTGCGGTTCATGAAGCTCAACATGAGAACACTCATCTGTTGAACGAGCTTGCTCAACGAGTCACTTCAACCGTAATTGATGAAACAGAACTGCGCATTTATCAATTCGCGATACATGAACTACGCTGTCAACTCAGCTTTGTGCTTTCTGCAAGTCACACAGATTTGGATATCATTGACGCTTTTGTTTGGCAATTTAGTGTTGCTGATGATTTCATGCCCCTTCTGAGCCAACAAAAACCAGAAGCCGTAGCAATATTTGCGCATTGTTGTATCATTCTAAAGGCTTTAGAGAAACAGTGGTGGCTACAGGGGTGGGGCGATTTTCTCCTGTCAAAGGCTTGGGATATTCTTGATGACGAATACCGGTTGTGGATTCAGTGGCCGATAGAGGAAATGGGATGGGTAGCACCATGATCTCGGGAGTCTGCCATAAATAGATGTTTATTTGCCTTAGGACTTTGGCAAGAAAGTATTACCACAACCCTGCCGTACCCATGCAAGCCTAGCCTAAGTATACCATTCATTGCAACGCAGTCATTTTAAGAGCATTACAGACCTATTCTAATGAATTTATTTCCCAGGAAAGATTCTTCATCGCGCCACCTAACCTTTAGGCCTAGCTACGGCCTCGCGTCGTGACAGTCGGAGTGAGGTGGGCTACTCAATTTTGCACTGCAATAGGCGAAGGCGGTGTCATTCGCCCCTTATTTTACAGTCTAGCCACGCTAAGCGTACTGGTGCCAACTTTAAAATACCGAAGTATGCGAGGTGGTCTCGGGTCTCTCGCATTGAACCCTAGTTTGAGTGGAGCATTTTCGGAGCCATTCCACCAGCATCCCAGTGGACTTGAAAGATATCATGCTGCCAGCAATCTTACGTTCACAATCAAATTGGCGAACAAAAATCTCACAAAGAAACCCCCATCATCCTGATAAAATGTCCAATGAAAACATCTGGGAACAACCGCCACCATACAAATTATTCTCTGAAGGAACTCTGCTATCAAGCTCAACAGCCGTCACGGGTAGGCTCCCATCACTGTATCCACACGTCCACACAACTGATAGTTCCGAGACAATGGCACTCTAAATATTCAATTTTCATCTTCATCGCCTGCAGAACTTGAAAATTTGCTGCCTCCATTGCCCGTTAAAGAAGAAGGTCCTGCTTCTGGTTCCACCATTTGTCCATCCCTTAATGTGGTCATTCAGGTAGTTGGAAGCCGGGGTGATGTGCAGCCGTTCATCGCCCTTGGGCAGTGCTTGCGGCGCTATGGCCACCGCGTACGCCTAGCGACGCATAGAAACTTTTCTGACTTTGTAAGAAGCTCAAATCTCGAGTCTTATTCCATCGGAGGTGATCCAGAGGATCTTATGTCTGTAAGTATGCCTGAACCGGGAAAGCTCAGAAACCAACCTTAGTAGTACATGGTGAGGAATCCAGGGCTCATTCCCTCGCTGGAGAGCCTCCGCGGGGGTGATATTTCACGGAAACGAAAGATGATTGGCGAAATGCTACACGGTTGTTGGAATTCTTGCATCAGGCCAGACCCAGTATCTGGGAAAGAATTTGTTGCAGATGCCATTATCGCAAACCCTCCCAGTTTCGCACACGTTCATTGTGCGCAGGCTCTCGGAGTACCGCTTCATATCATGTTCACAATGCCTTGGTCTGCTACTAGGTCATTTCCACACCCGCTTGCCAACCTGACAACAGACAACATGTCCGAAACAACGTCGAATTATCTCAGCTATGGTGTGGTTGATTCGATGAAATGGCAAGGGTAAGCCCCGCAGAATGGGATGCGAGACAGCATATTGACACCAACTAAAAACTAGGAGACATAATCAATAACTGGAGGGCCAAAGAGTTGCACCTCGAGCCCCTTGCAGCCACTATGGGTCCCGATATCCTCAGCCTTCTAAAGGTTCCGCACACTTACTGCTGTTCTCGAGATTGGTCCCCAAACCTTCCGACTGGGGCCCCAAAATAGGTAAGCTACTTGAAATTGCTCAACGCCAAACTTTGCTTACATGTACAAGACATTTGTGGCTTCTTTATGCGTGATGAAATGATGTACACCCCTCCAGATGACTTGCGCTCGTTTTTAGACGGAGGACCTCCTCCACTATATGTTGGATTTGGCAGCATTGTCCTTCACGATCCTGAGTTCATAACCTCTACCGTTCTTGCCGCATGTGAGCGCGCTGGTGTAAGAGTCATCATCTCCAGAGGTTGGAGTAAACTCGACCAGAACCGCAGCAACACAGATCGGGTCTTTTATCTCGGAGACTGTCCACATGGTGAGAACTTGTTTTAGTCGTCATTTTGATCCTCTGGATGTTTGTTGAGGCTAACAATGTAGCCATGTTCGGGTTGATGGCGTATCCGGCTCAAGGTGTTTACCAGAGCATAAAATCTTTACAAGCTTCAAGTGTGACCAAGGCCATTTTAGATGGTAGAATGGCGGGTCTCGATGAAGTTCATGTACACAAAAAAAAGTTGGTTTCCGTAATGGAGCAATTTTATTCCGAATAACCGGTTGCATTCAACCTCGTTAGACGCAGCTCAATGCCAGCAGATAGATTTCCGGTCAATATAATAAATTTATTTTAACCAAGTCCAGAAGTTAAAAAAATACTATTAATACTGTGGGCCATGAATGGCGCATTGCGTCAAATTGTGGCGGCATTGATGTGTGAATATCCTTCCATTCATTGTCGCCTGGTGACATTTGCGGCCAAGCACCACACTCCGCTAGCAATCGAAGTAGGTGATTCAAGAGCTACTCGGTAAAATGGCCAGAGTCACAGTGTGTGAAATACAAATAGATGCGGTGCGAAAATAATTTAAAGGCGATCTAGTTCATGCTTGTCACTTGCGAAAGAAGGGCTTGTCCAATCTTCTTGAACTATTGCCTGTGTCTCTCAAACCATCTAATACGCATAGAAATGTATCTTTCTGTTATGTTTGAGTCGAATGGTACAGAAAATTTGATTTACAAAACAAGCTGAAGCGATCCAATCGATTTTTTACAAAAGTATCTGAGGCTCGCACCTGAAAAGCGCGGTTTCGTAAGTGACAGTCCCACACTTATTTGAGCTAAGAGTCCGAGATTTGCGAGGCTCGCACAAAGTCCGAGGTGGGGCAGGTCCTTGCTTGATGAGGATGACCAAACGCAATGATGGCGTTTGCATTTACTCCATAGTAGGGCGATGATGTGTCAAATCCAGCTTTTTCTTTCTTAAATCGCGGATCAACACAGGAATCCAATTTCTTAAACTAGAACATACAGTGCACTAAGTGAAGCAAGGATGCATCTAAAGGGCCTTCGGCGGCGAGAGTGAGAGCACTTAACACTATGTTCATCTGAGTCAAGAACTACCTGTTTGAATTCGGCATAATATCGTGCATTTGACATAATTATTTATAACAAGGAGTTCTGAACGCGTGTGACCGTTCCTGGAATATAGACGGAGCATCAGAGAGCTCAGACTCATGCCAATCCACCTCAGCTTTTTCGGGTCATGAAGCATGGGTTGCAAGCTAAGCCACCAAAACACCGCCATTAGATTTCTGGACCCCGTTTTATTCGAAATGAAATGGGGCTGAGATACTACATCAAGGCGAGGCATTCAATATATATATCTAGGTAATTTCTTGATCTTTTCTATCCGTCCTGCAATCCACGCTCCTTTCTCAACATGCATTTCTTGCTTCAGATCATCTTGGGGCTGGTGCTCACGCCCCCAACTCAGGGCCAATTGTTGAAGAATTCTCCAAGCTTACAAGCTCGGTATGCCAACGTGAGCACATCCGATTTTATTGAAGCTCCCAACAAAACCTTTACTTTGACAGCCACAAATGATTCCCCGGCAGTCGTCATTGTGGACTACCTTGAAGCTGTAGAAGGTTTTCCAATGTTCGAAGTTTCCAATGTCAAGGGCGATACGTCGGTATTCGAGATTACTTATGCCGAGTCCAAAGCTGCTCTAAATAATTATCTGGTAGGACACCAATCGCAAGCTATCAATGTCAAGAAAGTTTACTAATTTTATTCAGTCTGATGGGCCACTCCCCCTTGCCGCCGCCATGGATACTTACAGGATTAATCGATACAATGTCACTACTCCAGGAACGATCAAACATCGACTTATTCAAGGTGCCTTCCGATATCAGAAATTCAACCTTTCTTCCCAGGGGGCATTGACTCTCAGAAATATTGGTGTCAAACCAAGCATCGATAATACACCGATATATCAACTGCCGGGTGCATTTAACTCGTCGAGCGATAAGCTCAATCGAATTTGGTCAGCCGGTGCGAGAACAGTCCAAATGACTGAGATCCCCAAAAACACAATTCCAGACTTTGTTGAGGTCTCATCTGAAGGTACCTTGGTGGATAGCCTAGCCCCGCAAACTCATGGTTCAGCTTTGGCCGCCCAGCTATTTATTTACACCATGAATTTCGAAGCAAAATCTATTGCTGGTGGTTTCGGTTTCACCGTGCTTTCAAGCACTCTCAATTCGGGCATCTACATCTCTTGCAATATTGATGAGAACAAGATCACTGCCTATGCCGGGTCAACAGAGGAGAACTCAGTCCTGGAGTCTGTTGCTTTGCCTGCAAATGTTTTCTTGGGACTTGGTAAATGGTATTCAGTCCAAGCCGATGTAGCCATGGGCAATATCACGGTCACCATCGACAGCATTCAGGTTCTCAAAATGTCTCAAACAGAACGATTGTTTGGTTCGTTTGGCTTCGGTGCATCTTTTGGGCACCGTGCCCTCTTTCGGAACTTATCCGTTACGAGTCAGGGTGAAGAAGTCTTTTCCTACAGCTTGACAAATAGATCATTCCTCGCGGATTTCTTCATGGGGACAAACCCGCTGGATACCGTGGTCGATGGCTCTCGTCGAGATCGCATTGCTTACACGGGTGATTTGGACATTGCGGGAACGGCAGCCCTGGTTAGCACACATGGTCTTAAATACATTCTTGGTTCTCTTGACCTTTTCGGATCTTACCAAGCTTCGCCTGGTTTCTTCATCCCTACTGCTAAAATCCAACAAAACGTTCTAGAAAAGCCTCTGGATGTCAACATCACAGGTTTGATTGGATACTCGTTCAACTTTGTAACTGCTGTTTCATCGGTGTACATGCACACTGGAGATGCCGAGTTCGCTCAGAAGTGGGCCCCGAAAATCCAGAAAATGCTTGATTGGGCCGATTCCCAATGCCTTGAGAATGGATTGTTCAATGTCGCTGAGGCCTCGTTTGGAGGCGACTGGAACTATTATGACCCTGCCCAAAGTGGTGTTGTTACAAAGTTCAATGTCTTGTACGTTTACGCATTGCAAGAAAGCCTGCCTCTTCTGGCTAACGGCGGTATCAATGCGACAGTGTACCAAAGCCGGCTTGAAAAGCTTCGTTTGGCTATTGACAATATTCTTTGGAGTGATCACCTTCAGGCGTACTACCTGTCTCATGACATCCCCAACGGTTTTGGCCAAGACTCAAATGCTATTGCCATCTTGGCTGGCGTCAATGTCAACTCAAGTCACTCTTCAAATACCATATTGTCTACTATGGCGCAGCTTATGCATCCCGCTGGGCCTCTGGCTTTCTCGAAAGATGTCATTGTGAAAGGATTTCAATCGTACATCAGCCCTTATGCATCCGCATACCACTTGCGTGCTGCAATGGCCTCTAATCATGGCGAAGGAGCTCTGGGATTGCTTGAAAATCTTTGGTTTCCCATGACCGATCCTGAGAATACCAATTACACAGGCACTTTCTGGGAGACTCTTGACCAAGATGGCAGACCTGGTTTAAACTTAGTAACAAGTCTCTGCCATGGCTGGTCTGCTGGACCCACAGCAGAGTTATCCAAGTATGTTCTAGGAGCCACGCCTTCAAAGCCGGGATGGGTCGAGTTCGATATTGCGCCACTGACGTTGGGATTGACATTCGCCCATGGCCGCGTGCCTACCACCAAGGGCAACGTATACGTGGATTGGGAATTTGGCAATGATGGCCTCTTGACCATGGTTATTGAAGCGCCGATTGGCACTCAAGGTAGAGTGAAATTGCCGAAGCCTTTATTGGTCGCAGCTGATGACTCTAAATTCCTTGTTGGTGGCGTGGAACAGCGGGACCTTAATCTCAAGGTGACTGGAGGAGTCAAATTCGTTTTAACTCAATTTTACAAGTAGTAAATATGGTTAATAGATAGTTTAAAGGTATCGATGATAGTGAAGTGAGAAATGGAGACGGCTACATTTGGTTACCTTTATCCATTGGAGCAAGGTTCAATCAGGTACCCTCACAACGATCATAAATCAGCGTCAAAGACAGTAGCATCAATAAAATCTAATTCGATACAGAGACGAACTCTTGAGAGCCTCTACATTATGTAACCTAAATGTCCTTGAAGCCCATAGATGACCAGTTCTTCCTAATCTTGTCCCTGACATCAGCCGGGTAGGAGGTTTCAAAACTAACATCTTTAAATGTTCTGTTGCCTTCATATTCCATAGGAAACAGACAGTCTGATATCGCCTTACCTCCTTTCATAGGCCCAAGTCCATGAGACATGTATGGCGTCATGGGGAAGCACGGAACATTCTCGAACACGTACTCGTCCTGCCCTGGCCGACACCTCGTCACCAAGGTCCACATTATGTCCTTGAAGTTGTAAATATCCACGTCGTCTCCTACCAGAAGAATGCGGTTCACAAGCATGCAGCTTTTGTCTTTGAAGAGCAAGTTTCCGACCTTGTTACAAAATTCGTCGGATGTAGTCCCCAGCTCTGCAAGCTTCTTAATGTCTACCTTGAGGGCGCACCAAGTCGCCATGGTCTCGAGCGGGGCAAAAGCATCAATAATTGGAAGATTGAGCTTCCTACAAAGCATCAGAACTTCCTCGGAGGCCATCGAAGCAGTGGTATGCTAAATATTATTAGTCATAATGAAAACCGTGGGCCTTTTTGGTCTTACCGATTCATCCGTAATTCTCCCAGGAACAGACACTGGCAAGATGGCATCGTCGCGATAGGTAATTGCATTAACAGTAAACAAAGGATGCAGGTGCTTGTCACCTTCAAAGTGCAGCCCCAGATAATCTTCGAATGGTCCCTCGTATGCCTTGTCCTTGAGAGAAAACGTGCCCTCTAAGACAATTTCACTGTTGGCCGGTACTAAAAGATCGCTCAATTCGCACTTGGCCAGATCCAGTGGTTTTCCAACAAGGTTTCCCACGTACTCGCCCTCAGAAACGCCTTCGGGCAGAGGCAGTGCTGCAGCCAAATTTGCCACCGGGGGAACACCCAAAGCCAACGCCCACGGCATCTCATCTTTGCCCTCCTTGAGCCACTTGTCGCGAATGATGGAGTTGTGCTGGCCAGATCCAACAAGGCACACTAGGCGCCTCTTGTCATGCACCATGCCCCGGAAAATGGACCAGTTTGTCCAAGTAGCATCGGGCGACTGCAGCACATGGACACCATACGACTGCAAGTACTTTCCGCCATCGTCTTGATGCAGTTTTGGAGCTGGGAGCTTCTCTAGATCAATGTCGTCTCCAAAAATCTTGTTTTGTTTGCAGGGCCCTGTTGCTAATATGTTTGGCTGCAACGAAGGCATATGCTTGCCGGCCTGTGTCCTCTCCAGTATTTCTTTCCAGGTCGCGTCGGGATTGAGACCCAGGTTTCGTGCGATTCGACCATATTTTCCGTTTTCGTCACTACGCAGACTCGCGGCGTTCCCAAACATCCTCCACAGGCCATTTTTAGCGCCCTTGATGTTGTTAAATAGCGGCGCCTTGGCGTGTAGCTCGCTGACTCTTCTCACAATTGCTCCAACCTCCAAATGCGGGTCAATCTCCTGGCTAATCTCTGCCAGATCGCCATCTTTTCGGAGAACCTCGATGAACGTGCGAAAGTCGAGCTGCGCCTCTATCTCGTCAGGCAGCGTTGCGAGCGTGCTTCTAGTGCGGACCAATGGGCGCGACATGCCGCTAAATCGTAGAGGCGCTCCCCGGCGCAGAAATGTAGACATAGTGATGACCAGTGTGGGCAAGCTTCACATAAAATCCCTTCACGAAAGAACCAGAATGCATTTCATTCACAATTATCCCAGCGATACCCGCCCGTTTGCCGACACGGTGGCGATCCGCTGGCTCATTGCTGGTCTTGCGGGTGGCGCTAAGCGTTCCGGCTGCTATTCCGGATCTTAGGAACGGGATACAACATCGGAATGCATCATGCAACCCTATCTTGATAGCCGATGATCTACAGATGCTAACTCCGAGCTCCGCCGCAATCACGAGATCAATTACGCAGTGATCGTCTTGGACAGGACGACTCGTGTGAGAAACCGAACCATCGATATAGGAACACGTCGAAGCATGCTCAACCGTATACGGAATCCAAATGCGCCCATGCAAACGAGCAGGACTATATATATAATGCGACGGGCGTTTCTTGGTAGCAGTCCTGCCAACGGAATGGCAGCTAGGCGGTTAATTCTCCTGGGTAATGCCAATATTGGCCACTCATTAGGGAGCTGCGTCTGGAGGCGGTGCCTTGCTCATGTTCCTTCTCACAATCCCACTACAGCCCTCTCAAGCGATCGGATTAGCCACATTCATCAGCGACCTCAGCGCATTGTCATAGGCATCACTGGTGCAACAGGTGCTCCCTATGCGATTCGCATCCTTTCCCTCCTGCGCGCTCTGCAGGTCGAAACACATCTCATAATCAGCAAATGGGCATTGGCAACGCTCAAATACGAGACGATCCTTTCAGAGCAAGACATCCGAAGTCTTGCTAGTGTAAACTACGTGTCAAAGGATCTGTCAGCACCAATATCGTCCGGGTCATTTCAGCACGATGGTATGATGATTGTCCCCTGCAGCATGAAGACGCTGGCGGCAGTGAGGTCAGGGCTCTGCGATGATTTGATATCCCGCGCAGCCGATGTCAGTCTCAAAGAGGGTAGAAAGCTGCTCCTCGCGGTCCGTGAGACACCTCTGAGCGACATCCACCTTGACAACATGCTCGCTCTCCGACGCGCGGGCGCAGTCATCTTTCCACCGGTTCCAGCATTCTATACAAGGCCCAAGGACCTTGAAGATTTAGTCAACCAGAGCGCAGGGAGGATGCTAGACATGATGGGAATCTACACGAATGGATTCGAGCGGTGGGAGGGGTTTCGCAAGGAAAAGCATGAAGCCCATGCGGCAAATACACTAGTTCAGGCTACTGCGGGAGAACAATAATATTACAATGTACACGATCCTTTGCTCAAAACCCTGCATCCAAGAAAAAACCACTATCTTCATTCAGTGGCCATTGAAAAAGTAGTGCTTCCGACCCTAATCGTAATTCGTCATCAAGTGCGGCTGTGAGCCCTGCCTCTAGTTGTGGATCAATAGCCATGGTGTCAAAAGGTTCGGAAAACCCCAGTAGGTTTTCTGATAAAAGGTCTTGGGTCTCCAACTGAGAGTCTCCCTTGCCCCGCGCCCTCTTGGTCGATTCTCGTGTTGAGCGAATCCCTTCTCGCGTACCTAACCGTTGTGAATCATCCGATTGGGTACTGGAGGACAGTATGCCAAGATTAGTCATGGTGACACGCATCTCTAGCAATCTCTTTAATAATCTCCGTGACGCTCGCGATGTTCGCGCGTGCACTTCCGCCAAATACAGCGCCTTTCGGAATGTTTCACCAACAAAGTCGTCAAAGTCAGATGGAAGGCAGTCGGATAACAAAGAACGATGTTGCTGCACATATGCGATTAACAGAAACAATAAAGCACAACCAGAAGCAAGAAGATGTTGGTAGTAAGGGTGTTGCTTGCGGTAAATGTCGGTGGTAGCATTCAACGTCCACAGCACATTGACCACGTTTGACACTAGGTCCATTGCCGGGCGCAGGTATTTTTTGCTCGTCTCGATATCCGACTCTGAAAAGAAGCAGGGCCGCAAAAGCAGGCTCCGCACAGACTCTGCGCGAAGACTCAACAGTATGGCCCAAGAAGGTGGGCGAACAGAGGAATCGGTATGCCAGGTTTCCACCTGAATACGAGACTCATCATCTATTACTTTTTTCCGCCACTGCTCCACCTGAAAGTTCATGACTTCAAATGCATCACTATCTTCATATTTTTCCCCTTTGACCGCGCGCGATAGAGGTTCGTTAAATTTGTCGCTGATGAGGATAAATGCAAGCATCGCTTTGAGATAGGGTGTTTTAATCTAGGCGGTCAGCCTCGGCTTCTCAGGTCTGGGGACTTAAAACTCACCAGGGATTTTTGTATTGAGTCAAAGGTTGAATTCTTAAAATTTGGAGGCAGGCCAGTCGAAGAACTCCACTGACGGTCAAGTATGAGGATGCTGGACATGACAGTGCTGGCTGCCGATCGCTTCTCTTCGGTATCTAAAATGTGTTCAAGTATATCACCATTGTGAAAACCCATTTCCATCAGCATGTGGCCAGCAATGCCACACATTCTCCAGGAAGTTCGTGGCATGTCGCGGAAAAAGAAATAGATGCCCTACATTGCGGGTTAGACGTCGCGGCAAAGAAAATAAATTCTTGGCTTGACATACTACTAGTAGGACAATGGTCGCATGTTTAATACTAGGTTGGGGAGAAACCACTCTTGCGTTGACGGCGTCTTGGAAGCTCGACTGTAAAAAGGCCTCGGGGTTGTGGTTCATGGATTCAGCCTCGGTGTGAAGGCCAATGGCGAGGGCAAGATTCAGGATGAGAAGATCATCTTCGTCGGCATCGGAGTCTACACTTGCCACTGAGCCGGCGCGACTCCCCGACCTCGTGTCGTCGTACCAGTCCCGAGTTCTTTTGGTCAAATGCTCCAGGTCAATAATTGGGTGGAGATCTCCCACGACCTCCTGATACACGAGAAGAAGACGCAGTGCCTCTTGCAAGCTCAATAATGACCTAAACTGCAAAAGACGTGACCGATGGCCTCTCTCATTCTGCGGCCAGACATTGCAAGCTTGGAACCCGCCGTCGCTCGCTCTGGGGCTGCCTTCGTTGTCCGACACGGGCTCGTCGTCGATGCTGGCCAGCTGCTGGCGGTGAGAAGACGTCTCAGAAATGCTTCCCTGGCGCATGTTCATCTGGGCCATGTTCAAGCTAAAGTCCGGGCTCGTGGGGCCGCAGAAGCCTCGGCCAGGCCCATTGTTGGCGCTAGCCTCGGAGGGTTCGTCAGGCGAGCCAACTCCATCGGTGGTGGGTTTCGAGGGGAAGGCCCAGGAGGATATCTGCGTAGCTTCATTCGACGACATTTGGACGCGCGAGGCGAGGTCATTGACCTGGTTCTGGAGATTGGCCACCATTTCCAGGAGGGTGGCTTCGCGACTGCACGCACGAAAAGTGGTTCGTCAACTCTCAGCTCTGCTACAAGGCCAGACTCGAAACAGTGAGTGAGGGCATACCTGGGAGCAGCCTGCTGCGGCTGGATCGCCTCGTCTCCGCTGGCCGAGGCGACGGGAACATCTCGCCAGTCCTCCAATGGCGCGTTATTGGCAGCAAAGCGACAGGCCTGGCCTCGAGTTTTGCAGTACTGGCAGGGCTGGCACCCGTCGCATTTCCCCTTGCGCCGCCGGCATGCATTGCACGCTCGCAGTGCGTAGGGAGCGCGTCGTTTTACGGCCTTTTCCCCCATTATACTTACACACTCGTCGAGGCGGTAAACTACCAAATACAAGGCAGCCGGGTCGGGAGATGGGGTATCTGGGCATTTATTGGGCGCCAGAGGGCCCCTGGCAGCGGGGCTGATAACTATTTGCCTGTCATCCACCAGCATCTGCGATGCAGTGGCATTCACAGGGGCAAAGATTGAGATGCGGGGTAAGGGTCCCGACTGAGGAAAGGTATCCGCGTGGTTTGGCTATCGGCAATGCACGCGACCCGATAGGATCAAGATTGTCGGCTGCCGATGATGCTTCGGAATGAACCCCTGTCACCGGATTCAGGCGCCCGTCGTGGGAGCGAGGTGAGATAAGCCGTGCTGTTTGCATGGGGGATATAATTAGAAGTGGAGAAGGACTATGGTGAGGGAGGACAAGAATATGAGAATAAGATAAATGAAGCCATATGCTTCGCTTTTCCTTTTTTTTTGTCGAATATTGTTGTCTTTTCACTGTCTCCAAAGTCCTTGTTTCCGATGTGGCGTTTTTCGGAACCACCACCATGTTAGCTACCCTACAGTACGCGTCGCGTCCGGGCAACCAAGAAACGGCGCGAATATCGGTTTCATAAGAACTGCATTGAGAGGTTGGCGTCTCGATAATGTTTCATGTAAATTATTGGGAGCGAGGAACGGTGAGAAATATATTTGGCTGACAGCAGGCCTGAGAAAACTCTCGAGGGTGTGTTGTAAACGTCACCATCCATAAAAAATTTGTAATCACCTCCCAATACGTGATGCTCATGTGCAGAATGACGTTGGCTAAATTTCGTACAATCATTTGCGTTATAGTAACTCATCTGACTTGACGCGTAACCAAGTCGCTCTAAATTTGCTGCTCGTTGGTCGAGAATGGTCTTGATACACAGTTGCAAAAACTTTTCATCCTCAGCGGATGGTGCATCGCCAATTTGCAGATATTTTGAGGGGCACGATACAATAATTATAACTGCCGGATCCAATTGACATCATTTGGTAACCGATATGTATACTCTCATGTCCACTGAGAAACCCTAGGGTAGCTCTGCATTAGCTTCCCGGTCTCGGCCGAGCCCCTATGCATATGGGGGCAATTGTGCTTTCACAAATCAGAGCGCTGATCACGTCATGAATGGCTGCTAATGAAACGTTTTGTGCCGACTTGCCGACACCGCTTCATTCCAGCACTGTCCCGACTCTTCATTTGAACGGATCGGCCAGGTCGAAATCGCCGACGGAGTAGTTCTTCATGGTAGAACTGATTTTATGTAAAATTTCCGTTTGCTGACGGATCTGAGACTGCAGCAAACTCTGTGCGCACTGCGTGAGACATGATCCCCAACGCGAACGTGTTCATCAAAGTGCTGCTGGCAAATGCCAATCATCTCGTTCATCTCACGTTGTGGCCCACACCGGCGAGGTGGGCCAAGAAGACGGTTGCTCTGCAATGGGCCCGGCATTTGGGTCGGCTGTCCGCGAGCAGAGAACGAGATCGCACAGAATGAGATCCGCTTCACACCGATATACGGCCGATGGAGGATCCACTCCAGCCTGATGGGGCCGTGACATTGATCCGGCTGGGCCGAACAGGCGTTGCATAGAGATGCTCCATTGTCGACTGCTAGCTTCATTTCGAGATGATGACGTCTGGGTAGCTGACATGGGCTTCGTCTTGTGCAAGAGCGCCAAGAACGCCAGGGCTAAACCCGGGAGCTTATCGTCCTCCCGTCTTTAGATCATCTCGGCTCCAACCTTGCGGCTGAGAAGGAAGCCCTCTGAGTGCGGCATGGTTCGTGCATTTCGACTCACGATCCACTCAATAGCCTCCTCGGCGCTCAAATCGGCACGGCAAGTCGTGCGGGATCGTGGGTGGGTCAACCAGGGCACAAATATTCCGACTAGTTGAATATTCTGTGCCTGAGTGTGCCAAGAAAAGGGCATGCAACGAGAGGATTTGCATGTGTTGGAAAAAAAACTAAAAATCCTTAAGCTCGTGATTTCTAGTGTCATGGGATATCCGAATTACGTATGGTAGATTTATTACGCACTCTACGTGAGCGTCAGCAAAGTCTGTCGACCGTCAATGTATTTCGGCGAGCTTGCAGTAATGACGACAGGGCTCAATACAGCGTCGATCTTTACATTCGAGTCAGTGTATCCCTGGGGACTGCGGCTCTTATCGAAGAACCGTACCTGAATGGTCTACAGGCCAGCCACTTCGGCATTCGGAGTCCCACTTTGGCCCTTCACCAATAGCAGCGCCGATGCAGTGCACCATGACGTCGGCATAAGGACATGTTCTGGAACAATTCGCGACTGCGCGGCTTCGCTTGAGGCCCGAAGTGATCTGCAATCCCACAGACGCCACAAGACGGCAGAGACGGCAGAGGACAGCGGATGCTTTGCACCGATATCTCCGTCTAATGAAAGGATGGAATACATAAACAAGATCGTAGTTTGTAACGAGCAATATATAAGAAGCCTGTCATCGTCACGAAACTAAGCCGCATCTCATCATCACCAAAAAGCAGTCGGACACTCATCACAACACTCAAAATACCACCTCCTAGTACAATTTTATCTATCACTAAAAGCTTTACCGACATTACCAAACACGACCGATTTCATAAAGGGTCACACAATCGCACCAGTACTCAACTCATCTACTTATATCCTCCCACAACCCATCTTTGCCGCAACCCATATTTACCAACATCTCTCACACACACCTCAAAATGAGCCAGTCTTTGGAAGCCACCTCCCCAGTTTTTGGCCAGCGCCTGATGGCCAACGTTGTCGATAGCATCGCCAAGACCGATCCCTCCAAGCCTTTTGTTCTCGTACCGAAGTCGACTAGCCCTACAGACGGCTGGAAGCCCATCACCTTTGGGCAAGTTTCACAAGCCATCAACTTTGTAGCGTGGGAAATCAAGAGAAACCACAGCTCTGCGTCCAGCGAAAAATTCCCCACCATTGCATACATTGGACCCAACGATGTGCGCTACATCGTTATTTTACTGGCATGCATCAAGGCTGGGTTCCAAGCCCTGTTTGTGTCGCCACGAAACAACAGCTATGCACAAGAGTCTCTGCTCAATGCCACCAGCTGCAGCATCGTCTGGCATGCCGCTTCCTTTGCGGATACCGTCCAGTCATGGAACCTAAAGCGCCAAGTAGACGTTGTCGAAATTCCCTCTTTTGAAGCTTGGCTCGAGCCAACACGGGATTATCCTTACAGCAAATCATTTGATGAGGGAAAATGGGAGCCAGCCATGGTTCTTCACACTAGCGGCTCCACTGGCGTGCCCAAGCCTATTGTTGTCAAACAGGGTAGTCTGGCGAATGTCGATGGCATGCGCCAAGTTCCAGACCTTGACGGGGCCGAGTTTTGGTTCAAAGCGTGGTCCAAGCGAAGCAACCGATTCTTTATCCCCATGCCGCTATTCCATGCTGCAGGTCTTGGCATGGCTCTCAGCCTTGCGATTTACTATCAAATCCCGGTTGTGCTTGGCATCGCTGAGCGCCCTGTAAATTCCGATTTGGTCATTGACTGCCTAAGGTATTCCGAAGCTGATGCAGCCTTGCTGCCACCCACTATTCTAGAGGAGCTTTCCACCACTAGCGATGGAATTGAAGCCTTGTCAAAGCTTAGCTTCGTATCATTTGCAGGAGGTAAGTACACCATTTTGGAGGCTTGTAGATCGCCACGCTAATTTCTCAAATTATAGGCAACCTCAGTTCGCATGCAGGAGATTTCCTTGCCGACAATGGCGTTTTGCTCTGCAACATCATCTCCTCAACGGAGTAAGTATGGATGACTCCAATGTTTAACCCACACTAACCATTGCCCAGGTATATTCCCTACCCCCTGCATTTCCAAACAGACCCGAAATTGTGGCAGTACTTTATCATCAACAGCGAGGCCATGGGCAGCAAGTGGGTTTCTCACGAGGATGGCACCTACGAACTGGTTATCAAGCGCCAAAACCGACAGCCTGGCTTCCAAAGCATCTTCTACACCTTCCCCGAGCTGGACGAATGGTCCACCAAAGACCTTTATGTTCCACACCCAACAATCCGCAACCATTGGGCCTACCGAGGCAGAGCTGACAACATCATTGTCTTCTCTACCGGAGAGAAGCTCAACCCTGTGAGCATTGAGGACATGGTCATGGGCCACGACAGGATCCAGGGAGCGGTTGTGGTCGGCCAACAGAAATTTCAGCCTGCCATCATTTTGGAGCCCACCGAGCCATGTGATGGCGATGCTGCTGAGGCTTTGATCGAATCGGTCTGGCCTGTCATTGAGAAGGCTAATGCGGCATCTGTGACACACGGCCACATTGTTCGCGAACTCGTCATGGTTGCCAAGCCCAACAAGCCTTTCTTGCGGGCAGCCAAAGGCACAATTCTGCGAAAAGCCACCGTGAAGCTCTACGCCGACGAGATCGAGGAATTGTATCAACAGCACGGCTCCCAGGGCTCCACTGAGGTAGTGCAGCTGGATTTGGCAAATGAGGAGGCTTTGACCGAGGGCATCGTCGGCCTCTTTGCCGGGATAATGGGAGCTTTCAAATTGGGAGCCGAGTCGGATTTCTTCAGTGCTGGTCTCGATTCCTTGCAGGTTTCCAGCGCGGTTAACCTGCTCCGCGCAAGTGTCGAAGCTCTTGGCCACAAGCTTTCGTCTGACATTGTCTCGCCCAGAGTGGTGTACAGGAACCCCACAGCAAAGCAACTGGCCAATTACCTCTGGTCGGCAATCAACCAAGGCGACGGCCAGCCAATGGAAACCGACGACCAACGCCAAATCCGGGCAATGAAGGACCTCCTATCCAAGTACACCAAGAACCTGCCGGCGGCGAACCCAAACAAGAAGCAGGCACCTAGTGAAGGCCTGACCGTTTTGATCTCCGGCACGACTGGCTCCCTCGGCGCTTACATGCTAGATCGACTCTGCCGACTGGAAACCGTGACAAGGGTAGTCGCTTTGAACAGAGGCCGAGACGGCGGCCGATCGCGCCAACCATCAATCAGCGCGGCTCGGGGCCTTGGTACCAACTTTGACAAGGTTGAGTTTTTAGGCGCCGATGTTACACTGCCTGATCTCGGACTCGGATTCCGCAAATACAACGAGCTTCTAGGCACTGCCGACCGCATCATTCACAATGCATGGCCTGTCAACTTCAACATTAGTGTTGCTTCCTTTGAGCCATCTATCCGAGGTGTACGCAATCTGGTCGACTTTTCCGCCGCTGCGGCCAAGCCGGTACCAATTGTATTCATCTCAAGCATCAGCACTGTAAAGGATTGGGAGAACGGCCAAAAGGTCCCAGAGATTGCACTGGAAGACTTGGAACTACCACATATGGGCTATGGTCGATCTAAACTTCTTGGAAGTCTGATATTGGATGCAGCAGCCAAGGAATCTGGTGTGCCGACGGCAACTGTCCGTGTTGGCCAGGTTGCAGGCCCCAAGGGCGAGAAGGGTGCCTGGAACCGACAAGAATGGTTCCCAACCATTATTGCTAGCTCTTTGTATCTGGGAGCACTTCCAGCCTCTCTTGGCCCTTACAATGTCGTTGACTGGGTGCCAGTAGAAGATGTTGCAGGCATAGTCCTCGACGCTGCCGGAATCACAGCTCAGGCTCCGGCGTCAGAAGTCTCGGGCTACTTTCATGCAGTGAACCCGAATGTTACCGAGTGGCCAGAGCTGGCAGCGGCAGTAAAGGAGTATTACGGCGACCGAATCAAGGAGATTGTTTCACTAGAGGAATGGGTTGCACGACTGGAAGAGAGTGCAAAGCAAACGGTGAATATGGAGAAGAACCCCGGTGTCAAGTTGATGGATACATACGCTGGCATGCTTGAGGCTGAGAAGGCAGAGGCAGGCCATGTGTATTTTGACATGGAGCGAACACATGCCCATAGCCCCACGGTCAAGAGTCTTGGCCAAATCACCCCCAGCTTGATGGCGCACTGGTGCAAGCAGTGGGGATTTTAAGGATAGATTGTTGTATAATTTTAATAATAGTTTAGATTGATTAATATTTGAATACTTTTGGACATAGCTTGTCAGCTGCAGAAACATCTACGAGGTGTCGCGTGCGGGAGTCCCAGATTGGCAATCGAACGAAACAGGCTAGCTCGAGTTAATCGTGTAAACTTGGCAATCAATCCTGCACCGTCCCTTTCGCGTTAGGTTCCGTTGCTGCAGGTCGTTCCGATCTCATCGGAACTTCCGAAGTGGACCATGACCTACTTGATAGGACTTGCAGGGACCTGAAACTGGATAGGGCGTTGTAGATTTCTCCATGATAAGATTGTTTAACAGGACTGAAATGATTTACCCGATCGTGTAAATATAGATGCACTTATCCTTTGTGGATTAGTAGATGGCATACCATTGCTAGTCAACCAGTCGCTGCAGCCATTCCAGGATCCTCACAATGTCCAACCAACCAGAGAGCCCCCAAAATGTTCGTCAAATGTTTGACCTGCGAGGCCGTAATTATATCGTAACTGGCGGTGCCCAAGGAATAGGTTTTGCCATTACCCGAGCCATTTGCGAAATGGGAGGTAATGTCGCAGTGTTGGATATACAGCAATCGCCCGTCGAGGAATTCTCGTCACTTAGCACGCTGGGTACAAAAACATTTTATATCCAAACCGATGTGACAAAGAAAGAGAGCCTCGAAAGCGGAATTGCGACTGCCATTCGCGATTTGGGTTCAATTGACGGTTGCGTTCCATGCGCTGGCATCGCCATTGATAAGCCATTTTTTGACCAGACCTGGGAGGAGTTTACCAGAATCCAGGAAATCAACGTGAGAGGACAATGTCTTGTGGCATCTGCAATTGCTAAAACTTCCTAGGTTCGCGGTACATTTTTTACAGCTCAGCTCGTGGCTAAGCAAATTACTCAACAGGCAACTCCTGGTAGCATGGTGCTCATCGCATCTCAATCGGCCCATATCGCTCTTCCAGGCTATCGCATGGCAGCCTATAATGCCTCCAAAGGCGGCGTCATGATGCTCGCCAAGGCCTTGGCTGTTGAGCTGGCCCCGTTGAATATTCGCGTAAACACGATTTCGCCCGGCTTCGTGGATTCTGACATGACCCGCTCTGTACGAGCTTCGAAATCCAAGGCTGAAGGGGACCAAATGTGGCTAGCACCTCCCAATAAGCGCCTTAGTACCACGAACGATTTGGTTGGCGCTGTTGTCTATCTATTGAGCGATGCAGCAAAGCACACGACAGCTACGGATATTGCCATTACGGGAGGTTTGCATGCTGGAACAATTGATGGACTTATTACTTACGAAGATTGAACCTCAAATCTGGATGCATTGGAGGATCGACATGAATAGACCCGTTCTTGCACTACATAGCCAAATAAGACAAGATAATATTGCTCAACTTGTAATGAACTATTTTTGGACTAGTTCCTGATAAAGCACCGGGTCGGCGGTGTGTACCCCTCATGAGTAATGTGCCAACTTATCATTCCACCTTTTCGGCTGCCGTTCCACCAGTGATGAGCGGGGCTAATGTCGTTGCCCACCAAATCGACAAGGAGTCGACCCGGAATGAATACCGGAAGTACCGTGCTAGCCTGGATTATTTAGAATCAATTGGTGCTCGCGGATGACGGTCGGATCCCGCAGGCCATCTCATTGGACGACACCTGCATTACGCGTAAGACCAGCGTAGGATCGCGCAAAACGGTAGCCTCCAACGTATCAGGTGCGGGGTGACTGTTGTGCGCCAGGGACCCGGTAGAATGCGCCTATGAACGCCTTCTCATGTCGCTTCAAGGGAGTTGGTTGCATTATCCACACAGGATCTACGTTCTAGGGAACGACCGAGCGCGGAGCTTTAAATAGTTGAAGGAATGCTTGCTGCCCTACTTTTTAATTAAATTCCTGCCGGCTTTTGAATGTGGCCCGGGTTTTCCGTATTACGTTCAATTGCGACTTGACAACCGTTTCCAAACGGAAATCATGGAGTCGTATGATGTAGTAATTGTTGGTGCAGGTATGTTGTCTAGCTACTCACTGGAGGAGTCCCGCGCTAATTCGGAAAGGCTGGCACGGGCTGGCTGCTGCAAAGGCATACTCGCAGATTCACCCAGATGCAAGGCTGACCGTGTTCGAATCGGCGGAGTCATGCGGCGGAACATGGTCACAGAACCGCCTGTACCCTGGTCTCAAGTCAAACAACATGCTTGGCACATACGAATTCCCCGATTTCCCCATGACTGACAAGTATGGCGTAAAGCCCTTGAGCCATATTCCGGGCACCGTGCTGCATCGTTACTTGACGGATTTTGCCAAGCACTTCAACTTTTTCCAACACATCCAATTCAACACATCTGTTGATTTGGTAGAGTCCAACGGCTCTGGCGGTTGGCGCCTCAATGTCACGTCTTCAGATGGACCTCGTACTGTGGAAACGGCAAGGCTGATTTTGGCAACCGGATTGACATCGACGCCAAACATGCCCGAGTACCCGGGCTCTGAAAATTTCGGCGCACCAATCTTTCACGCCAAGGACTACTGCAAACAGGCACAGAGTCTTGGTGCTATCAAAAAGGCCGTAGTCGTTGGTGGTGCAAAGTCGGCATACGATGTCGCGTACTCAATGGTGCACAGTGGTGCCGAGGTGGACCTAGTTATTCGACCCAATGGACACGGCCCTGTCTGGATCTCTCCATCGTTCGTCACACCCCTTAAGAAGCGACTCGACCAAATTCTCAACATTCGGTGGATGTCCTGGTTCAGCCCATGTCCTTGGGGCGGCGAGGATGGCTTCCCTACTGTGCGCCGACTGCTGCACGGTACCGCCCTGGGTCGATTTCTCGTCGACGGATTCTGGAGTCTCCTCAGTGGAGATGTTATTTCTGCGAATGCCTATGACAGCCATCCCGAATTAAAAAAGCTCAAGCCCTGGAACTCAGCGTTTTGGATCGGAAGTGGGCTGAGCATTTTAAACTACGACTCCAGCCTGTTCGATCTTGTGAAGCAGGGCAAGATTCGGGTCCACATCGATAACATTGGTCACTTGGAGCCCTCAAAAGTGGTCCTGTCTTCTGGGGAGGTTTTGGATACAGATGTGGTTGTCTGCTCCACCGGGTGGAAGAAGGAGTCTTCTATCAAGTTTGGAGATTTGGGCGAAAGAAGCCTTGGACTTCCTTACTCGGATGAAAAGATTAAGGAACTCAATCAAGAGGCCGATGCGCAGGTGCTTTCTATGTTCCCAAAGCTGAAGAACCAACCAAAGCTGCCCTTTGAGCCCAAAGAAGCAGACCCAATGAGAATGTATCGGTTTATTGTACCACCAACGATGATGGATTCACGGAACCTCGCTTTTGCTGGAATGGTTTCGACAGTCAGCACAGCATTTTGTGCAACAGTTCAAGGTCTTTGGATTGCTGCATTTTTTGACGGAGCTTTGGATCGTGTACCCAGTACTCAAAAGGAGGTTGTGGATGAAATCATGTTGCACACACAATGGGGCAAATGGCGTTACCCATGCGGATATGGTGCCACCCTGCCGGACCTCGTGTTTGAGGCTGTCCCCTACGCCAACTTGATGATGAAGGACCTTGGGCTGAAGGTTCATCGCAAAAGCAACTTTATTTCTGAACTTACATCCCCTTATACGCCTCAAGATTTCCGTGGTGTGATTGACGAATGGCAAGCGAAACAGTAAGGCATTGGGTCCAATCTTGCTTCCTATTGACCATCAGATGGCTCAATTGGCGGTAAGATGCCTAGCTTGGTAGCCTGAAAGAGGACAGGGCAGAATTCGATGGTTGTATCTTTGTGGTTTCATGATGGATGGGGATATAATTGCAGATACTCTACATAAGGAAGGACCCTTGCATAATCAAATCAACATTCTCGTACCCTGACTTGCACTATTCGAAAATTAATGGGGAAAATTCGTAATTGAGGAATCGTACTGTAGAGGACATGCGTGAAAATTTAAACCGCCAAACATATCCAGAGATAGCATGGTTATCAAACTGAAATTAATGGCGGTTTCTCTCCTTCTAATTTGGATGCTTTTTTTCGTTGCTGCATCCACCTCCACTGTCCATCTTCTCTCACCTGCGTCGCATGACTCTTACAAACCTTCTCTGTTCTGGTCCTAGTCATTCTCTCACACCTCGGAATAAGTTAATAGGGCGCTAAAAACCAAGAACTGTATTGGAATTCATGTACGCCTCTCGTTCTCCAGGTGAGGTTGCTGAACTCGCATCAAACTTTAGACATCCCATTCCTCGTTTGCCTGCATCGGATAGGTCATTCACTGTCCCTCTCCCTAAATGCAGTGATTCTCCGACACCACCGGGGAAATCGGGCGGTGGCTGACTGTTGAAAAAGTTGGTCCTCTGACTTTTCATATACTGTGCATTAATATCACAGAGCGGTGCAGCCGGAATGTAAAAAACGCTGGCATCTTTGTCTCCTCGATGCTCATTTTCGACCATGTGAGCCACATCGCAGTGCCAGAAAACAGCATCACCAGGCCGTACCGCTGGGATAGAAACAAATGTATCAGAGCTAATGTGGGGATGTAGGTCTGGCAACAATTCCTGTCCGGCGCCCATAGCCGCTCCGTGAAACTCGGATGAAACCGAGTCCAGCTCCCAGCCCGTTGGGGTTGGCGAGACGAGCGGCCGTAGAATGGTGTAGGCGGTAGAAACCTTCAAGTCTGGGAAAACTCCGAGAGTGCCATTAGTAGGCTTACAGTCGGAGAGAGACAGCCAACCCTTTTGAGTCAGTAGATTTCGGGCCATCAATCAAACTAGGTAGCCTACCTGATATGAGCGAAAGGCAGAGCATCCACCTGGCCCGTTGTACATGTCGACAATAGCACCTAATCTTGGGCCGATTATGAACGGGTCATGACTTTCCCACTGGCCTTGGAGGATATTTGTATAACATTTGCGATACTCGGCGTCCTCCCATCGCTCCAATGAGCCTCCATCCAAATGAGGGCCGAGGTTAAACGATTTGTCGCCAGGCTAAAACGAAGTTAGTATACCAAGGCTCGTTTAGAATTATAACTTACTTGTCTGATTCTTATTCTATCACAGTATGCGACTTGCTCGTGCAATACCACCTTGTCTTCGGGTAACTTGCTCCACACGCGATTCAGAGCGGCCTGCGCTAGCTGCATATTTTTATGAGCTCTGGCCTCGAGCTGGGCTTTGCTCCAGTATAATTCAAAGACTTGGATGTCATCCGATGGAAACCCTTTTGTGGATGGATTGGCTTTTATATAATCTTGAACCGATCGTTTCCAATCAAGCGCCTGCTTTTCAGACACGAGACCACGAATAATTATGGTTCCGCACTCTTTCAAATTTTCTCGCGCTTTCGCTGGTAGATATCCGTAATTCTCCACAATGTCATTGAACTCAACTTCGGGAACCGCCGATGAACCCAATTCCCGGATCCGTGGGATAGTCTCAGTGCTCAGGTGTTTGAGAAGGCGATGCCAGCTTTCCACAATCGCATCCCCATTTTGTCCAATCAGATCCCGTTTGAGCTGTGCAAACCGAGGAGGCAGCACAATGTCATTTTTTGAAAGTGAGGCAAAGGCATCCCCAATGGAGGAGCCCTCGGATCGATTAGTTGATACCATTGAACTGTACCTCACCAGTGTCTGAGGAAATCCAGAGTGTCGCAAAGTCATTCGAGGTCGCCAGCAGGTGGCTCTGACAGAGAGGGAGCGGTTCATATTAGCTGCTTTCCGTGGTTTTGGACTGCTGACGTTTTTGTTGTTTGGATGACGAGGCGATATCATTTATTGCCTTCGTTTGGAGTAAAGATGATAAACTATACCAGATCTGGTACTTCCGCAGATGACATGTATGTGAACTGTTTCATTGATGAAACGTCAGCAAACGGCGGCGCTACGTAAAGAGCTACGTGGCCCAAGGCGTTACGTGACAGTAGGACTACATCTGCAGATTTGGCGTCGATGTAAGAACATGCTAGACCCACAAGCAGCTTTTGGAGCACCCATTTCTTGGATAGTTCTCAGAACATCAGCCCATTCTTTAAAGATAAAGCAGGGCCATGAATGATGAAGTCATGTACAAGCCACACGCACAATGTTTTCCCGAACCTTTAGGGCATATCACAATGTTCTCACCCGTCGCCCGTTGCTGACTCAAAGCATTACCGCAGGGGTAAGGCATAGCACACAGCTTGTTCCAGTTAAGATACTCACCAATCAATAGACATTATATGCAGTTGGCGATGTTATTGCGCAAGGAGCTTCAGGTGCCGTTTCGCCCAAGGACAACAGAGGATGGGATTGGAAAAGAACTTCGATGATGACTGCGATCGGAGGTTTAGCTCTTGGCCCTTGTATGGCCTTGTGGTACGTCTCTTTATAACTTTATTGTCTTGTTTAACCGTTTTTACACAGGTATCGATTTTTGCAACATCGTATACGCCTTGAATCCCACGCCAAAAGCGTCTTTGTCAGGGTGGTGTTTGATCAGACCGTATTTGCTCCAGCGTCCATTGTTGGCTTGTACTACTTGACCGAGATTTTACAACCCAAAAAAATCACCTTTAAAGGGCGCATTGAGGCTGCTCACAAGAAGCTGCGAGAATCGTTTCTGCCGGTACTGACAAAAAATTACATTCTGTGGCCCGGTAAGAAGCCACCTGTATCATAACGAGATAATTCTAATGACCGCACAGCCGTATCCTACATCAACTTTTTCTATGTACCTCTGCATTATCGTTTGCTGGTCTCAAACACCGTGGCTGTCTTTTGGTCAGCATTCTTATCACTGGTGGTGAACAAGCCGAGGATATAATGTGGATCGCGCTAGTGCGCAACGTTACGTTCTAGCGCTGATCCAAGTATAAGGTGACGCGTGAGGTTACATGGGGTATACTTCAGTCAAGGTAATCAAGCATTTATTTCATGCGCAATAAAATTCCCATCATGATAACTCGCCCGTTTGCCTTTTATGTAGCGCTCATTACAACTGGTGGGCTGAGTTGTAACTGGTTGACATAAATCATCTCGTACGTGTGCTGCCAGCGCATCGTGTCTGGGACTGCCCCTCATCCCCATACTGGAATTGAGCTAATAAATTAAGGCTTCCACTAGCCTGTGGAATGTTACGTAGGAGCGCCCGGCCCAGTCTCTACCGGGCTTGTAATTCTCTCCATCATGTTTCTTGAATGATTGCGATCGTTGATTACTTTAGAATCGGGTTGACATTTCGTCTTGCCTCAAAATGCCTCACCAAAGTACCCAGGTTTCAGCGCCGGACGATGTGTGCAGCCCAAGGGAACTGCCATTGTTCCTCGGAGACGAGGAAAATGTTGATCAAAGCGACACCAATGGCAATCAAGATGCATGTCTATTCAATGATTATGACTTTCTGTGAGTGCAAGAAGCACTTTCACTCTTTGGTGACGTTTATCCGCTCAGATGGCCATTAACAAGCCAAGCAGCGATTATGCCGACATTGGATTCTGTACTCTGCCGCTATTCTTTGAGCCTGAAGATTTTCTCGATTTCAATTCTGACCCAGGGAAATATGATGCACTTCCTGGGACAACAACAAACAGTGTTCCTACACCAAATTTGGCCGCTGATGCGCCCTTGCAAGCATGCAGTCGACGACCATTGGAGTTTTCTAGTCCCGTCATTCATGCACGCATTTTGGACGAAGATGGGAAAGCGGCAGATCTCTCTAGAATGTCGGCGCAAATTCAAGGCATGTTTTTTGTAGCTGAAGACGCATTTGAAAATGAAAGCGTCCAGCGACCGCCTGAACTCACATGCTACCGTCGTAATTTGTGGGAATGCGTTGGTGAATTAACGCTGCCGCGCACAATATATCAGACTCGAGATGATGAAGGAAACAATAATCGAATTTCCGAGTTGGCCGTCTCGCTCACCGCAATAAATTTCGCAAATGAGAGGGTTACTGAAATCGTAACGCTGCCGTGGAGGCGCAAAGGTGGGAGTGACGATGTCAAATCGGAAATGGCCCCAGAATTCTACCCATTGGATCTCAGTCGCCTCCAGCAGATTAATGAAGAAACGGTAAACTTTAAATTTTCATGGAAGAGACTACAGTTTAAACACTCTACTCCTAATAACGGGCGCCGAAACGGACTGCAGCAGTATTACTTGGTTCAGGTTACCCTGGTTGCGAAGATTGAGTCGGGACAATGGATTGCTGTGTCCCAAATTCAATCAAACCCAATAGTGGTTCGCGGAAGAAATCCTAAAAACTTTGGCTCCAAACACGTTCCTGTCTTTTCAGGAGAAGGCGTGTCACAAATCGATACAGGGACATTAAGAGACCAGAATAATGATAAAGATTTGGCCCTTGTCACAACCAAAGCCCCCAAGGTAAACCTCTTGGTAGTTTTTCCCGCACCAGCTAACATTCACAGCAGGTGGTGGCAAACGTGCAGTCCCAAGACGCGATGGATTCTAAGATTGGCCAACGTGTTGGGATATCCCTTCAGCGATTGGTGGTGCCAAATCCATCTGAGAAAATGAAACGGACCGAAATGGGCGCAACAGACAAGTGGCAAAAGCAAGTCAGACAGCCAACAAGCCCGCACTCGTCCGACGACTCAGCTACGGTCAGCCCGAACACCAGTCAGATGTCTGGCAAAAAGGAAAGACTGTACGAATACTTTCCAGTAAGCCTAGATGACTGGTATGTGACCTCTCTTCGCGTACATGTGGCTTGGCTAATTATGCAGGCTGCCACCTGTGGAAACCGTGTATTTGCCTCATATGGTTCATCTCAGCACCGTGGTAATTGGTGCTGATGGCAAAAGAATACCGAGAAAGTTGAAGCGGTACTTCGTAGCTGATTAGATCAGAAGGTTGAAATGAAGGGCCATGAGAGTCCTATAACGGGGATTATTTGGTCGGGGTGAAGCTCAAGCAACAGTCGTGGTGCTCTTAAGCATACCTGTTCGAACTAGTTGTGATATAGTTGCATATGAGCTAGTGGCAGTCCGCCAGTCGGGATGATGTAGCGGAGATTCCCCAGTTATTAACATCTCTGGCGCAGCGGGAACTACCGTCCTGACATCGGGGTCTAGCTTCAATCGAGAGCCTGGAATTCCAATTTGGGATGGCCGAAATCGCCATCTACGGATCTTGCCGCCGCAGGTGGACGGTGGCGTGTGCTGTGCATGCAGCAGAGGCTGAATTGAGACGAGCAGGTCTCGTGGACCACGATGATTCGTTAGCTCTGATCCCGAATTGAAATGCATTACAGCATCTAAACTGATTAGTCCGATGGCGCGATTGAGGCGGTTTGATAGATCCCATCCGCCTCGTAAATGCCCTCGAGTCTAGCCCGTCACAAGAGACTACTGCACCAACAGCACACGGCTGGATACATGAACCGCTTGTGCATTTGCGCCACCAAGATCAACAGCTAATGAACGTCTGTTTGACTAAGAATACATCATTACCTATTACGTACAAGGCAACCCGAATGTGGGCGCGACTGCATTGCAGCGGCGTCTATCCCGTGTCTCAGTTACGCATTCGCGACCGCAGCTTGTTTAGTTGCGCCATGTCTCTGCACTGGAGTCATGTGCCATTTCTCTGCCAACCACGTCTATTCCTTCATAATTCTTTCACTAATGAACAAGTATAGATCCACTATTCATGCCTCCTAAGACTAGCATTATTATCTGGTGCGGCAGATGTGTATTTGTCCCGCGCGAGGCTCTGGATTGTCTCAACTATTGGAACTAGTGATGCGCCCGAACCCGTATGCGTTTAGTTTCGATGTCACGTCTGAGGGCTTTTATTACGATAAACATTGCAACTCGGCTATTTAAGGGCGAGTTTGTCCATGTTTAACAATCTAAATTGACACACACATTCCCCATTATTACCATCATCATCAATCACATTCTTTTTGTCCTTAATCCTCTAAATCAAGCAAATTTTGTCCTCAAAATGAAGCCAACATTCGTCCTTGTTAGCTTGTTGGCATCTGCCATTGACGCTCGTCCTCTGGGCTCTGGCTCTAGCAGTAACCTTGATGGACGTGACACCAGTGATTCCCGTGGAACTCTTGGTACCCGTGACTTGGGTGTTTCTGGCAGCGGAAGTGTTGGAGGCCTTGGAGGAGGTAGCGGTTCTGTCGGCGTTGGTTCAGGAGGAGTCACCGGCTCCGGAAGCATTGGAGGTGGTGGTGCCATTGGTGGCATTATTGGCAGCGGAGGCGCTGGCGGTTCTGGTAGCATTGGCCCTGGAGGTGCTGGCGGATCTGGAAATATTGGAGGAAGTGGAGGAATCGGAGGCATTGCGGGCGGCACTGGAGGAGCCAGTGGCTCTGGAAGTGTCGGCCCTGAAGGTGCTTCTGGTTCAGGATCTGTTAGTGGTTCTGGGAATGCTGCGGGCGCTTCCGGTAGCGGAGGTGCCAGTGGCTCGGGAAGTGTTGGTTCCGGAGGCGCAAACGGTTCTGGAAGTGCTAATGGCAATGGAAGCGCTGGAGGTGCTTCGGGTTCTGGAGATGTTGAGGGGACTGGAAGTGTTGGTCCCGGAGGCGCAAATGGTTCCGGAAGTGCCAATGGTAGTGGAAGCGCCGGAGGTGCTTCAGGCTCTGGAGGTGTCGAAGGGGCTGGAAGTGCTGGCTCTGGTGGTGCCAACGGCTCTGGAAGTGCTGGAGGTGCCAGCGGGAGTGGAAGCGTTGGTGGTTCTGGAAGTGTTTAAATGTATACATTACGACAAGCAATCCGTACATAAGTGCGAAGACATGACATTGATGAATATAATGAAGGATTTTAAGCTTAATCGCAAAGCCTGTTGAGCCTAGCATGCAAGGAATCCATGTCACGCAATAGAGAGCCGTTTGGTGTAAGGTAATTTGAGTGAAAGTTCAAAACGTTACTCGCGATAGCATTGGCTCTGAATATACTAGACTGCTGCGATTACCAGTCTATCAATCCTTTACTTCACTAATGGCCGACTGACGACTACCTCATACGACCCTTTTCGCGTTTCAAACTGTTGCATTTGATGAATGGGAAATATAATATCCAGACTTAGCGTATGGCTAATACTATCTCTCCATGGTTATCCCAACAACTCCTCCAATGTTAGCCCTAGCTCATCGGCCACCACATTCAAACTTTGATCCTGAGCATGGGCGTACCACTCATCCGCTTTGAGTAGCTTTGCTTGGATCGCCGCCTCAAATCCTTCCAAGTCCGATGATGGTAGTCTGACATCCAAAGGAGTCTCGCTTTCTGCCTTTGACTGAAGATTAGATTGGAAAATGCCAGCGGCTGAAAACGGTAAAAAGTCCTCGTAGGTGATTGGCGATGCTTCTAGAACTCCCTCAGATATCAGCTGTTCAAGCAGAGACCCTTCATCTTCCTTCTTTGCCGGCTTCTGTGCTGGCCTTTTAACACAGTGGAAGTGATTGAATATGAGACCCAGTTTTCTCAGCTCGCTCCAATCATCAGGGTATTGCTCAAAGACTTCGGTCAACACGGTGTTAAAGTTTTCAGGCTTTTCTTCTGTCGCCCTTTCCATTGTTTGATTCAAAAGTCTGTCGTAAAGCTCTCGGCCTTTTTGAGTCACCGCTGCACCTCGTTCTTCAATCTCGCCGAAGCGAGCCCTATGACTTGCCTCGACCAGGTTAGAGCCTTGTTCATCCTCACTTTTGTCCACTTTGAACTTGACCGCCTCTTCAAGTGCGAGGAAGCTTGTCTGCCTCAGAAGGACAGGGCACCTTCGAAATGGGGGCCCTTCAATTCGTGCCTTGACAGCCATTCCAGCATTTTGCATTGCCTCTTGAACAGTGGAAATATCCAGAGTCCTAGGTGTGAGGTGGTTGATGTGAGAGCTCTGAAAGCAGGCAATATCAGCCAAAATCGGGTGCTCGGCTTTGAGTAAATTGTATTGGTCAAATGTGGCGGCGGCAACAGGCTGCCAGCTAAACGTAAGTAGAGCCTGGGGAATGAATGATTCCGCTTGCTCCTGGGTGAGCCTACCGCCTTGGATGTCGGCTACTTCTAGCAACTCCAAGAGTTTCTCCGTGAAAATATTTCTCTCGCCCAACAATATCAGAGACAGCTCGCGAGCATCTGGAGTCAAAAGCTCAGGCCGGAGCAACGTTGTAAAAACTCGAAAAGGATTTCGATCAAGGCTTGAGACTTGATGTGGGCGGAAGCATGTAGCGTGCATAGGCAGACCAGCCACAGAGAGATCGTAATATCCGACTGGATGCATGCCGAGAATTCCAAATGTGCGCTTGACTGTCCGAAGTTCATAAGGCGTACCTAGTCGAATAGCACCATGTCGTTCGAGGGTAAGACGCTCAGAGCTTGTGCGGATAGCTGTGGCCGTTTCGAGCGACTCATCCCCCTGGCGTTTTTGAAGTGTTTTAGCATTGACATCTCTGACTATGTTGATAAGATCACCATAGAGAGGCACCTCAGCTCGGTACATGGCGGACATGGCAGCAGCAAAGTTGGTGCGGAGCGTGTCCGCATCAACAAAGCTGGAAGGGCTTGTTGCAGTGGTAGCAGTCATTTTCATGGACTAAAAATGGTTTAGGTGTTTGGGTGGCAAATTCATAATCAGATTCCATACTAAACGTTCGGACCAATATACCATTCATCTCTTTATACTCTTCAATCGTAGTAGAAGAAGAAGTCACCTTGTTCCAAAGCAACAGAGTAGGCATATTCCGATCGCCGACGATGGAGATGGGGGAATCGTACCACCGTGCGCCATTACGTGCCGAAGAGGCAAAAATTGATCCCACTTCTCACCATCAGACACAGGAAACATGGGGTCTAGACGGCACGCCGATCGATTCTTTGGTCAATCGTCATGCGGGTCGACATTATTCTCTGTCTTAATCACGGCATCATTCCCAGGGACCGACCGACACATCAAATGGCATGCACAAACAGACAACACTACGGCCGTTTAATTGTAGCGCCGAATGATGCAGGGGATTGAGCTAAATTGCGTGTGTCCTTGCAACATCTTGCATCGATTCTAGTTTGTAGGTAGTAATCATGAGAGCTTTGCTAGTGTCTAGCCGCGGTCGAACTATTGCGAACGCGGAGCAAACTCAAGCTCATCGCGAACTGAAAGCGCGTCTCAGCCCCATAGACCCAGTCTTGGCCAATCGGCGCCGAGAACTTTCGCCGACATTTGTTAGTCGGCACTACTCCTGGCCGACCGAGCGACAGTCCCCACCCTATACACCTGTCTTGGGCCTAAAGAGGCATCCTTTCGCCGGAATCATTCTTTCGCATCAATTAGTGGCTTGGAGAATTATTTCTGATGATTAGATTCGTTCAGGAATGCTCAGTCCACCATGGAATCCGGTATGAAATTTATCTGTCGCGTGTAAAAGATCCCTAATTTTAATGTGGGCAAGGAGCGGACAACCAGTCCGAGCAATAATTATACATTTTGTCTGTACAGAATTTTCTAACTTGACTGGCTTGTACCAGACCCTAATGATTACAAATTAAACATACTGATAGCAGAGAAATCCGGAACGAGTATCCATAACGTCAACAATCGTCTTGTTAGGCATCACATTAAGCAGACTCAAAACGTGCCCCAGAGTTGTCTTATTACCCGGGTCTCCATTTTGATCGATTTCTCCACGTCCTTGTATAGAAGAACCTGACTCCGCTGGCTTGGTGGTCGGTCCATCGATGGCATAAAGGCGAGATGTGAGATTAGCATTCTGCCAATCCCACCAGACTTTATCAATATACGCATGGTGGAGGTAGAAAAGGGGATCTCCAGGGCTCGAGATCGGATTCAACATCTAAGAGGCTAGCATTAGGATTTTTCACAACAAGCTTTAGAGATTTTTCAATTGTTTACGTACCTCGCCGCCCACGCCACTATGACCGCCAGAATGAGGAAAGAATTCAATACAGTCCCATGCTTGGAGAAAATTGTCAAACTTTTTGCATGGCTCTGACCAGGTCGAGTTGGAGGCAGTGCTTGCAAGATCGTCGATATCGCGGCTGAGGCAATGGTTTGTGTTGTTATAGCCTGGCCCGATGATTAGAGTGTAGTTGGCAAACGGGCCATCTACAACGCATCCATCGGAAGCCCGTCCGTTGCCACCGAACCCATACACCGGGTCAAACAGCGATGAATTGATGAAATGGCCTGCATCTTGAAGCTCATCCCAATACCTGTGTCTAAGTTAGACTTTTGCCAATTTTGCTTTGGGGAATTTGTTTTCTCACGGCTGAGCTCCAGTATAACCACATTCAGTTTGTAGAAGATGTTCATGTGCCCACGTCATGTAGCGGTGATAGGGCAGAAATGCACCCTGTTTGGAAGGCGTATCAGCAAAAAAGGTCCATAAGAGAAATGGAAATGAGTAGGATGATTCCTGCTTACCACTTCATGAATGTATTCTGCTTGGAGCTGATGCTGCTCCTGGAGGGCCTGGAACATTGTTTGCGTCATAGGCAGCAGGCTGTTTGTATAATTCAACTTCATGAGACACAGCTCTGCGTCCAAATAATCTTTCTTTTCCGTATTGGTCAAAGTGTGCCTAAAATAGTGTCAAAACAGGTGAAACTACCAGATATTTCCCAGGAGTACTGTACCATGCTTTACGCTCTGCGAGTTGGTCGCACGAGTTTTGAGCTGCCTGAGCCCCAACCGTAACTGATAAGCAACTGACAGCATCTAGGAATACCGTCAAAGGCACAAGAAATTCGGGTTTCCAAATCATGGCCGATTAACTTTGTGATCCGCTGCGGTCGAAATGGATGCTGGCTGCCACACTTGAGAACTGAAACCAGTATGGTAATGTATTGACCAGAATTGAGCCAAACTTGCTTTCGAGAAGTCAAATATGGCTCGTATATAAACATGTGCAAATCCTTGAAATCCTTTTGCGGGTCAGACTATTCTCATGAGCAGGGTTCAGCATGGGCGCTGACCAGGGGCGAAGCGTGACAAAGAGCCGTCGAATTTGACCAGCTCAACCTGATGTCTAACCCACTACGCTATGACAGAATTGTTTCAAGTGTACTCTCGTATGCGGAATGAATAATTTCAACTCTTTTCAATCGGCAGCGCCTCTCCTTGAATATGTGAAGGTCTGAGGCTAGTCTCCACATAGTTCTGGCTACGAGCCTCACCACAATACACGCTGTGATCTTGAATACCTCTTACCCGTTGCTCCAAAGAAATAAAGGTTAAAAAGAAAAGCAATGGCAATAAAGTACTTTTGAAATTCAGAAATGTTGTTTACTATCAGATTAGCGCGTTGGCTCGGGTCTCTATGACCACATGCAACATTAAACAAGGCTGTTCGTATCATGACCCACAGATATCCACGGTTTCGATGGAACGTGCTTGTTCTTAATTATCCAAGCCCCTTTCGTATTCGACGATCATTTTTTACCGAAACCTTGCTCGTATCTACGCACACTTTTCTTTCCCCGTCTTTCGCCGATTATGTCAGCCTTGCTTAGCTATGATTGTTTATGGCTCTCACCCCCCGAGCACAAACCAAATCCAAGCTCACTTCCATAAAAACAATAAATCATAACAGAAACCGACACATGCGGTCTTGACACTGACAACTTTTGCTGGCATTTGTTGGCTGGTGTCCTTGTTAAGCGACCGCTCACCCTACACCCTCGGTTTAAAACTAAAAAGAACTCTCGCGGAGAGTAGATCGATCAAAGCAATGCGATTGCTCCTTCATTCCATTAATTGATGTCCTTTTAATTCTATAGATGCCCCACAAGGGCACATATTCAAGCCTTTTTTTTACATGTAACATCTAACGAGCACCGGTGAAAGCAATTCTTCCTTATTCTATCCGGACTTTAGCTACCAAACGTGATCAATTTCATTCTCAGGAGTCCATTTTACACCATTGGATAAAGATATTTCCAATTGATATTCTATGAATCACGACAATCTATAGATGTGCTGTAGCCTCAATTTCAACATCAGCACCCAATGGCAATTGTTTCACCGCAACACAGGTTCGAACCTAAAAGTACCAGTCAGCAGTGAACCTCTACTAATTTCGCTAAACGAACCGGCTTGATTCCTTCATGTATGCCTTGCACATATGCTTCATTCATGGTCCCAAAGTCGCCCATGTCGGTAAGGAAGATGTTCACTTTGGCCTATTCAATCGTCAGCCACTAACACAAACCCTTGACCCAACCAACGAGTTTAGACAGAGAGCTGCCTGCAGCTTCTAAGATGCTTGAAATATTTTTTATAATTTGGGTCTAAAAATGTTAGCTCAAATACATACGAAGATGGGAGCCGTACGGTACGATCGCCAACTGTGCCTTCAACCATCTTTCCCGAGGTTGGATCGATACCCAGACTCCCCGACACATAAACCATGTTGCCCACTACAATGCCCTGCGAATAAAAGGGCTTTGGTGGTGGCGCAGCATCTGTTCGTACTTCCTTTTTGGTCAGAGTCATTTTGCCTGATTGTCAAGAGTGTCCATATACTTGGTTTGTGTCCGAAAGTTAAGTTTCCAAAATTTATATGAATGTCTTTAATATATGGCCAAGTCTTGGCATTGGATATTTGTCGCTGTCGAACACCTCTCGGCGATTGGAACAAATGACCGACAAGCGAGGTCCAGCAATTCTGGCATGCCGAGCCTAGCGTTGGACGCTATCAAGCACTGCTACTGGAGACTAATTTACCGATGTCGGAAACGCCAGGCCCCACTCAGTCAGGTGGCGATGTGCTGCTGTTCGTCCACCACCGTGGAAAACTTGTGCTTCGCCCCTCCACATCCACCAATTGGGATTGTCAGTATTCAACCTTGACCCTTATATTTGTCAGGCTCCATCTCATAGCAAGGCCAGATGTCGATGAGCAACAACCTCCCGCCCAATGGGCGAAGCCGAGGCTTCCATGTAATACCATCAAAGATAAAGCCAGTAGCGTGAATCCTCCGTCATCACCGCTTGCGTTAGACTTGACTGATATCACAAAGGTGCTTGAAATGCCACGCAAGAAAGGTCAGATGCCCTGGTGGGCAGCCGTGCCGGAATTGCATGCAATTGAATTGCGAAAATGAATGCAGTTATCCTAAACGTGACCGAAAAATTAAAGTTAACCAGAGGTTGGACTCGCACATCCTTGGAAGAAATTGATGCTAAAGCTTCATAGCTATCTCGAGGATTTGATGCGTGAAATCCATGATTTAAGGTCTCAAGCCAGCGGGCGTCAATCAGCAGTGACGGCGCCAGATCCCGATACGGCTGAAACGCCTCCAGATGCGCAATGCCCAAATGATCCCAGCCACAATCCAATGATTGACGAGAAGCCTTGGTTTCTCTCGACCAAATCCACAAATCTTCCCATCCTTATAGGTGAGGTTGCTGATGCAGTGTTTGCGACCCGCTTTCGTCAATTGCTGTCAACGCGGAGCCTCAATCACATGCCCCGAATCAGTTATCCTGGAAATGACCAAATAGCCCAGCTTGCAAATACAGATCATTCTCGGCCTGCAGCCAACTATACTCGATTTCTTATTAAAGCGGCCCTGAAAGGCCTGTGCGGAATTTTCCACATTGTCCGGAATAGCCAAGCCCTTGAGTTGATGGAGCAATTTCTGCACATGCCACAATCCCTAGACTTACTGTCCGAGTGTAAGTTTCTGGCTCTCCTTGCGCTCGGAGAGCTCTACTCGAGCCGCTCTCAAACGGAAGAGACAGGCCCACCCGGACTTGTTTATTTTAGCCACGCCAGCCGGGCTTATGGGCTACTTCAAGAGCGACCATGCGTTGGCTCGGTAGAAGTCTGCCTACTTTTGGTGAGTTTGTTGTCCACAGCCAGGATGATGGCTGTTAACATCATAGTAGTGCCTGTATTCTCTTTGCGTCAATAGACGCCACTCGGCATATTTCTTGGCGAGTTCTGCTGTTCGACACTGTGTCGTGATCGGATTGCACTTTAACGTGCCCGACTCCCAGCTGGGAGATGCTGAAACCAAGGAACATTTGCGCCGGATATTCTGGACTTCATACATTCTCGACCAGACATGCGCATCCATCAGCAGCCAAATTGTGTCCATCCCCGATGACGAAATTTTTGTCGATCACCCGTCACAGACACAGGTTGAGACTCACCTAGCAGACTTTGAACATGGCGAGTATATCCTAGCAAGGATTCATTTGTCGAGAATTACAAGAAAAATGATCAAATCTGTCTATGGGCGGTCAAGTGAAAAGGTGCCCTTTTTGCGACGCGTCCAAGAGTCGCTGCGCGACTTGAAACAGTGGCAAGAAAATTTGCCAAAAGATATCCAATACGATTCTCAACCCTTGACTTCAAAACCTGAAGCTTATAAATTCCTCCATCTTGCTTTCAACCAGGTGAGTACCCCATCAAGGCGCAAGACAATGCTGATTTTTAGTCTGTCATCTTGGCTACTCGACCAATGCTGTTGCACCTTCTCCGGATGCAAAAGGACACTAATGGAAGCACTCCCAATACTACAGAGCGAATGGCTTCAAGTAACGTTCAAACCTTGGTGGATGCCTGCGTCAAGTGTGCTCGGCAGTCATATACCAGCATTGCCGAATCTTGGATCGAGGGCTCGTTCAAAACCTTTGATTACTTTAACACACATTTCCTCTTTTCTGCAGCAACCATACTGGCAATATCTAGTCTTGTGGGCCGTACTGAGAAAGATCGAGAAGACTTTGAGGTTGCAGGCCAGCTACTCGAGAAGCTTCAGGGTTCTGGCAGCTTCGTAGCCACCGAATTTTATCGCCACACTGAAGCAATCAAGGCTGACATGGATAACTTTCTCGCAAATATGAGTCCATTGGAAAACATGGCCCAAGCTGAAGTTGAGGATACCTCTGGAACATCTCGTCTTGAAGCGTCTGCCCAGACATCAAACATGATGTCAGGCATGGCATTGGCCGAGCCATCGCTGGAAGCATTCTTGCAAAGCGAACAAAGCTTGCCAATTGATGTCTTTTTGGACAATGCTCAACTGGAAGCATTATACTGGCCCATTGATGATCGTCTGTAGCACCTTGCACTAGAGGGACGTAGATGTCGGTAACACGGGACAGAAATACTGGGTCTCATTAAATAAACATAACTTGTTAAAATAACCCACATTGATAATCTGTTAGAGGTGATGAACATCCTCTTTAAGGTGCCTGTATGGAATATGTTGCAGTTTTTCTCTGTGCTCATCAATGATTAGAAAAGGTGGGGCAGATTAAAGGCTCAGGCTCACACATCCTGTCATTCAGAATTACTGACTCTTAACTATACGCACAAATGAAAGTTGGGGATACTCCATACGCGTTCATTGATAAGTAAAATGTTACAGAGCCTAATAAACATTTCTCAAAATCAGTTCTGAACTGGACTGGATGCTAACGCCTTGAGCGCTCCCTCCAGATCTGCCTTTAAATCCTCAACATTCTCAATCCCAACACTCACACGCAACAAGCGAGGGTCTACCCCGTGGTCACTTTTCCATCGCCACTCGATCAAACTCTCTACACCACCCAAGCTCACCGCATGGTGAAAGAGTTTCAGCAGGCCAGGAATTCTCTGGGCATCTTCCTTGCGGTGCACCCACAACGCAAAAACCGGTCCGAATCCGTTGGGCATTTGCTTCTTCAGCCAGCCATCGGCTAAATCCGCCTTCTGCAGTGATGCATGCTCAACGCGATCAACAATTTTGCGAACCCAATGATCCGTGCTGTCATTTACCGCGTCATCAAGCCATTTTACCAGCATCTCAGCATTCGATGATTGGCGTTGAACCCGCAGTTCCAACGTGCGCAGACTTCGTACTCCAAGCCAGCCTTCGAAGCTGCCCATGACTGAACCAAGATAGCTCCGTTCGTTAAGCAAGCCTTTATGCCACTCTTCATTCTTGGTAATCAATAAGCCAGCTAGAATGTCGGAATGTCCGCCAATATACTTGCTTCCGGAATGCATGACCACATCTGCACCATGGAGAAAAGGATCCTGCAAGCCGGGCGGGCCAAATGATGAGTCGACAGTGAGGAAGGCCCCTCTTTTATGAGCCTTTTTAGCGAACGCAGCAATATCATAAGCCACGCCGCTCGGGTTGACTGGGGTCTCAAGATGCACAATGTCACCCTTGCCGAGGCCCGCAGCATCCCAGCTGGCCTCGTCAAAAATGTCAACCTTTCTCAATTGGTAAAGCTTCTGGTGGATCCTGATGACAGCATGCGTGCCGTGATAACCAACGCCGACGGCAATGACGTTGGGGCGAAAGTAGGTGAGCAGGCCATTGATCGCAGAGGTGCCTGAAGAGTAGGACACGACATGGCCGTGAAGGAGCGAAGATAAGATGGTTTCGTACCGGGTAGAATTTGGCGAGCTGTATCGCACATACATGTGCGTGGGCCCTTTAGTTTGTTCGTCCTTGCCAAGTCAGCCACATGTTTACATCAGCACGGCAGCAATCTCTTACACTATCGTCGGTAGCGGCTGGGAAGTAAAAGTTGGTGGTGACGTGCATTGGTGGCGTCACATCGTTGAGCACGTTCAATGCATCGTCTGCATGAAGCGCAAGAGTCGCCGCATGGTAGGAGGGGTCCTCCAAAATGCCATTTGAATGAGTCATTGTTGCTTGATGGTTACTTAGTAATGAGCTCTTGTCATGCAAAAAAGCCCTTGCAATAGATATCATAAGTAAATGTCCCTGATGGTAACTCGGCTTTACTTGGTCTTGTAGTACACTCGCATTCATACAAATACTAGGACCCATATTCCCCGAAGCATATAGATCGCTATTCAGGCTCGGCGGCGAGAAAACCACCCCAAAGGGTTTAGTCAAGCTCGGTCTAGGATCACAACAGCCGACCGGTGGCTTGACTATCATCCCCGGCCGACCACTTGTGCAAAGGTTCCACATTGTAAACTACACTATTGGGGCTAATTATGGATAGATAGGCTAACCTTTATTTTTTCATGTCGCTGAAAGAACTTGTCAACTTTGATCACATAATAGAAGCCCTGTAAAAAGACATAGCCAGAATGTTAGGTTAACGGCATTATTGTAGCAAATTGGGTCGCATCAGAATGAATATGGTCTTCATCTAATAGAATCAGTAGATATCATGTGTAACTTTGAAGCCTTTGGCTTGTTGTAAAATTTAGCCTGATTCGTGTTAATACATTGAATCACTGCATAGTCGCGTAATGCAAGTTCCTCAGTCACGAGTCCTTGAAACCGAGCGGCCAACAGTAATTCAACGCCTAAACCCAATCATTGATAGTATACGCTTTGTAGACTTCGCTAATCCTCTTGAAGAAACGACTACGGCGTAGGTGTCATGTCACATGATCGAAAAGGTGTTGGAAACTTTGAGGCCAGCGAGCTGAGAGCCATATGAAGAGCGTAACTAGCTTTCGCTTCTTTCATCCGACAACTGCGGGTATCAATTCCTCGCAAACCACATCCTAAATCATAATTCAATTCGAAAACACAACCATGATTGAACCATCACGGGAAGACAAAGTGGCGAGGCCCAATCTCTCCAAGGTAGAGTCTCACTCTGTTGGAACGACTGAGACCCAAAACCAGCTGCGTCGAGACCTCAAACCCCGTCAAGTTTTTATGTTTTCCATTGCCTGCGCTATTGGAAATGATTTGGTCATTGGATCTGGCACTGCCCTCGCACGAGGAGGACCTGGTAGTGCATTGGTTGCCTATGGTATCGTCGGTATCGTTGTTTTTTTCGTCATGGCCGGGATGGGAGAAATGGCGGCTTTCCTTCCCAATGGACAAGGGCTTTGCAGGATATGCATCTCGCGTGGCAGATCCGGCGTTTGGGTATTGTACTCGTGTCCTAGGTCGGGTGCCTGCTAACATTGGGCATATTTGCAGTGGGGTGGAACTACTTTTTCAAGTATATCGTTGCGGCACCAAACAACCTTACAGCCGCTGGCCTCATCATTCAGTTTTGGAGACCGGATCTTAATGTGGCCATCTGGGCTGCCGTGTTTGGCGTCCTTGTCATTTTTATCAACGTGGGTCATTGAGCGAAGCTTTCCAACGAACTTGGCTAATGATAAAAGATTGGGCACGTTTCCAACGTGGCCGAGGTTAAGTTCTGGTTGGGCTTGACCAAGGTCCTGGTCATGTTTGCCCCCATTCTGACATGCTTGATCATCTCTTTAGGCGGCGGCCTAAACCACGAACGAGTCGGATTTAGATACTGGAGGGACCCCGGAGCCTTCGCTGAACATCTATTACCTGGCTCAACTGGCCGCTTTTTAGGCTGGTGGGCATGCATGGCCCAGGCGTGCTATGCCTTTACTGGTACCGAGGTTGTCGGTATCACGTTCGGCGAGACAAAAGACCCTCGTCGCAATATCCCTAGAGCAGTCAAACAAACGTTGTGGCGCATCTCCACATTCTACATTCTGGGCATACTTTCCATCCGTATGTCTGTTCCCTACACCAGCGACAGGCTTGTGGGAGCATTGAAAACCTCTACCAGTGCAGGTAAGCAATATCTTCAGGCCACTGCAAACCTGTGCTCATCTGTTAGCCGCTTCTCCCTTCATTGTCGCAACCGCTATTGCCGGCATTGGTACATTTCCTGACATCATGAATGCTGCACTGCTGGTTTTTGTTTTCAGCACGGCCAGCTCAGGTGAGTCATTTGCTCCTCGGATAGGTGCGCGGAAGCTGAGTTACCAGACGTGTATTGTTCTTCGAGGACACTATACGGACTGGCCAGGGATGGACAGGCTCCGAAGGTGTTCCTGAAAACGCTCAAAAACGGGAATCCCATATTCTCTGTTGGTATTTGCTGCTGTTGCTTGGTAATTGGATTCATGAATGCAGCAAAATCAGCATCAACTGTCTTCGGCTACCTCGTTAGCTTGGTCACGGTGTTTGCTGTGCTAAACTGGATTGGCATCTCCGCGTCCCACATCTCGTTCCGACGAGCCATCAAAGCTCAGGGAATACCTCTGGAATCACTGCCTTATGTTGGAATCTTTCAACCATATGGTTCCTACTTTTCGCTGGGAGTAAGCATATTGGTGGTGGTGTTTAATGGTGAGAATCATGCTGGAACATTATCGTCCCAAGTACTAAAACACCCCGTTCTAGGATACGATGCCTTTATTCCACATTTCCAGCCCAGTCAGTTCGTACTAAAGTATCTAGGTGTATTGCTATTTGTTATTCATGTGGTAGTTTGGAAAACCTTGAAAAGAACAACATGAATTCAGCCTTGTAATGTTGACCTGGCGACAGGTCGCTCAGAGCTGTAGATAATGACTACGGAAGCATGTGGAAAGGACTCATGCGCTATATACATTTGTGCAGCCGGTACCAATTCAGAATGTGGTTCTTATAGCTCCTGCAATCAGATGAATGTTAACGCATCAGATGTATTGGATTAAGTAGTCATAGAAGCTAGTTCAGAGTCATGATTGACCAACTATGGCACACCTTATGCTTGTGTTTAGTAGCATACTGTACAGTATGAACCTTGTTCGCAAATCGAAATGCTATCAGTCAAGATGACAGGAAATAGAAAACATCGGATACCGCAGGCAATTTGGATACCTCATCCAGACAAAGTCCATTGGTTAGGGGTCTTTTAATCGACGTGATATGTGGAGGGGAAGATGACCGAACCAAATGCCGTTATTCATAGAGATCTTCCTTTTCTTTCTGAAGTGTTTTCACTTCACTTTGGAGCCGTGCTCTCTCAGCTCGGAGTTCCCTTATCTCTTTATCATTTCGGAGTTTTTCAACCTCCTTTTTGAGTTCGTCCGATTTCTTTTGGAGCTGCTGAATTTCTTCTCGAAGCTGTTCCTTTGTTTCTGCTTCTACAGCGTCCTGGTTCTTCTCACTTTGTGAGTGCATAGGCCATAAGCGGGGGCTATGCGGGTTGGGTAATGTGTCTTGTTGAGCACACTTCCTCGAGTTCATTAGTGGCTCCTCATCACTCGAGTCTACTTGAAGAATTAGCCATCTTTTGACCACCATGAGCCGAAATGTTGGGTCAGAAGACAGGTGTCGGTTCACCTCCATAACTGTTGATGTATGCATCCTCACTTTTGATCAGCACCACTGCTCGAGTAGGGTTGCGCCGTCTTGGTAGCCTGAGTCCTGTAGGCATGACGTAGAGAAGGAGGATTGTGGATGATGGTGTTGATGAAGAAATAGAAGAAAACGAAAAACGACGAGGAAAGTCAATGCGACACGAGATTCTGGTCCTGGTGTTGAATTCGGCCAACTGAAAGGTCATGTGTGCGGTTGCTTGGGCAGAAAAGATGAAGTCAGCTGCAACATGTAGAGTAAACGAGGTGATAATGAGGAGTGCCTGAGGTAGAAATTTTTTCGCCAGGCGCGTTGACACTTGGCAAACACACATTCCCGCTCAACACACAACTTTGCATTCTGTTTCGACTCCCATTGTACCAACTTTTAATTATCGACCTCTTTCAGCCTGGGACTCACACATCGAGAAAATGACTGATAGCAGCCACGCGAACTCTCAGCAGGGCAACTTCGGCCGGCCACCTGGAGGACGGGGACGAGGATGGGGACGAGGCCGTGGTGCAAGACGCGGTGTCGGGCCAAGGGGCCCCTTTCCTGGCAATGCTGGCTTCGAGTCGAACCTCTCGTTCAGTCAAACTGGCAATGGCCGCGGTGGAAGTGGCGGTCTTCCTCCACACACTGCTAACAGAAGCAGAGATGCGACAACTCCGAGCAGCCAAGGGAATCTCACAGCCATGCCCCTTGATCAACTGCCTCCAGGATTCCTCGCCAGCCTCCAAGGAGCCATCAACACCGTCAGTAGCTTTGTGAATCCACTCGCCCAAATGACCGGCGGGCTTGCCAAGGCCGGGGGAAGGATCGCCGAACTTGAGAGGGAGCTAAAGCAGCACAAAAAGCAACTCGAACAGGCCAAGACCGGCAGGTCAAAGATTGACGCACATAACAGTCACCTTCAAGAAGAGAACAAGAAGCTAAGCGCCAAGATCGAGAGCGCCGAAAGAGAGGAGCAGCTGACAAGTGAGATCCCGACGTCCTGCCAAACCCTCACCCACGGCCGCCTCGAGCTCCAGGACCACACCCGCCAATTAGAAGCTGCCGTTGTTAAAGGAGTATCTCAACTTGAGGAAACATTCTGTGCCTTATCCCTGGCTCAATATTCTACCGCTCAAAAGGCCGCCAATGCGGACCAGGATAAAAAGCTCGTCCAAGACAAACTCACACACCATTACGTATCAATCGCATCTCTGAGAGACCTTGCCAACGACCTCGAGACCAATCAGCGCGCCAATCGCTCCGATACCCACGCAACAGCATCTCAGCCCAGCGAAATCTCGCAATATTTCACTAGATTTGGGGAGAAATTGGCCAATATTCACATTATTGCAAGGAATGGCAACGAAAAGGGGTATGTCGCCGCTGTCTTAGCCAGCAACCTGTTCACAAATGAACAATTCGAAAACGTCTTCAGCGTCCAAGCCAATGGAGCCCTAGGTGCTTGGTACTGTCTGCATGATGTTTGCTCATTGGGCATGGCTGCAACCCCTCGCCAAGCAGCGGAAAAGTGCGATATTCATGGTAAAGGGTGCAAGAAGATTCAAGTGGTCGAGGTCGAGGGAGAAAGACGACTGCAGAGATTCTAGATCAATACCCGGAGCACTGGAGTCTTGTACTGCGATTCACCGAGTGGAATTTGGAAGTCTCCTATTCTGTCCGGAACGGGAATAGTATTCCACGATAGAAAAGTCACATTTAGACTTTGAAATGTGCCATGTAATTCACGTGGGACTGGAATGTGTGTCAGTTGCTGGGGTCAGAATGATGTGATTTGTTTTGATCATGTCTCGGTTTCCCAACTCTTCCTGAAGTAGCCAAACTACAGTGAGTTGTCTGAAATTCATCAGCATGTGGCCGATTCACGTCTTTATTCTCGGCCTGTCAATGCAAAGCGTGCTTGCATGCTCGCCGACATCCTTTAATTCCACCTACGACGGTTATCCGGAATGTGCTGCATCGTGCATTGCTTGCCAGGATAGCAAATATGCCGAAAAAAACTACTTGAGTAACTTTGCCAACATTTGCGACTTTGAAACTGGCGACTGCTGCCTGTCGGAACATCATGCTGCCATTGTCAAGATGTGGGGTTGCGTCAAGCAACGCTGTCAAGTCAATGTCTCACAAGAAGCCTTTAACACATTTACCAGCTTTTGCGAAGATAAGAAACATCCTTTACAAGAAGCAGATATCCCAGTAGGGTACAAGCTGGTGAAAGGTAATTACTCCAGCTTCAATTCAAGTACCAAGCTAATTTCTGGATAGCGGATAGCAAACCATTGTTAACCAAGGGACAAATCATTGGAATCGCCATTGGTGGTGCAGCATTTCTCGTTCTACTCATTGTCTTCATTTTCAAATGCTGGCAGCATCGAAGAAAGAAAAGCTCGACATCGGAAGATGAGGGTCGGTACACCTAGTCACATTTCCAGCAGCAGTCTAATAGCAGCAATACACAATTCTCAAGTAATGAAATATTTTGTCTAAATTCAGAATGAACAAGATCAAGAATAGTGTCAGAAAAAGGAAGCCTATCTTTTCTTACTGCAGTGAGGATCATGGCTTCAGCTCATAAATTAGTTGCCATGAAAAACACCTTGAGTTCTAGATGAGCTACGATCGACGCTAAGTATGATGGTACCGGGGTATGCGGGAGTACTTTCCGAGAAGGCCCACAGTGGGATTTCGGCTTCGCTTAACAGCTTGATAGATCCTGTCAAGCATGCTAAATATTTATGCATGTTGGCTGAGATATCACACCAGCCACCAATAACTGACATTTGCGGCTGAGGCCTACTTGCTTGCATGGGTAGGCCTTGAGGAGTGATACGATGCAGGCTCTGTCTTCCCTCCATGCTCAAATTTCATGATCCAAATCCTTAGAATGAGCTGGCAATGACACTGTGCACCATGGGTAGCTTTAGAGAAAGAAAAAGTTCTTTCCAAGATCCTAGTGCGGAATACTCTGTGTCGTCTGAGGTTGATCGATCGACCGCCCAATGAATCAATCGTCTGACCCGACGAGCCGAACGTCCAAGTCCTGTGATGATGACTCCGCTCAAAAGTCCGGACTAATCGTTCTTGGCGTCTTGCCGCATTACCGAACCAAACCAATGGCAATTCGAATCCGGTCGCTTGCCGCTCGTCAGTATTCTAATCTCGTTTATCATTCTAATTCCCCACGCAGAGAAGCAGCACGGCCGGTATTCCGCAGTGGCATGTTTTCACGAAGCTAGAGTAGAATAGCCTCGCTTCGTGTAGACCCCCACTACAATGATCGGACTCGACCCATAGGGTGAGTCTACAGACCATGTTTCCTTTAGCGGCAAACGGCAGGCTCCAGGTGCCAGTTGCTATTTTGAGGGCGGGGCTATTCGGTGCCCGTATATAAAAGATGTTGCTCTCTGCATTTCCATAACAAGCTCCCTCTCTAAAAGATTCCATCTCTAACCTCAACATTCCTATTTCATTCAGTAGACAAACATCCATATCTTCAAAATCATGTTATTCCCGACGGTGTGTGACATACATCAAATTATAAGTTATTACAGACTACTGATAGATACTAGAAATTCTTCACCGCTATTGTTGCCCTCTCTACAATGGGCGTCGCTGCACCAACAGCAGAGCCCGAGGCGCTTGTGGAAGCACGTGCTTGCGCTGGAGGAGGGTATTTTGAATGCGTGCGCTTTATGGAGGGTCTTTGTCCCGCCAAATGTTCTGGAAAACTTAGGAAGCAGAATACTTGTACCAACTCCTGTTTGACGAGTGCACAGTTGGGATGTAAAAAGGCGTGTTCAGGGAGCCATTAGTGATGCAAAAGTGTATTGTGCAAATTAGCCTTCTATTAAATGCGATTGGATGTTTTTGGACGGAGAAAAACGAAGAATCATGAATTGATACTCTGACGTATGGCTCATATCTCTACATAAGAAATTTGTTTCCGTTTGCGTAAAAACATTCACAACCACGGCTTTTACCTGTGTTACAGAGCACAAGGGAACATATGTATCGAGAAACGACGACTTGGCCATGTACCTGCTTATCTTCACATCTGAATTCTATCTTGTAAAGACTTTTACTAGCTAAGGTCTACCGGAAACAACGTTAGTTACATGCTTCTGTCAGGTGTTTTGATGTAGCAGAGCAATTCGGGGTGCACCATTATCCATTGGCAGTAAGAGGAACCAAAAGGAACTATCACCACCACGGGTGCCGCCGTACAAAATGTAATGGAGGCCATGGGGCTACGACTCGAAAAGGAAAATAACCCTCCAGCTAAATGTAATTGCCGGCGCTAACATTATTATCAAAAAGGTAATGGCCATTCCCTTCGTAATGGGAAAAGACGACCTGGAAATGGCACGGAACTTCACGTCAGTAGTCTTAGTCCCGTGAGCTGGCTGAACTAAACACAGCCACAACGTTACTGAGACCTTGCTCCACAGGTGATGCCAATTTGTCTGGATTTGACCACTTTTGACAGCATCAATTTGAGAGAAAACGTCGGAATGAAACAAATACATCTATGAGCAGCCATGTTACGATGTCATTGTTACCTCAAGACTGCACCTGTGCGAATACAGTCACCAGGCACTCCAAAATGATCAAACCGCCTCCTAGATCCTCACAGTGTTGTTTTGCAAGAGTCCAGTGTGTTTTTATTTCAGCTCAACTTTAATTGTGTTACTTTTGGTGAGGCGTAGCCACCACCAGGTGCACTCCCAATGGCATCACTCAGCTCGTTACGCTAAAAAGCTTAGCCCACAGTCTTGTCCCTCACACGCGCCAGAAACATGCAAGGCACACCCAACCATGGACTTTGAATCAACAGTCTGACGATTTAGACTAAAAGCTAATTGCCACTCTGAACGGTAAGAAATGACCAGCTGATGGCATTCGAAAGTATTTTACTGCCTTGATGTCCCCTATCCCTCCTCCTTTTTGCCAGGCAGCTAGGTCCGCGTCAGGTTTGGTAATGGTGTCTTGCACGTCACTCTTCATTGGCCTCGCCTTTTGCACTGAGGTGCTTGCTGGGGCAGCTCCCAAGCCAACCTGTTCTACCAAGCTTGGAGTCTCATCAGTTAAGTGTGTTAGGAGCCAGACGTCAACAAAGACTCAGACCGTGACTCAAACCAAGGTCATCTACAAGAAGAACGACAAGACAGTCACGCCCAATCCAACGACTGTGACTGTTCTATCAACTGAATTTAACACACTGACTAAAACCGCGAAGCAAGAAACCGACACAGCTACTACTACTATCATTGTTAGTAAGAAAGGGAATTCTTGAGCCTACCTTGTCTTCGTCGCTGACAGCCCTTAGCCACCGCGACAGTTTCGGGGATCTTGATCAATAGCGTCGAGGAGATAAAAACAGAAACAACTACTGTTGTCTCTACATCAACTTCTACTATTCCCGCCGCCGAAGGCTTTACTCCAGTTGCCTCGCAGCTTGCCGCCCTGCAGACAGCTAGATCGCTTAGTGATCGAGCCGTCATCTTGCAGGAAAGGAAAACTTCCAAGCCTCTCTCCGTCAAATGCGACAAGAATGGAAAACCTGTCCCCAGTGTCCCACAGTATCCTCAGGTAGTCAACTGTATTGTGACAATCCCCAAGACCGCTGTCAAGACATCTACATCCACCATCAAGGGATCTACGATAACACTTGCCCAATCCACCAAAGTCAAGTCAGCTGTCATCACGAAGACGATAACTGAGACTAAAGTCCCTCCCACCGCGAAGGTGATTATCACCAAGGGCTCAACCCTCACCGTCACAACGACAATCCAGGTCGATACTACGGCCACATCCACAACCACCAGTAAGCTTTCCAGGCATTCAGACAGTCTGATGACTAACATGAGATTCAGTCACCATCCAAAGTATTATCCCAACAACAGTATATGGCGCCTGTCTGAGCAACAACTTGGTGAACAAGAACAACAAAGGCCGATCGGTAAATGGCATCTCGGCAGGAGGCAGCGTGTCATCTTTGACTCAGTTCAGCGCAGGGAACGGTTATCAGTGTTGCGTGGCTTGCCAAAACACACAATTCTGCACTGGTGCGGTTTGGTTAGGACTCGCCTGCTTTGGGTTGGTCGATAGCGTTTGTAGGCCCGGCCAGGCAGTTACTGGTAGTTGGAGCACAATCAATATAGTCTTGGGAGACACTACTGCTAGTAATGGTCCTTGCGGTATGCTGATTCCTGGTTAGAGAAATCTGGGAAACAATAGGTAGCCAGACATAGCCCTGTTCTTTCTATATAGTTCTCAATAGACTGAATGGTTCGTATATGCCCCGAATAGGGAGTCTTTAGAGCCAAGGTCCAAGAAAACGACAGCGGAAGCCGACCAAGTGAACCCGGTTGTGGTAAATGAAGATGATATGGCGAATATTAAGGTTTTGAACGAATAAACGAAATGCCAACACTCTATCAAGATTACTATGCCTGTCTTTAGTTGACGGACTTGAGCTCCATAGCAAAAATATCACCCGCCTTTTCCCCAATAGTAAAGGCCATGTTAGCTGGGTTGGCTGCCAGATTAACAGGCACGACACTCAGGTCCGCAACCTTGAGAGATTCGACGCCGTGGACACTCAGATCCGGACCCACGACGCCCATATCGTCGAGCGACCCCAATTTACACGTTCCAATGGCGTGCCAATTTTGAGACAGCCTCTCACGTACCCATTTCTCAAGCACAGCTTCATCTGCGGCGGAATAGATAATATCCTGAACGTCTTGCGGCAGCGGCTCACTTCTCTTCTTGCATGCAGCGTCCGACTCAGCGGCAAAGGGAGGATGCATCGGGAGATATTCGCCGCGATACACATCCATGCGTCGGGCAATCTCGCGTTGCTTCTTGTACAGCCACATGGCCATGGCAAGGTCGAACCCGTTTGTGTCAGCGAGGATTCCAGTTGTCAAATCAATTCCATCGCCCAATTCTTGGCCCGAGATGTGAATATGGCCTCGTGCGTAAGGATAAAGGAGAAAAGAGGTCGTGGTGAAAAACCGCTCGCCTTTGTCAGCGTCCGGTATTTCAGCGATAAAGCTGCCAAGTTAGATTAAGATCATGATGCGGGCCGATCTTACTCACCCGTTTGCGGTTGAAATGGTGCCGGTCGGCTTGTTTGCCATTTTGCTGAAATCGCGATCCCAAAGCTCTCGCGCATCTTTGCCAAGAAGGGAGTCAATTTCCTCATCAGTCGGGCGAACTCTAGAGGTAATTTCAACGCCGTTCCAGGCAAGCATTTTGGACCCTTGTTCTAGAAGCTGCTGAAACGAGGTATTTCCATTGAGAAAGTCGTCATATGTCTCGCCTGGACCCAAACTCGAATAGTACGGCGTCAGCATGGTATTGTGATCCTGGAGTTTGTTGCCCACTCCTGGCAAGTTAGTGACAACATTGACGCCAGCGCCAACAAGCACTTCTTTGTTCCCTACGCCTGATCTCTCTAGTAAGAGGGGACTTCCTAATGTACCTGCAGATACAATGACCATCTTGCGAGCCCGGATTTCATGGGTTTCGTTAGTGTCTTTGAAGGCAGGGTTGCCGCGTATCTCCACACCAACGGCCCTCTTACCGTCAAAAGTGACCCTCCTAACGTCGTGCTCTACAAGAACGTGGAGATCAGGATGTTTACCATCTCGCAGCCTGGGATGCAGATAGGCATGAGCGGCGTCCTGCCGAATGCCGTCTAGGTTGATATAATGTAGACTCCGTTGTACACCTTGTTTAGACTCCAAGTCTTGCAGGTCAGTAGACTCTGGCAATCCAATCCTAGAAGCGGCTTCAATAAACTGCTCCTGAAACTTTGTTGTCCCGTAAGAGCCATTTGAAATGTGTAGGGGCCCTTTGGTACCATGTGTGTCCGATGATCCAGGGCCATGGTAGGTTTCAAGCTAGAGGGTTCAATCAAAGAAGAGGAGTAAGGTTGGGTTGCTCGTACCTTTTTCATGTAAGGAAGTAAGTTATCTGCCGACCACTCTGGGATCTCCCAGGCGTCTATGTCCTGTCGCCGAGCTCGTGCATATGTCATCATGTTGATGGATGACCCGCCACCAAGAATGCTTCCTGCTGGAATGATCAAATTACTATCCGGTCCATTTTGGCCCTGATAGTACATCATCCTCGGATTTGGTTCCGGAAGCGGGAGTATATTCTCAAAGCAATAGAGTGGATTCGTGACAGCAGGGTTATTCCAATTATCCTGGCCCCTTTCAACAATTAGGATAGAGAGGCCTGGTTCCGCATCGCTGAGTCGTGATGCAACAACGCATCCTGTTGTTCCTCCTACATTATGTCTCAGCTACTGACACACGATAAGCTAATGCACCAGAACTTGCCTCCTGCAATAATTACATCAACCTCTGTGAGGCCATCAGGAATACAATTATAAATTCCACCCATTGTCAAGGGAAGTTGCCGGACGAAGCCAAAGGGGCGGATAGAGGACACTCTTTAATATTGTTTGTAAAATTACATATGTGCGACGAAAAGGGTTTCTTGGAATATTGTCTAATATAGCCATGGTCTTATGTATTTGACACCAAACGACGTTGCATTTTATTACTAGAAAAAATGAATATGGGCACGTGGAGCATCTAGTTTGGAGGAAATACATTGTCCGAGCAGCGACTCCCCGTCATTGGATGTAGAACAATCTACGCGAAAGCCAAGCCGTCAGTATATCACGTAAGCTCGCTTGGAGACTTTTTAGACATTGAATTTAACTCAAAATGACAATCTAGATTAGATGAGCCCGTGGGAGCAATGAGGGTCGAATTAGCCGGAAAGGGAAATATCCGAGGATAAGCACTACGACTTTAGAGTCTTGATTGACGTCATCCGGTTCAGATTCTTGTCAGCTTACAACTGCGGGGGATCACCAAGCGAAGATTGAGGGTTGCACGGAAGGAGTAGGCCGGGACGGTTCGTACCATGCCCACCGGATGCGACCGATGCCATCGCCAGAACAGCCCTTGTGGCTCCATCATAGAGGCTGATCGACTTTATATTAACCTCAACACTAAGCCGGGCTGACCTAATTTTGTGTGCTGAGAAGAGTAAACCCATTGTAGTTAACAGCGTTCATCTTGGGCGCCAGATCAATTGGGTAATGCACTGACTCAATCAATGTGTCCTGGTAAAATTAAGCCTCAAAAGGAAATGATAATTGCGGTGCCTATGTATCCTATCCGACCATCCCCCTCAAATTCCCAATAAATCACCAAACATGAAAAGAACTGTCCTGTTGTTATCCGACTACGTTGACGACCCTAGACTGACATAAAATAGCAATTTGTGATTTGATGCGACATTTCCCTACAATCATCCTTCGCGAAATGCCCTTCGTTTTGAAGCCTGCTGGCTTATTCTTCAAGCAACATGAATTGGAAACAGGGAATAATCGATGGCTTTCGCCTGGACTCCCGCCTTTTGAAAACGGGCCTCCGCGGCCTTATTGCGCTCGGCAGTGGATGCATCCAGCATGTCAAATACGGATTGGTCACCACTTAAGTACACAGATTTAGAAAACTGAACCCGTTTCAGATTCTCGTACTCGGAAAGGCACTGGCTTAATTGAACAGCCACCTCCTCAAAGGACTCTAGGCATTGTTTTGTGCTGCCAATTCGAAGGCTACGCAGAGATGCGGGCAGTTCCATGACGCGAATTTTGGCTTCTGGCCGCTTGGAGTCTTTGAAAAAGGGGCAAAACACTGAGAGGGAGTCGAGCCCGGTAAATTTCTTCAAGAGCTCGAAGTTCAAGTAAAATATTTGCGAAGAGACAAAGAGAGTCTTCAAACGAGTCTTGCGCGGGAGCAGAAAATGCAAAAGCTCAGTGGCAGCCGTTATCCCGTTGGCGTCGAGAAAGTAGAGCTCAAGGCATGAAAGCTTCTCCAAGCCCGTAACCAGCATCTCGATGGAGACATCAACGGCCAGTAGAGGTATAGTGCTCGGCGAGATGCGTAATTCTTCGAGGTTGGGCGCAGCTTTCAAGACAAAGTCGCACATGTCTGGCCGCATATCCCACGAAATGAGCTCCAGCCGACGAAGGCTTTGCGATGACCAGTGGCTGATTCCAGGGCTAGGCAGCCTGGGGAGACCCAAAGCGGCCTCAAAGATTGCGATCCTCCTCTTGGGCCGCAAGGTTGTCAAATTAGCGAACCTGAAGGGGGGAAGAGTCCAAATGTTCTCAACGACTCTGAGCTCACGAAGATTCTTTGCTAAAGACAAGACCAAGTGTAAATGGGAACTCGCTGGGTACAAATGAACCAGGCCCGCCGCATTCTTCTGAACGCTGGGGTTGCTGGCGGGAATTTCTAATTCTGCCCAGCCCACCTCAATGCTGAAACTGCACTTCTCTGCGACGATGGATTGGATATGTCCCGCCAAAGCTGGATTTTCACGTAGAGTTCTCAAAAAAGGCGCCAGCCGTTTTTCGATCTTTCCGACATCTGCCCCGAAAACGTGGTAAAGATAAGGCAACGCAATCTGCCTCATGGCCTTGGAGGTTCGGCACAAGGCTGTGAGCGGCTGAAGACCCCACGCGAGATCATGAGCTGCGTGGTAATCCGTGCAGTGGGTGCAAAATAGTTTGCAAATCTCCGTCAAGATTTCGGGAGGAAGCGACGACAACATGGACGATGATGCCTGCGCATGCAGTTTGTTAGCGAATGTAATGTTCTTTTTTTTTCTTTGACGTAATCAGACTTGCCATGTCAGACGCAGGATCAGCCATTCGGGCGATCCTTTACTGATGAAGCGGAAATGGACACGGTTGGGGAACAGATGTTCTGATGAGCAGGGTCAATTGCCGTTTGGAGGATGAGAGAAAATAGTAAGATGAAAGGAGCGGGGTTTGGCGCTGCTCATCAGCTGAATTTATACGTAACATGGATAAAAAGCAATTTCTGTTGTTTATGTTGTGTAACGTTGACAAATCTGATCAACAAGTCACATGCAGGCGAGCTGGTGTAGGCACGGAGTGCTGGTCAGATATTCAATTTGACAATTAAAAACGTGAAATGTGAGAATATAAAGGATTTATGATGTTTAGATTAGGTATCGTAAGACAAAGCAAATAAATGGTATCAAATGTGAACCCAAACACCAATCCATGCTGCACCCCGAAACGCCGTGCAATGCTCGCAATATGTACAACGCTAAATACGTATTTACATCGTCTACATCCTCTTCGGGTCGAAAAATGCTAATATTTCTTGAAACGCCTTGCGAATGGACCGGCCCATGGCTTCCAGACACTGCCATAGCTTCTTTGGAATGTACTGGACCAGCCAAAGGATGCCGCCCAAGAGATACCAAATACACTTGCCGAAAAAGCCCAGCAAATCTCGGAGCGCCTCGTAAGACATCTTGCCAAATGCCTTGATGAAACGGACCATGGCCAGGGGCATCTCGACAAAGACGGCCTTGACGAGGCTGCAAAAGCTGTTCCAAATGTCCTGAAGGGTGATGCTACGGAAAAAGGAAAAGACAGCGGCAATGGCTGTGTGGAAAAGAGAGAATAGCTTTGCAAGGGCATTGAAGGCGGCTTCGCCAATTGTCTTTAAACCTCGGCCAAGCCAGAGCACGACGTGTTTAAGAGCGCCAGGGATGCGGGTGATGAATCTCCACAGGGCGAGAAGAAGCCTCTTGGCGTAGCCGGGAAGCTTTTTGAGGCCTTTCCAGATCTCCTTAGCTCCATCCTTGACGTGGCCAGGCAGCTTGACGACCTGTTTCTTGATGCGGGACGGTAGCTCGACGACTTGTCGCTTACACCAGGCGCCAATGCGCTTGCGGCGCTTCCACACACCCTTGCCGATATCCTTTGGGATGTCGTAGAGAAGGCCCTTGGGAAGATACCAGACGAAAAAAGAGACAAACTTGACAATGGCCTTGAGTGCGCGGCGCACGCGCTTCATTTCTTTTTGGTGGGCCGTCTTCCATCGCAGCCAGGCGCCGGCGCGTCGAGAGGGCAGATAGGTCACAATGTCACGGTGGCCGTTGGTGGCAGCAAGACGCAAGGCAATGGCGCCGTCGGGAGCAACCAAGCTGTCGTCGGCGCCATAGTCCTCCATCAAGACTTTGACCAGGGCCAAGTGTCCTCTCTCGGCAGCCAGCTGCAGCGGTGTTCGCTGGGGACAGGGCGCGACATCTCGCCAATCCTGGCCATGGGTCGTCGACTCGGCAGAGGGCGCAGCACCAAAGGCGTTTACAGTGGAGCCAAGGGACACCAGCCTACTAACCATGGGTGTTCTGCCAGCGCGCACGGCGGCCAGGAGCGGCGTCTCGCCCTTGGTGCTGGTGACGTCTGGCGACACGAATCCGCGCGACACAAAGTCGGCGACAATGTCGTCATGGCCAGCCTCGATGGCGGAGAAGAAGGCGTTGACAATGTCGCGCTCCAAGAAGCAGCCCTCAGCATCAGCAGGATCCTTAGTGCTGTCCTCGGCAATGAGGAGGTAGCGCTGTGTCTGCTCGTCTTGTGTCGGGGCGTGGAGGATGGGGAGGTTCAAGGCTGTGGCCTGCTCGATTCGAGAGTAGAGGGAGGCATCGTCGGTAGGCGAGTAGGCCGGGACGGGGTTGAGCAAGGAGTCATCAAAGGGAGGGGGGCTTGTTGTTGTTTCGTGCGACGACGTCATTGGTGATGGATGGTGGGTGGAGATGCGGAGTAGAGTAGGATGGTGTTGCTGTGAGAGAATGAAGCAGTCATACAAAGAAGATTGTTCAACATCATGATGGATGGTATTTAACGATCATGTCTGACTGCTTTGGTTTGTTCGCTGGCGTAGGCATCCTGGTGGTGAGAAGTGTGCATGCAGAGTTGATTGAACTTGGCAGCCTTGGCTGAGAAGCAGAAGAAGCCCGAGGCCAAGGCTGAGCCGCCACACCACAAGGTGCACTGGAGCTCACGGTGTTTTTAGTGACCCGTCGCTGGAGCTTTGAGGAGCGGACCACTAAAAACACGGCAATGCAGGCGCTAAAGGGTTCAGCTCGCAGTGGAGCCCGTCCCGCGGTTAGCCCTACGACCTTGGGCACCTACCAACAAGAGGCAGCCTACAGGTCGGGGCCGCCGTCTGCCTCTAAATGGGGACCTCGACTGAGGCTGAGCTGGTCCATGCCAGGAAGAACTGGAATAATTAAAGATGCGGCTCCCCACAAGGCGGCACTCTTATCAAATGTGCATGTTTTTGTTTTTATTTCTTTGGGGTTTCAAACCAAACGCGATTATTTCGCTTATTTCAACCGTAGAGTTGTGCTGGGTTTGCGCTAAGAGCAATGAAGCCAATTAAGGAGCCACCTTGCTACTAAGAAAGGGCTCTACCCGACAACCAACTGGTTGCTGACACACGACATTTCCCTGTTCCCGAATTTTTCCCTGGTTTTCTCGTGGCCCAGATACAGAAAAAAGGCCTGCAATAAACTCGTCTACACTGGTTCCTATTGATATTCATCCTTCAGCAGACCGCTCTCCCGGCATCTTTTTGCCGTCGTGTAGAATCTAGACCAGCCCAACATCCACCGAATATGCAACTTGCCAATGTCTCAGCTAGCCAATAAACGCCTTGTTCACTTTGGCTTGGCTAGCGCCTAGGTTTAGCACGTGGGAAGCGAGCCATCTTACTCTTTCAAGCATAACCACCGTGCTCTTGGCTCTGTCAAGCTTGCTAAAAGAGCCACTAGTCAATTGGGGGCGCTTTTGAAGCCATTCCAGACCATTCATGGACTGATTTCTGTCTCATTAGGCTCAACATGGGCTTCAATGCCATGTGCCGTGTAGTGGTTGATCATTCACGTCTAAACATAAGCATATAAAAAGTCTGTTTAAAACCCACTCTCCTCTACGCGTAGCCTTTTTCATGCATTCGATTCAAGTATCGCTGATGAAGTTATCCAAATTGATCACGGCCCTGGGCCTCTTGGCCTCGGTTGACGCTGCCCCTCAACCATGTGCCGGTGCAAACGGTTGTCCCGTCATGGTATGATTCTCTCAAAAGACCCATTCAAAAATTCAACACCTGACCTTAAGCCTAGGTTGGAAAATATGAATTGAGAGGCACTCACATTTGTTCTCCTTTCTTCTTAGCCACACTCAGTCAATGCCCGCTTGCGTAAGTTCCACAAATGTACAGATACAGAAAATGCTGCTCATCTCACAAATATATCACAGCACCATCTACAAGACAACAACCGTCACCACCACCCATCCCATCACCATTTCTAAAACGGTGCTTGCTGTGCCCACCAAAACGGTTATCAGACCAGTCATCTCCACTGTCACCACCATTGAAGCCGTGGCAACGCGGCAAGTTCCATCAGAAGTTCTATTGACCTCTACGGTTGTGGTTGTTGTCACTGCCACTGCTCCCCCGGCCCAGGATCAAGGCCAAGTACAGCGTCGGGCCGCCTGCACTCCAAAGACCATGTTCATGTCGACCTTGCCGCCAAATGTTCCTGACCAATGCAGTAACCCTACCCTTCTCTCCATCGGCTGCAGCTGCCAAGGTTTCCGCAAGGCTACCAAAACAACGACAATCCCCCGCACGACTCTTACCTCTACAATCACCAAAACAAAGACGGTGACTCCGACAGTGACCCAAATCAAGACTTCCATCTCCACCTTTACCAAAACCCAAACCAGCATAGTCCCTGCGACCGCCAGGAAAACTGTCTCGACGGAATTTGTCCCATCTCTTTACACAGATGTGACGCTCATCTCCGTTACCAGCACAACAACCGTGGCCCTTCCACCCGCCCCATCATGCATTGAGTACCAGACTTTCCTCGTCGCCAACGGAGGCGCGTACGATGGACAGTATCTCAGGCTTGTCATTGCTGACTCGGGGGCGGCCAATCTGGGCTTTACCTCGGACCAAGACGAGGCACAAGACTTTGACTTCCACAGCACCACTTCTGGCGACCAAATATACGGCACTTTCTACCAAGCAGGTTCCTCTACGGTCGTCATCAATGCCTTCGACACGGGAAACAACCGCGTCTATCTGGACCCGAACCTCCACCCCGATTGCCAGCCTCTTCAGTGCTCCGCCTCGACGCTTGTTCAGCCACCTACGGTATATTGCAGAACCCAAAATGGAAGAGCTAACCTACAAACATGCCCTGATTCGTCTCTTTTGCAAATTGATAACTCTATTAATTCAAATTGTATCGGGCTCGACTTGGTCGTGATTACTAAATGTACATCATGGGGCTCATAGAGTAGCAATGAGAAAGGGATTGAAGCGCTGGTGTTTTTTGTCAACCAAAAGTTGTTCAACTAAGGTGTTCCCATAAAAGTCATATGATTTGGTTACTTCCGATTAATGATTTTGTTTTCAATGGTAGCGTACAGTCCGTCCTGCGGCAGTAAGAAAATCCAAGCTCAAGCTTTGAGCATTTCCTGCAACCTGACTGACAAGGTCCCTGCCAACTCTGGTCCATACTTCCAGCCACCCCACAATGCCGCTCCCAGCAAACCCCAAGACACTATTCCTCTAATCAATAAAATGCGTTTGATGAGCGTCATCTCGGCAGCCTCGTTTAGTCGAGGAAAATCCCGTCCATCAGCAGGAAGGTCCTTGTTCAAAGCCTTGCAGAGCGGCTCCCAACCATCTGTTGGCTGCCATTCGAGGACTTGCCTTCCGCGCTTCTTTGCCTCTTTGTGAACCCATTCATTGTGCAAATCATAAAACTTTTCCGAATAGATATTGATGGGTCCGAACCGACGATCCATAGCCCTGTAAGCGGTTCTATGCATCCAGTAGTGAAGTCGGTCCGTCTTCCAAAGAAAGGTCGGTAGATAGTATGAATTCGTGCCGAAAAAGTGCAAATTATCCCCCACGCTCTTCACCCAGGCACTGGAGCTTTGCCGCTTGTTCAGAACGACCAACGCGTCTGGGTACATGTCCATTAAATCCCCAGTAAATGCCCACCCGGGGAAGTCAGAGGTTGCCTGATAGCCATCAAAAACCTGATGGAGAATCTTTTGTCGTTTCTTGGCATCTTCTTCTTTAAGAGCGGCAATCACCAAAAGTTCACGATCTGTGTGAGGCGCAATGTGGGCCATGTGCATACACGGATCAAGGCCCAAGACATCGGACTCGAGAGCCGCTTGAAGAGAAGAGGTTGCGCAGCGGGACAAACCAGCACAGATGACTTTCATGCATGGCTTTTTGGATTCGACCTTGCGGTCGTCAGAAATGAGACGCATCTTGAGGAGCTGTAAGGTGGTTTGAACAAGTCAGAGTTGTCAACAAGGCTGGCGGAAACAGGCTGGGAAAGTGGACTTGTACTTTTACACCAAGGACTTCTGGCATCAGCTTACGTTTTTTGTAAGCGCTAGCATGCAACAGGAAAAGCGGACGAGGTGGTTTGTGGTCGTTCTCGTTGAGCTGAAAGCTCACCCCACTCCGACTTCCGACTAAATCACCGACAAGCCGTGCAGCCGCCACGTCCGATGGCCACATCACCTTCCAACTATGAAAGACGTTGATCATTAAAAGACTATCTAATCTGCAGGCTCCAGATTATAGGGGCGAGGAATGAATATCCCAGTTGCATGGCGACTAGCTTTGGGTTGCCCCACAAGAAACGATAAACGCGTCGATGAACGGAATCATCAGTGCACCCACAACGATTACTGAAGCTTGAATAATCACTGCTTCGGGAAATAGATTTATAGAGGGTTCAAGGAATAATCAATGCCACGTGGTATTGAATAGAATGCAGGTTGGGTTGAATGTCACTTGCCATGGTCAATGTCCACCACACCTGTGATTTTCTGAAGATCTCGGCAGATCGGCATGTCCTAGCGCTTCTAGCTTTGCTTCTTTTGTCGAGGAACGTCATGATTGTCCATATTTTGTGGGTCGCTACCCAAACGCCCTTGTTGGCTTTTTGGAGCATTCTCTCGGGCCACAATCACGAATGGTAGCAATTCGCGTCTACTGGAGTGTAGCTATGAAATCTTTGGGCGTTTTCTTTACATTACATATATTTACAGGGAAATTTGATAATCTAATAACCCAACTGCCTCACTTCAAGCTAGATGACTTTTTTCCTCTAAGTGCACCAATCCAAGATAGCAACGTATCGTAGTTGTCCACATTAGATTTTAGAATCTCTAACCGACATGAGATACACAATTAGTTGATATCAAACACTCTGGGAAATTTTATTGATTCAGCCTCGAACAGAAATTGTCATCAGCTTGAGAAGCATGAAACTGGGGAAAATTGGGAATAGTCTAGGGTAGGCAGAGTTTAGAAGAAAATGTGAATGGTGAGGCTACCCCACTCTCGAAAGAACCTCCAATATGTTGTTACAGATTATTGACTTTGCTAGATTTGGCATGGAATAAACTTTATTTATTTACTGTATTTTATTTCTTCGGTGGACTGGGACGTATCTCAGAAAGTCGATGTTGGAATTGTATACTAGGCCATTGATCCTTTTTAGTGTGGCAGGCTTTCGCCTGATCCGTGACGCAGCAGTTAGCCAATCGTCGATCACAAAACCAACGCTAGTCTATCAAGGCGCCGGGCAAAGGGGTAGTCCATTCACCCTCGGTTCATCCGGACAAGCTTTCCATAGAATTCCGTATGATATTCATAAGCCAACTGTTTTTACTTGTTCATCTTCTTTTTGTTGTCATACGGACCATAAAAGACCTGTCACCTATTCTAGTAGAGGCTGGAGAGGCTTGTGGGTATGTCTTGCCTGAGGCGGGAAATAACCTGAATTCAGCGGAATACTCTATACCCTTGCAAACCAAAACAGTCAAATGACTCTCCTTCAATATTTTATCTTGAACAGCTGAGCGAATCCGATGACTGTTAGGACTACGGAAAACGTGTAACGCCGTGGGCGCGAAATGCACGTTAACCTTATCTCAGATACGCCACGGAGAGCTGGAGTCACATTAGTTCGCCAGTGTAATGTGGCTTGGCTGAAGCAGTACGCGTAGAATCTCTTCGAATTTCATCTAGCAGAGAGGGCACAGACATCCTCATTACTGCCTGGAGTTGTCCAACCAGCCGTGAGTTATTTTACAACCACCGCCACATGTAACGCATTTGCACTGAGTTGGGATGTATAAAAAGGATGGTATAGATGATTTACTGCGAGAGGAATCATTGGAAATTTGGTAGATGACGAGTACATGCATGCGTAGAAACCTGACAAAAAATCAAAGTTGCAGTCCATAATCAATTCCGCCTTATCAGATGTGATGGTGTGATGGAGGCTGAAAGTGATGTCCGCAATGGAATGAAATTCTGTTGAATTCATTTACTGCCTCATCAAACTAACATCAATAGTCTAGAGGACGGCAGCCTGTTTCGTAGATCAATAGTTTGATACCTTCGTCTGAATCCGAAGGAGCCGTTGCGTTCTGGAGTAGGTCTGAGCCTTCTTTGGAGCAGGTCCCTAGTGGTGGTCTTGGCGCTAGGGCGATAGTACCACGTTCTTTGGTGGTGGCTAGGGGGCAGCTACGGCGAGCTGAAAGGACTAGCTTGCTGTTTGGTATCCGACTTCATGCTAGGCGGGTTCGCTTTGACCAGAATCGACGGTCGAGACTTTTCTCCGGCGATAAGCTGAGCTGAGTGTCGTAAGATGGTGGATGAATACAGCATCTCTCGCCGATGTCGAAAATAATAAGCGTATTTACGCTTTGTCTGGTAAGAATCGTAAAGGCTCCCTAGCTTCTGAGGCAGGATCGTCAAGACGGCGCATCACGGTTAACTTAATTCAAGTTCCTCACTGTCGGGAGCTCTGGCTCGCTCCGTCGTGCTCAGAACCCCAAGAATCGGGACCCGTCAAAGCAAGGGTCCTTTCTCCCTCGGCAGTGAGGGATTTCGGTCCCAGGAGCCGAGACAGGGCTTCTCCACAGATTGGCTCGCTTACTCGGCATGCGAACCAAGCCAACGGATTCGCGAGGAGGAGGCTAATACATTGTGGCTTGTCGCTGACTCCGTCCACTGTCCAATCAGAGGAGCGAATAAAAGCTTCACCAGAACGGTCACTTGTCAATGACAAGACTCACAGGACTAATTTAGCTGGCGTCTATATGCGTGCCCTCCAAATTAAAGGGATAGCGCGAATACGGTAGCTCTTGGGTAAAATCCGGCGCTGCTGAGTATCATGTCTCCTGGGGAAGCCATTGTGGGCGCAGGGGCATTTAACCCGTAGTGGAATGGCATGAAGGCTCTCGTCGCAGCCGGCTAGCTCGATGTGGAACCCTTTGCGGCATTGTAACTAAGCCCTGAATCGTTCGTGCCAGTCGATGGTTTGGTAACCGTTTCACCCGCCATGCCATTTTGGGGCACTAACCGGCTGGCCGGTAACATGAACCCCTGAATCCGTTGACGCCATCGCTGGAAATGCGCCCCATGGCCTGGGCTAGCCTTTGGTTCGGCTTGGGCGTTGTCGTCCAGCGCAGAATGGCACAGCACCCGCCTGAAGTTTCTCTGGGAGATGCCACGCGCAGAATTGCATGCATGCGGTCGCGTGCATTAGGTTTCTAGCATCAAATTCAGAGCCCAGTTAAAGTACAAGTTACGGTTGCAAAAATCAATGAAGTATATCGTTGTCATGGACGTAGTTGGGCTGTTCAAACCGCCAAGGCAGTAGGGCTGGCCCACCCCACAGCGGAGGCGGGGGGCGCTTGCGTGCAGGCGGAGGAGACAGCGGCAGTTGGAGAAAGCCAAGAATGCTGCTGTGGGCCAAATTGGGGCTTGCACTTTCAGGGGTCAGGTCTATAGTCGCCAGGAGCACAGACAAGATCGAGATACAAATACAATGTGCGCTGCCTGTCTCTTGCTGCTTCATCATGCTCATTGTGTTTTCTTTTCGTCAGCTTTAGTCACTCTTTTACGACGCTGCTTATACGTTCTTTACGAATACTACATTCTTTTTAGACGACCAAAAAATCAAAAACGATAGAGAGGGGGGATTGCAACAATGCATCTTCGTTCCGTTTACCTCAGCCTTTTGGCTGCAGGGTCGCTTACATCCGCAAGCCCCTGTAAGCCGCACCCGCACAACTCGCATTCCAAGAGCGTTTCCGGGCATCCAGCTCCCACCCACTCCGTTTCCGCTCCCTATGGGGCTGAGAGCACTGGTAAGAAGGGTTCTGGCTCCTATTCTATGCCCTATGGCGGCTCCGGCGGGACAGCATCCCACTCGGCGTCTGTCCCCTATGGCGTGTCTCAGGGCAGCGGCGGCACCACCATCCACACTGGCTCTGGCTCCTATGGCACCACTCAGGGCTCCGGAGGACACCAGACTCAGACTGGGGGATCTGGGGGGTCTCAGACTCAAACTGGAGGATCTGGAGGATCCAACACTCAAACTGGAGGCTCTGGAGGATCTCAGACTCAGACCGGAGGCTCTGGAGGATCCCAGACCCAAACTGGAGGTTCTGGAGGATCTCCCGGCTCCGGTGGCACGACGACGACTCCTGCCACAGGCACCGCCACTGGCTCTCCAGGCACCACCGTTTCACCTGCTCCCACACTTGGCGTGTCTTTCACAAAGGCTACTATTGTTGGAGGAAAGTCCATCACCCTTGGTAATGGAAGCCCAGCCATGTACGTATCCAAAAGACTCTGACAACTAGACATTGGCTAACCTTTTCCCCTGACAGACAACTGCTCCCTGATCAGAATTCCAAGTCTACCCTTTCGGTGCCCGACGCCCCGGTGTCCAATGTCAAGGCGGGTGAGAAGGTCGCGATAACATGTTCATATCACGCGGGCGGCACTGCTTTGAAGAAGCGTGATACGTCTGGTTGCTCTCTCGCCATCAACTACAACGGCCTTGAAGTCTACAACGAGCCTTGTGAGGCAACTGCTGACTTTCAAACCGTCATGACCACCCCCACCGACGCCACCAATGGCCCTACCATTGAACTTGTCTACACTTGCGGAAGCAACCCCATCCCCATCGTCATTGGCTCTATTGGCGTTGTTGTTGGATCACCCGAGGCTGTTGCCGCAGCCATCTCGTCCGCTGCTGCCTCCGCTGGCGCCAGCAGCACCAGCACACCAAGCCAAACCCCTACGTCCCCTGCATCAGTCGTCTCTACAACCCAGGCTGGTTCGGTTTCGGGTTCCGCTACTGCCCCCGGATCAACAGGGTCATCGGTCAATTCAGTCCCATCGGGCCAGTCAACTGAGGCTTCTTCAACCACCTACCATGCGGAATCTGTTACTGTGACCACTAACGCGGCCACTGGAGCTCCCGGTTCAGGTACAACAAGCGCCAACAACGCAGACACTACATCTACCTCGGCGTCTGCTGGCGGCTCTGATGATACCCCGACCTCGGTCACTTCCAATGCGGGTACTACATCTGCTGGGGGCTCAGGCCAGACTACTGGAGCTGCTGGTTCGGATACAACCACTGCTGTTGCTGGCTCTGATACCACTACTGCCGTTGCCGGTTCCGACACGACCACCGCAGTTGCTGGTTCTGATACCACTACCTCAAGTGCTTATGGAGCTGACACTACCTCTACTGCCGTCGCTGGTTCCGATACCACCACTACAAGTGCCTATGGAGTTGACACCACCTCCACTGCAGTTGTCGGTTCCGATACCACTACAGCCGTTGCTGGTTCTGACACCACGACCGCTATCGCTGGCTCTGATACCACTACTGCCGCTGCTGGTTCCGATACTACTACTGCTGTTGTTGGTTCCGATACCACGACCGCTATCGCTGGTTCTGATACGACTACAAGTGCTTACGGAGTTGACACCACCTCTACTGTAGCTGCTGGCTCTGATACCACTACTGCCGTTGCCGGTTCCGATACTACTACCGCAGTTGCTGGTTCTGACACCACTACTGCTGTCGTTGGCTCTGACACCACTACTGCCGTTGCTGGTTCTGACACCACTACTGCTGTCGTTGGCTCTGACACCACTACTGCCGTTGCTGGTTCTGACACCACCACCACAAATGCCTACAACGCAGAGTCTACCAGCACCGAGGCCTCCACTGAGACTACAACGGCTGCCGGTTCCGAAGGATCAGCCACTACTACATACGGAGCTACTGAGGAGACCACTTCCACTACTGCCATTGGCTCGGGGGAGACCGGTACTACCACGTCTACTGAGTCTGAAGGAACTACCATTACCACAGCTTATGGTTCTGGGGAGACCGACACTACCACTGCTCCTGGCTCTGGGGGCACAACCACCGCTGCTGGCTCTGAGGGTACTACCACCGCTGCTGGCTCCGAGGGCACTACCACTACTGCTGCTGGCTCTGAGGATTCCACCACTACTACTGCGTATGGTGCCAGTGATGAGACTACCACAACCGCCGCCGGTTCCGAGGAGACCACCAGCACTACTGTTTATGGTGAAGATACAACCACCACCACAGCTGTCGGTTCTGAGGAGACCACTACCACTGCTGCCGGTTCTGAGGAGACTACTAGCACTACTGTTTACGGTGAAGACTCAACCACCACCACAGCCGCCGGGTCTGAGGAGACCACTACCACGGCTTACGGTTCTGAGGGTACTACCACTTCTGTAGGCTCCGAGGGCACAACCACCACAGCCGCTGGCTCCGAGGAGACCACAAGCACTGCTGCCGGCTCTGAGAACACCAGCACCACTGTTTATGGCGAAGACACAACCACTACTACTGCTGCCGGCTCTGAAGACACAACCACCACTGCTGCCGGCTCTGAGGAGACCACTACTGCTGCCGGCTCTGAAGGCACAACCACCACAGCCGCTGGTTCCGAGGAGACCACCACTGCCTACGGTTCTGAGGGTACCACCACCACTGCTGCCGGCTCTGAGGAGACTACTACCACTGCTGCCGGCTCTGAGGAGACCACCACTGCTGCCGGCTCTGAGGAGACTACTACTGCTGCCGGCTCTGAAGGCACAACCACTGCTGCCGGTTCTGAGGGTACAACCACCACTGCTGCCGGCTCTGAGGAGACCACCACAGCCGCTGGTTCCGAGGGTACAACCACTGCTGCCGGTTCTGAGGGTACAACCACCACGGCTGCCGGCTCTGAGGAAACGACAACAACCGCTGCTGGCTCTTCTGATGAGACCACCACGGCCGCTGGTTCCGAGGGCACAACCACCACTGCTTACGGTTCTGAAGACACAACTACCACTGCTGCCGGTTCTGAGGGTACAACCACCACGGCTGCTGGCTCTGAGGAAACGACAACAACCGCTGCTGGCTCTTCTGATGAGACCACCACTGCTGCCGGCTCTGAGGAGACTACTACCACTGCTGCCGGTTCTGAGGAGACCACCACTGCCTACGGTTCTGAAGGCACAACCACCACTGCTGGCTCTTCTGATGAGACCACCACGGCCGCTGGTTCCGAGGGCACAACCACTACAGCTGCTGGTTCTGAGGAGACTACTACCGCTGCTTACGGTTCTGAGGGTACAACCACCACGGCTGCCGGTTCTGAGGAAACGACAACAACCGCTGCTGGCTCTTCTGATGAGACTACTACCACTGCTGCCGGCTCTGAGGAGACGACAACAACCGCTGCTGGCTCTTCTGATGAGACCACCACTACCGCAGCCGGTTCCGAGCAGACCACTACCGCTGGTTCAGAGGAGAATACTACCACTACTGCATACGGTGCTACCGAGGAGACTTCCACAACCACGGCTGCCTCTTCTGACGAGACCACAACTGCTGCCGGTTCCGAGGAGACCTCGACTACAACTGCCGCTGGTTCTGATGACACCACTACCACAACTGCTGCTGGATCTGATGAGACCTCTACCACGACTGCCGCTGGTTCTGATGATACTACCACCACAACTGCCGCCGGTTCTGATGAGACCTCTACCACGACTGCCGCTGGTTCTGATGACACCACTACCACAACCGCAGCTGGCTCCTCTGAGGAAACCTCCACTACAACTGCCGCTGGTTCTGATGACACCACTACCACAACTGCTGCCGCTTCTTCTGACGAGACCACAACCGCAGCTGGTTCTGATGACACCACTACCACAACTGCTGCCGCTTCTGATGAGACTACTGCCCCATACGTCGTCGTCGATGACCAGACAACTACAACCGCGGCTGCCGACTCTGACCAGACCACAGTGCCCGTCGTTCACGAGGATAGCACCACTACCACCACGGCTGCTTCATCTGACGAAACTACAACGGCTGCTGACTCGGGCTCTGATCAGACCACCACCACTGCAGCTGGCTCTGAGCAGACTACAACTGCTACCGATGCACAGGAGACTACTACCACCACGGCTGGCTCTGGCTCTGACCAGACCACGACAACCGCCGCTGGTTCCGAGGAGACCGCTACCACTACCGCTGGTTCTGATGACACCACTACCACTACCGCAGCTGGTTCTGATGACACCACCACCACCACAACTGCTGCTGCAGACACTACAACCACCGCAGACTCGACCACCACCACGACTGATTCAACCACCACCTCCACCCCATCCATCCTTTCAACCTTTGCCCTCGTCGCAAGAAGCTCAAACTCATACGTCGACGGCGCGACTTTGGCTGGTTCCGGTGATGAGGAGCATATTGGATTCAGCACCGGTAGCATGACCGAGTTCCACCTTGACTCTGACAACATTCTGATGATGGGCAACTTGTATGTTGCCTATAGTCCCGATGACTATACCATCTACACTGTTGAATATTCCAGCTTGGACTACTCGGGCGATCAGCTCATCAACTGTGCCGCCGCTGTCAGCGGAGAGAGTCTCTCATGTTTTGTCGAGGGAGTTTCAGGACTGAACAGCTTTTACGTGTATGATGACACCAATGGTCTGGTTACAATCGCTTCGCCATATGATGTTAAGTTCCCCAACTCTTACAGTGTGGAACTCATCGCGGAGCCTATCCAGGCGATCGTGACTAACTAGAGGCCTTATGGGTAAAGGAGCAACGGAAGACCAAGATTGAGGACAAATATTAATTATTGGGTATTTATTTCATATCATGTACATATTCCAACTATAATCAGCAATTTCTATGTCAATTTAAATACGATGATTTTTTGCACAATATGATCCTCAGCTTCATTGATTGGCCAAATTTCCCAGACATGTTACTGCCACTAATTGTGAGAATCTGTAGGATCCTCGCAGGTGTTCCCAGCTCGCTATCTAACGCACCAAATAAATATCTAGGCGGCTACCTTGATTCTAGCCAGAAACATTGTGGAAGCAGCAAAGATTACCGGCAGCACACTGACAATCTCGCCCAACCCTGCATAAGCCGGCGGGATGCGGACGTTCACGAAAGCTCCAGCAGCTAGCAAAATAGCCAAAACATTGTACGTAGCAGACCAAGCAAAGTTAAAGACCATACGGTGGAAGCTCGCTCGGCTCACGTCGAGAAGAAAGGGGATCCCTTCGAGACCAGCAAGAAGAACCACATCTGCCGCTCCTCGGGTGACTTCACTAGCCGATGAAACACTGCCAAGTTGGACACCCACGTCAGCCTGTGTAACAGCGACTGCATCGTTCGTGCCATCCCCAACAAACATGACCGTCTTTCCTTGCTGCATGAGTGACGCAACATAGTCTCTCTTTTGTGTCGGGGTGCGCTGCGAGGCCACATTGGGGATGTTCACAAGAGAGGCAACATCCTGAACTGCGCGAGCTTGGTCGCCAGAGACGAGATGGAGCTCAATATTCCGTCGTCCAAGTTCAGCAATGATCTGTTCGGCTTCGGGGCGAATGTGGGTTCGAAGACCGTAGATTGCAATCGGTTCTGAATCCCGAGTAATAACCAAGAGTGTCATGCCGGCATTGGTGAATTTCTCAACAACAGGGAGCGTGTCACTTTGTGTCCACGATGGATTTCCAGCACGAATTTTTGCCCCGTTATATTCTCCTTCCACACCTGACCCGGGAATGACACGAATTTCGGTTACCTCGGCTTCTGAGGTCGGGAACTGGGCGAGATATTTTGCCACTGCCGCAGAAACAGGGTGTTGATTGCCAGAAACTAAAGCCTTGGTGGTTGCAATGCTCTCAGTCTTTTCAGAACCCATAAAGTCGACCTCCAGCACATCGAGGTCGCCCTCTGTTATTGTACCAGTCTTGTCAAAAACCACATCGGTCACCTTTCGCGCACGCTCCGTGCATTCTGCAGACTTGATAATGACGCCAGCACGGGCTGCAATGCCGCCAGCCACCACCAGAACCATGGGAACTGCCAATCCAAGCGCGCATGGGCACGACACCGCTAGCACGGCGACAGCATACGTGATAGCGTTGGAGACGGCCTTGCCGGCATTTTGGTTGCGGACCTTTAGGCCCACAATGATCCAGACTATGGTCACAATTACTGCAACAGAGGTAACAATTGGAACGAACCAACTAGCCACTCGGTCGGCAACATCTTGAATTTTCGGCTTCATATTTGCTGCCTCTTCAACAAGCTCTGCAATGTCGGTGACGGTATTCTTTCCAGGAAGACGAGTGAGGTGAACGAGAAGGGTCCCCGAACCATTCAACGTTCCAGCAATCACATTATCTTGCGGCCCCTTAAAGACGGGCACGCTCTCTCCCGTCAGCATGGACTCGTCGATTTCACTGGAACCACTCAAGACAAGGCCGTCCGTAGGTATCTTTGAGTGAGGCAGCACTCGGAATTGGTCACCATACTGCAGGAGTCGCACATCAATCTCACGGTCCTGGCCGTTTTCGACCACTACGGCGGTTGTAGCTTGCAGAGATCTAAGGGACACGGCCGAGACGGCACGGACTCGAGCCAGGGCGGCCACAAAGCGGCCCAGCAAGACAAGGGTTATGAGAAGAGTGCTCGTCTCGAAAAACTCAGACGTCTCCAAGGGTTTGCCGGCCATTCTAAACCCGAACGCGACGAGAGAGTAGACATACGCAGCGGTTATGCTGATAACCACTAGCATGTCCATCTCAATCGACATGCTGTGGACAAGGGCAGAGATAGCCGGGTAATAAAAGTCGGGGATAGCGATAAGTTGAACGAAGGTTGCAAGCACAATCGAGATGTAGGCTCGAGTCTTTTCATCAACAAGGTTGTCGCCCCAAGCAAGGACGACGACCGGGATGGTAAAGGCTGCTGCGATGAGCGTTTTGATCAGCTGGTCGTAGAGTCTCTTCCTCCCTTTCGAAACAGCGGGATCATCACGTGGTGGAGCCAGGCCAGCAGAAAGGTCACCAATCTTTTCGAGGAGAGTCCTTGCGCCGATAACTGTCGGGTCGTAAGTGATGCGGACATGCTTCTTGTCAAGCGGCGTGACTTGGGTGACTCCCTCCACGGCAAGTTCAACCAGAGCCTTGGCGCTTGCTCCCGAAGAAAGGACGTCGAACGATGTATCGGAGCTCGTAACTCGGGTGCACCGAAATCCGGTAGCACGCTCCACGCTTCGAATAACGGCATCTACTGAGTTGGCGGAGGAGTCGATATTGAAATCGGCGTTACCGGCAACAAAGTTGACACGAACATTTTTCACAGTTGGCACAGCTTTAAGCGTGCGTTCAAGCTTATTGCCACACCCAGAGCAGGTCATGCCCTCAACAATAAGGCTAACAAGCTCGAGCGCAGCGTCTTGCTCCACGTCTTCAACCTTCGAGCGAGCTGGTGCATGTGTTTTCGGCATCGAAGGGGGAGAAATGTCGTGACCGCTGCAACAATCCGAATCTTTTTCATCGATCTTCTGTGTATGAGTATGGGCTCGATGGGTCTTTTTGCCGCGATGCTTTATTCCGTGGTGGCCGTGTTGTTTGCTAGAGTGGGAGTGCCCAGTAGCATGTGCCCCATGGTGGTGATTGGCAACAGCCTGCTTATTCTGTTCGCTGCAGCAGGTTGCCGGCAGGCCAGCGTCGAGAATACTTTGGCAGATGCATCGAGCTGATTCCAGGTAAGAGTTGTACTTCTCAAAGGCTCTTTCGAGATGGCTACTGCATGCCGAGTTCGAATGATGGCCGTTGGCATCATGGGTGTGCTCGTGTCCAGGGGATTCTAACGGTGTTAGCGGTGGGATGGTTGTAGTTGTATGGACAAAGGGAGCATACGATCGTGAGCATCGTCCTTCTCGCAGGTCTTTTCGCATTCGATGGCGGCAGCAACGGCGATGCATTTTTCTATCATTTTATTAGTAGCAGAAACAATGAATAGGACATGGAGCTTCACCATTGCAGTTCTCCGTGTTGGAGTCGCAGCATTGGAGCGTCGGAGATCCACATGACCCATCATCGTCACAGCAAGTATCCTCTTCACAGCATTCCGCTGCACACGGCGGTGCATCACATGAATTTTCTTCCTCGTTTTGGTAACCACACGAACCGTGGTGCATCTCGGTTGAAGAATCATGGCCCTCTGCAGGGCCGCTGGAGCTGGGTTGAGTCGTCATTTTGCCGGTATACACTTTCAATGCGAGAAATGGTGCAGTTTTTTCAATGTTATTAACGAAAAGCTACGGCTACGGATGGCAACTATTTTATAAATATTGTTCGTCTGGCAAAATGAACTGCGTGCGATCAAGGAGTCGCACTTTTGATTGAGCAACCCGAGCGAGATACGATGGACACTTCCTTGTACTAGCCCTGTCTCTTTGGCGTATTTCGTACTTCGCTCGGCTTCGGACAACCACAGTGACACCCTGGAACAGCGGGGGGGCAGGGTGACATCTGCCCAGCCAGGCTTAGCGCTGCCAACAAATTCGACGACCCCTTGAACGGCGTGCGCCCGGCTTTCGGATAACCGAGCCTCTCTCATCCTTTTGTGCTCCAATTCGTGAATGACGCGTCGCAGTGACACGACAAGTCATTCTACAGACGGCCATCATACCTGAAGAGTCTCGGCTGTTGCAAGGGTGCCCGCCAAGCCCTGGCTAATTTCCATCGGCTTCCAGAAGTTCCTCGTTGAAATAACATTCTGGGGCTGCAATGCTCTTAAGCTTGGTCAACGGGATGAACTTGTCTCAAACCCGTGCACAGTCCACGGTTCATCTTCTCCTGAATCGCACCATCCCTCTTTGTCGGATATGACGTAAATGCGGTACCACATTCTACAATCAAGTACCAAGTCGCTACAATCAAATCACCTTAGTCAGCACCAAGCTTTTTTAAATACAATTTGTGGTGGCCTGAGGCAGTACGGACAGGGGCTTGAAGGCTAACCCCCCACACGTCAAGATTGCGAAACGTTGATCCCATCGCCACAATCCGTCTTACACGTTGCAGCAACCGTCCAAAAACCGTGTATTCGAGGTTCGCCGCTTCAACATAATCTGATGCATACTTCAAGATGGCCTCGATTGAGGACTACAAAACGCGTCGTCGGCCACACACAAAGTCTCGGCTGGGATGTCAAGAGTGCAAGCAGCGCAAGATCAAATGCAACGAGGACCGGCCCATGTGTCTAAACTGCGCTCAGCGAGACAGGGAGTGCAATTACACGATTCCTGGCCCGAAATCTTCAGAATCGGACCGACCTTCTTTTACAAAGTCCCGCGCAGGTTGCCAACAATGCAAGCAGCGCAAGATCAAATGCGACGAAGACCATCCTATCTGTCTCAACTGCATTCACCGAGACATGGAGTGCAGTTTTGCCATTCTCACTCAAAAAGCAGCCGATTTAAATCTCACCGGGTGTTCGTGCAGCAGCCCCACGTGCCATAGTGGTGATCACACCGACGTGCAGGATCTCCGCGAACTCATCGCAACTCAGGGCGCAAGGATAGAGCTCATGTCGCGACAATTAGTATCTCTGCAGGCTGAAATAGACCGAATACAGGCACCCAGAGACCAGCCAACCTTGGACTATGCCGAGGTGGAACTACTCTACCACTACTTTCTCATGACAACTCACAACCAGCCTACGGAAGATGTCGGCCATAATTTCTGGTGTGTCCGACTATTGGAACTGGGCTTCAGCTATCCCCATGTGCTCCACCTTATACTGGGCTACGCTGCACTGGACAAGGCTCGATGCACGCCGGATAGAGCAGCCGATTTCTTTGCGCGGGCCGATCGGTATCATACACTCGGTCTGCAGGGCGCAACACTATTTCTTGGCTCCATTAACCATCAGACATATGAGGTAGTATACGCCTCTGCTCTGCTAATCAGCCTCCACAACATCTCGTTGGGACCACAGCCTGGAGAGTATCTAGGCTTCACTACCCACGGAAGATCCAGCTTCATGGTTTTCCTCCGCGGCTTAAACGCCATCAGAGAATACAAACGAGAATTTGACGACGAATCCTCGTCTTCCTATCCTGAGCTGCCGGCTCGAAGTTGCGCTCTGACAACGCTGTCAAAGTCTCCTCATCCAATTGACTACCGGGTACACATACAGCATCTACGAGACTTGGTAACAAACGCTTTCGGTTCTTCGGATGTCGAATTAAAAGCAACATGCCAGATCGCAGTGGATCAGCTTGAGCCATTCTTTGCCGCCGCCTTTGGGAGCAACGACCATCCCAGATCCATGTATCCATCCGATACCTATGTCCAAGTACCGCTAGGGTGGCTGTGCCATGTTCCAGATTCATACCTAAATTATCTAGAGGCAAAGGACCCTCTAGCCCTCATAGTTTTTGCATACTTCACTGTTGTCCTAAAAGAGCTTCAATCTGGATGGCCTATTCATGGCTGGCCAGAACACATCATGTCTGGAATTTGGGATTTCCTCCCTCCTGATAAAAGGGAACACATACAATGGCCCATGGAACATGTAGGATTAAATTTAAACTCGAAATCGTAGGCGTTTCCATTGACGCTTTAGGGTTTCTTCTATATAAAAGCTAACCGTGCTGTGATCCTGATGCGAGCTAACATATTCGTAAAGAATGACACGAATGCTCATCAGCGGATGTGCCTCGGCCTAGCTTAGATCCTCCACCGGAATGCAGGGTGTCGCCAGTCAAGGTCTTCTTGCTCTTGCTGCGATAATCCGTCAATTTCATCCAGCCCTTGTTGCTCGTTTGCAGCTCTCGCGGCATTGTCTCGTTTCATCCACATCATTGTTAGCACACTGACGATGAAAATTGACCCCGTTGTAGCCAAGTTTAATCCGTTTCCGATGGGATAGTCCGGTCCATCCCACGGCAGAAACGACCACGTGGAGATGAGCCCGCCCACATTGCCAAACATGACATTTGTCGCAATCGCCGATGCCCTTGCCGTGTCAGAAACGACATTCGCCGATACCTGACTATTTGTCAAGGAACCAAGCGAGAAGATTGTCGAAGCGATCAAAAAGGTGGCTGCATAGCGAACAGTGGCGTTGTCCGACGCCAGGAACATGATGTATCCAACCATAACTAGAGGTGCCGCAAGAATAACAAAGATCTGACGCCGGTCGGTGCGCCAACTCAGATATGAGAATGTAAGAGTGCAAAAGCTTCCCACGACATACGGTGGCACTGTGTAGAGTTGCTGCTGGATAGTTGTTTTGTCCGAGTAGATGCTCCTCACGATGGTTGGAGCAAACACTGCAAGACCTTGCACGGTGATATTATCAAACAAGAAAACAAGGGAATTGCTCAACGTAATCGGGTTGATGATGCCTCGAAGGAATTTTGTCTTGTCAATACGGTCGAGGACTTCACCACCCTGCACCACACGTTCCGAACGAATGCGGTCCTCTGCGAGCCTCTTTTCTTCCTCGGTGAGCCAGCGCGCGGTCCCGGGTCTGTCCGTCAGAGTAAACAGCCCCAAGAGCCCGAGGCATATCGTTATTATGCCCTCGATGGCAAAAATCATCCGCCACCGGCGAAGATTCCCAAAGTTATCAAGGGTAAGAATGCCGGACGCAAGCAGGCCGCCAAAGGCACCGGCAAGAGACCCCATAACGATGTAAAGGCTGAGGCGAAAGGTGAGCTCTGCGCGGCGGTACCAGCGTGACAAGTAATACGCAATTCCTGGCATCATGCCCGATTCGAAAGCGCCAAGCAGAAATCGGACAGCCATGGCCTGCTCAAGGTTCTGCACCCAAGCGGTCCCAAGTGAGCAGATGCCAAAGAGCACCGTCACGGTCGGGATGAACCATCCAGGACCGATTATTTTGCACAAGATGTTTGATGGAATCTCGAATACAATGTACGAAACGTAAAAGAGCGTGAGGAGGATGTTGTAATCGTATCCGGCCATATTCAAGTCGGCTTCTAGGCCAGCAATGCGGGCATTTCCTAACCAGTCAGCGCCACTGACGGGAACTGGTCAAACATCACTTACCAATATTGGCGCGATCGATAAAGCAGAAGAGATACAAGAGACAGACAGTCGGCATAATCATGAGGTCAATCTTGGTTCGAAGGCGTCGCTCGGCGGCCTCTTGTTCCAGATTGACGCTAATGGAGATACCTCTTGCGGAGATTGTCAGCCACGCAACCGTAGTATTCGGCAAACATCTTACTCTTTTGGTTCGGCATTTTCAATGTTTTGAGGTGGGTCTTTGGCAATTGATTCCGTCATTGCAGTTGTGGTTTTCTATTCGACAGTCGTTGACAGAGATACAAGACCTATCGCATCGATGGGCGATTGAATCTTGGTTAAACAGAATACAAAGGTCTTCTAAATTCAGGGATGCGGGTATTTATTATTTTGGTACAAGGGCAAAGCCAACATGGTTGGGTGTTGGTGCGTGATCCGACACCTCGTCATGGCGGGTAAGGGCACGGCAAGCGGGCGACAAAATTATGTGGCCAATAAGCAACACAAATTTCACCACAACCTGAGTGATATTTTTGGTCTAGTTCGTTACGTACGGGTAGCGGGTGTTTTGCGCCAGCTGTCCCAAAGCAAGGGCGAGATGCAAGGTAGGATTCCTCCAACGGATACACATACCCGGCCACGAATCAGGGCTGTGCTATTCGCTTTACGGTAAGCTTAATCTCGTCTTGTTTAGCGTGCCCAGGGCGCATGTAATGCACCAACCAACCACAAGGTCTGGCCGTTTGACCACTTGGGAAATATTTCGGCGGAGAATAATTCTAGGTTTGCGGCAAGTATGGGGAAATGCAGATCCCCAACGGCCGTTTGTTCCAACGTCTATCCAATCAAGCTTAATAGAACCAGAAGATTGGGCATACACTCTGACATCTTGATAATTAAACAGTTTGCTTGGCGGGTTACATGGTGGACGGGCATGGCAATCCTGATCCGGAGTCCCCCAGAATCGGTGTGCATACTCGCTTATCTCGCTGCCATGTCCCTGACAAAGACACGGTGACACTCCTTGGCCAAACCAACCTCCAAAAAACAAAGATTACCCCGCCTTTCGATTGCGGGGGAGCTTTGACGGGGGAGAACAGGGTGTACCCCGGAAAGCTAGTGTCCAGACTTTGTTTTGGGCTTGATGTCTTTGCTTCGGAAGCCGGGTATTTATTTTGCGTATTGCTTTCCGACATTTGTGGGGAAGACTATTGGCATTTAGCTTGCGCGTCTAACTTGGAGCTACGGCAGATAGTGACTTGATGAGGAAGCTATTCGGCGAGATATACATAGAGAGGCCAATCGGTGAAGCTGGAAAAGGAATATGGTTTGCATTCGAGCACCAAGGCATCATGCTACCAGTCACACGCACATCTAAGTGCCATAGGCTTTGAATTTAGCATTTATCAGCATCCAGCGCTTGCGTCATCATACCATCACCTGAAGCTATACACAGATTCCGACACCCCGTGACCACTGTCAACTATACAGGCCTCAACTAGTCAATTGCGGTTCTGGGAGCTGTATTGTGCAGATTCTGTCATATTTCGCTCTCGGCCGAGCACTTGTGAACAGTTATTCATCATGTCATATCATTCACATAGTAATCAACATTGAGTCAGACGCGACGACGTCGTCAAACCCTCTTCCAATGTTGACCTGAAGTTGATGCTGCTGTGCCGCCTTTTTTCTTTTTCTTGGCCCGCAAAAGTCAATTTTTGGGGTATATCGGACATATTCAGTGTATTCGTCCGCAAATTCCGAGTCAGCCTGTCTTTGCTCTTCATACTGACTCGCAAATCCCATGCTCCGAATGTCTCTAGATGGGTTCTATCATTTTCTACTCGTCCGAGTGGGGTAAGAGGCTGAGGACAAAACGGGCAACTTGTGGTTGTTGATTGGCTGTCGTGTCCGGGGTCTAAATGCGGCGGTCAGTATCGTTCCATTTTGGGCTACTACCTCGACCCGTGTTTCACTCCCCGCAGAAAGTCGCTGTCAGACCATTCTGACTCGAGGCGGATAGGAAAACTGATTGTTCACTTCAAATACGCAATAGGCTTTGTTTCTCACCAATCATTGCGCCTGAAATAAAAATAGTCGTCGTTTTCTATAACATCTCACAAACGAAACCGCTCCTGACTTTGCCAGGCTGACTCTGATAGCTAGCAACATGGACAACCATTAATCACGGTGCCGACGGCGCGGAACACGTCACCGACCCCGAGGAGCATACTTATTCCAGTATGGCCATGATTACTGGACTCGGTCAAGTCCGTAACACCTTCACTCAGCATGTTGCGAGGCCCGTGAGATGTTTGTCTTGTTCTGATGGATCGCCTTGCGGCTCCGAGGTTCGTCGTGGCAAGTGGCATCTCCAGCTCAAGCACGCACAATGGCAGCAACTTCTATTGGGCCCGAGCAAGGTCTCCTCCATCCGCGTTTACTAACCAACACCAGAATCGCTGGAAGCGAGTGGCGAAGCATGAGGGGCCCTGCTGCACCTGCATCACAGGTTATCATGTTTCGGTATTTCCATCCTCGCCTATCTTGCTCCACAGATATTTACCAGCTGCTCGCAGAAAAAAAGACTTTATCTTTGTTATGAAGTCCGACAAACCCATAGCCCTGGCGTTCCTGTCGTGTGCGATCCAAAGACGCTCCGAATTCACACAGATCGAGGCCACAGGTCGAGACAGCAGGTCTTGTACGAAACCGTTCTAATAAAAAGCAACGATGCTCGTGGGTTTTTTCCATACCCATATTTCCAAGCGCACCAAGCACCATGGGAAAAACCCTTCACCGATACCCATCACCGATCGCCAGCTCTTCGGTCAGCCAGAAGGATCGCACTTATCGAAAAAGACGCATCTGGGCTTTTATTACAAATGATGATCCGCCGCGGCTTGCAATCTCATTGGGTCGAAACAGGGAATCAAATGCGCATCGAGGCTTTCGGAATCATGAATCCGGAGTCATACACACCGGTTGCTTGACTCGACTGAATGCAAGGTAACCCATGGATGTCTTAACTCAATGTTTATTGCCTTGACTTCGTGGTCGGCATTGCTTTTGGGAGGAGTTTCATTTCCCGGATCCGGCGTGATGCATGATGCGATGCAGCCAGTACACGGTAAGTGGTACATTCAGCCGCTTTTGCTAACCACCACAGAGCGGCCGCCCTTTTCCCATGATGCGACAATCCAGGCGTTGGTAATCAACCGTGAAGGGGGTGGTGATGAATAATTCGGAGGAGACGAGACGGTCAGCAATATGATCTCATCAGGGCCGAGCGCCTCTTGACCTGCATTGAGACATTTCGGCCTCATCCGCCTGTCTCGTCGAGGATACAACGACTGACGTCTCAGACACGGCACTTGGGGGGGGACAACCACAACCAACCATACCGAATGCCGTTGCCCAAATTCTCACCTACATTTTCCGTTCAACCAACGCAGCGGTTTCCGACGGGTTTCTCCGACTCGATGCGCAAAGTCTAACGTCATGGCGATGCAAGATTACAGCAAATTTCTCGTCAACGGTGGAACAGCATCGCAACCAGGGGTCCACGGATAGCATTGTCGGCATTTGCATCCAAACCACAAGGGTCCAGTCAGACACCGCAAAGGAATTGCCATCCCCAGCAGCGCCAGATTGACGGCGCCGGGAGGGTATCCGGTTCGACGGACCTGAGCTCCGCCGGTGGGGGAGATACCCCAGATGGCTCTAGCCTGGTGGCTGGCCTCGCAGCCGAGCTGATGGCGTCTCCCCTTAGCTCCCCCGGTCTCGACCAAGTGATCGGCACGCACCCAAGGTTCAAGACAAACGCAGCGTAGCGCAAAAAATAAAAAAATAAAAATTGCTGTCGGCACTCAACGGCAGGCATGGTCGACACCGTGCCAGGGCCATGAAACTGGCGCGTCGTGACTGGTCCGCTGGGCGTCGGCAACGCCCTTAGCTCTGCGAGTCAACCCAATCCTCTCCTGGGCGGATGAGCATTCCTTTCTTTTTCCCCAGCGCTTGGACTGCGCTTTGACTCGCGTCACATGATGCTCCTTTCCCTCGCTGCACAATGGATTCGCCCTTATACGCGCCGTGCTTCCATCTCCGCTTATTGCCTGATTCTGTAAAGCCGTATTCATCCCATCCATCCCCACATTAATCCATCCCTATTCGCTCCACACGCCCGCACTGACTGCCGTTCCGTTCAGGATGGAGAACCGTCAGGCTGCCGAGAAGAGCCAAGACGACCTGGCAGAGTCTCGTCGTCTGAAAAAGCGCGAGCTCGATCGCAAGGCTCAGCGGCTTGCGAGGGAGCGCACCAAGAACCGCATTGCCGAGCTCGAGTCCATGGTCGCGCACCTCCAGCAGAATGAGACCAATGCCCAGACCACGTCTCTGCTGGACCAGCTGTCCCGGGTGACCAAGGAGAGGGACAAGGCTGTGACCACTCTGCGGTCGCTGAGCTCCATTATAGAACGCCAGATTACAGAGTCCCCCACGAGAAAGTCGTCGCCAGACGAGGCACGCGAGGAGCCTCGCGAACTCCCTACACCGGAAAGCTTCATTGACCCCTTCTCCGCATCATGCTCAGCAACTCCCGGCGGCCCAGAGCTGGATCCCGCTTCGTGGTCGCTGCAGCCGTGGTCCTCTAATTCCCCTCTCCCGCCGCAAGACCCCCTCGACTGCCTTGGTGCGAAGCTGCCTGCCGACACAGCCATGCTCACGCCCGAGAGCAGAGGAGCCATGCCGCAGCTTCAGCCACCAGATGTGCTCATGCCGCTCGTTGCTTCGCCCAGTGTCCCAGACTACGGCGGCGATGGCCAGATGTCCCCTCAGTCCCCGATGGGCTGCCACTGCGCCGTTTCTGAGGATGGCGAGGCTGGGCCAAACATGTGGCGGACAGCCCTCGAGGCCCTGGGGAAGGCCACTCGCATATCCAAGGAAGAAATGATGCTGGAGGAGTTGTCGAGCCATGACATCCCGATCCGGGCCATTATCGAAGGCTGGGACAGCGTCGAGCGGTCGGGTAAGATGACAAAATCGTGGAGGAAGTTGAGAACGGTTGATGAGACGTGCTTTAAGGGGTGCGGACCGGTCGAGCGGCTTGCCTGTCTAAAGACTATGCATCAGATGATGATGTATCACGGCGAACCAAACGTTGCAAGACAGTCAGATCTCCCACGCTGGTTTGTGCAGAGGTAGGTCGACGTGGTACGGGAAGAAGATAATGCCTAGAAGCTGAAGCTAAGTGAAATCCCAGGCCGTCCCAAGCCCTAATGCATTCCCATGCCATCGACTATTTCGTCTGGTGTGTATATATATATATGCCCATGCATATTGGAGGAGTAGGCTAACACGGTCCAAGGCCAGGTATACGAGAACGGTTCGTGTTTGGGGAGCATCGATACTGCACCAACCTCTTTTGGGACCTGTTTCAGACCAACTTCAAGATCCGGTGGCCGTTTGGCTTCCGCGACACGTACCTACACAATTCGGAAACGGGCCAGTTTCAACTGTCGCCCGTGTTTGAGGGCCGCATACATGATCTCAACACGTGGACCATGGGCCCGGACTTCTTCACTCCATTCCCAGAGCTGTGCGCCGACATACCGACGTCCATGAGCGTCCCCAAAACGCTGGGGGGCACCGTAGACGCGCAGCTCGATATGTATTTTCCAAAACCGAACAACGAGGGCGGGAAGAACGTGGACGAGAGCGGCAGGCCAGCTCAGCAGTAGGCGTAGACGGTTCTTGCAAAGGCGTTGTTGGTTGGTATTGTAGGAGGGGGGCGGCTGGTTAAAAAAAAAAACCTTTGATCAGGACTCGTCGACCGCAGGTTGGCTGGCGTTTAGCATACAATATCGCATCCTTCAGACATCAAACACGACTGGTCGCGTGGCCCAATGGCAAGGCGTCTGACTACGAATCAGGAGATTGTGGGTTCGACCCCCACCGTGACCTGCGAGATTTGTTTTTTGAGCCATTACATTTTTTGGCCTCTTTTTTTTTTTTTTTTGCATGGTCGGAGCCGTCAATGTTGGATCATCGGATCGGAGGTGCCGGAGTGGAGTGGGGCGGGACAGCGTGATTGGTCGGAGCATTTAACGCGCTAATAATGAAGTTACCCTATACCAGGTGGTTGGTTTTGCATTACAACACCAATGAAGTGAGTGAATGTGTGAGATGCGGTGATGGGGGATCATGGCCTTCTAGGGTGGTTTAGGTGATTAATATTTGGTCATATCACATCGTACAGTTGCGTCATGCACATCTTCTATTGAAATGGTGACGATGTGCTTATCTGTGTGTCAAAAGTGAACATGATACTAGTTGGCATTGGAGCAGATTGTTGCGTTATTTGGCCCCCAAGATCAAATAATCAGTCATTTGATGCTTTTCAGCTCAGCCTGATTTTTGAAAGACAGGCATAATTATTACGGCTTCCCCTCATCTTAGCTCGGCATGTGTTTGAATAGCTCCACCATCAGATCAATCTATCATGATGCAAAATCTTTCAAATCTCCCAAGCCTTGGGCTTTTCGCCGTCCTCATTTGTTTGCTAGCCTTACCGGTAGAAGCAAGTTGGGACAATCCACTGGGTAGATTTTACCCAGACTACAACAAGGGTCTAGCCTTTGTCAGAGATGTCAATCGTTCCGTCCAGTACAATGAATATCTTCAAAACCAATACAACGTGAGCCGCGCTGATGCAGCTTTGAGGCGGTTTGGCTTGGATACTCCTCTGCACGAACTCTTAAACTGCATGCTAAAAAAACACGCCGGAGCTGGCTAAAATCAAAATGGCCGCTGCTGCCATCATGATGGGCTTACTCCCGTCCATTGTCTCTACCATTGGTCAACGCCCGCAAGACACCGCGACCTTGGCCCTCCTCAGTCACCGGCGTGTCCTGGCATTGCTAGTTGCCATGGGGTCACCAGCTGTCGGCTCCATCAGGTCTTTAGAGTACGACGAAGCCATTCATTGCATGCAGCAGAGGAAAGCATCGAGATCACAGCTTCTCCGACGGCTGGATCCCATCGTGACGTGTTTTGAATATGTTTTGGCGCTGGCCTCCGTTGCCAATGTGGGCCATCTAACCTGGGATCTTGGTGCTCGGACAGTATTTGCCGGTTTGCCTGATAAAGAATACGGAGTTCTCCTTTGGGCTTTTCTTGGATGGGTCATCCACCTGCTTGGGGTCTTGACGATGCGCACTCGGCTGTCATTTTACGAAGAAGAAAGCAAGACGAATGAGCACGGACGCGAGTTTTGGTTGGTTAGGTTTACCGATCTTTTTACTCCGCACCCTGCAGCCCGTTTTGAAGAGTGTCCCGCGTCTTGGGGGGTTTCCAGCTTGTTCCTCCTCCTCCTAATCTTTACTCCCATCCACCTCATTTACGGCACCTTGCTTTTTTCTTTGATTTTGTTCATTTCGGTCAATGACACGATACCTATCATTATTCGAATGCTTGCTAGTGCCATCGTGTCTCGGATTATTGTCACGTATGAATCGCTTGTGTTTTACGAGCTCCGGGATCAGAAGACGATGGCGGAGGTGGAAGAACGAGGCACCCAAGGTGTTTTGAGGTGAGGGGATCCGGTTTAGGACCCTCAAATATCAACTTAATTATGACGGAACAAGGATCCGGTTACATCTGGACAACCAAGGCCGCTAAAAAGGGACGGCTTGATGCCGTGGTCCATGCAGATCTCCAAGGAACACGGCAGGTGTTCGGCAAGGAGTGGGGACGGCACGATCGAGCTAGCCGGCATGGAAGCCCGGGTGAACGGGTATGCATGCCTGGCTAGTGAGTGTCTAGACTGAAGTTTCATGTTGAACGTTGCGACAGGTCACATTGAGGGTGTGGAATTGATATGATGGCTTCTGGGAAGCGAATGGAATGAAGGAAAGATGAAAGGGCCGATAGAGGTGAAAGCAGGTGTAAGCAAAGGATATCTTTAGGAACTACTTAATTTTTAATTTGTTGTGCATGTTGTGCATGATGTGAGTGGAGAGTTGCGGGTTGGTTTTGGACATGCGTAGGCCGTGGCTGACACTCAAGCCCTGCCAGGGCATTCCTCCCCTGACTGACACTCAGCAACTGACCGTTTTTTACACGCTCATCGTCGTCATAATTTCTTGGGGTGTGGAGTTTCAGAGTTGCAGTGTGACTGGAATCCTGCCGTTGCTGGTGACCGAGACATGGGTCGCGGTTCTCAACTGGGAAGTGATGCCGGGATCGCGGGAGAGACAGTGACAGCGAGATGCAGCTCGAGAGACAAATCAAAATCAGACTTTTGGGCACTGACCGAATCCCACGTGGAATGACACACACGGGTATGCTATAAACAAGTGCGGTTCGCTAATCGACAACTCAAATGCAGCTGTCGCCTGCGGGGTTGTTCGGCGCCAACAGTCGGTCCCCCAATTAGCCCACGGCGCGTCTGCGTCTCGCCTGATAGGCTGGAGAGTCGTCGCAACCTTGTCAGCCTCGTGGGGACAGCATCCAGCAGCCGGTAGTTTTCCTCTGCTTCGTCTGGGGCCCCGCGAAAGATGCCTCGATCCCCAAGCACATCGACTGTGGGTTTAAGCTTCTCTGCATTGCCGCGACAGGGCACTGAGCGAATCACAGGCGTCGCAGGCCGCGGCAGGCCTCGAGCCTGGCCATGGCGCCACCTCCTGGCTCCACCAGCCTCGGCCCAGGGCGGTGTCGGGGGGACGTGGGGGGCAGGTCAGCGAAGGTCTGCGAAGGTCTGCACAGGTCTGAGGGGCCATTTTGGAAGCACCTGGGCCCATTTCCAGCGCTCGCTCCCCCCCATTCGGACCAACTGCCGGCTCCCAGGCTGCTGCTCCACTCCGCTTGGCCAATTCCTCCCTCCAGCTCACTCCACGACCGCGACGTGACAAATGTCCTCGATGCATGGCGACGCTGCGACTACTGCGTTTGGAACCCAAGCCGCCGCCGCTGCTGTAGACTCCTAGACATGGCCTCGTCGCCGCGCCCTGCCCAGCCGCCCGCCAAGGATGCCGCTGCCCAGGCGCCGCAGCAGCGTCGCGTGCAGCGCACAAAGTCCAGGAGGCGCTTCTCCACGGCCTGCCTGCAATGCCGCACCCAGAAGATCCGCTGCGTCCGCCTCAACGCCACTGGCCGCTGCGTCAACTGCAACATGGGCGACAAGGCCTGCACGCTGATGGCCAGTGACAGGTCATGGTGAGTGTGATTTCTCTGCCTCTGATCTGCGCCCGCATGCTGCCATGCATGTCGACGATGTGACAGATGACTGGATGCTGACCCCGAGGCCCAGGCCCTCCATTTCCTCCAATGTCACCGCCGCTCCCGTCGTCCAAGATGCTGCTGCTGTTGCTGCCATGTCTGACTCAGCCAGCTCCTGGGCCGAGACGGTCTCCAAGATGCAGATTGAGGACTTTGCCAACCAGAGCAGCCTGCACACGCCCTTTGGCTTCTCGAGCATCAACAGCGCCGGCTCGCCTCCCATTGTCTCCAGCCCGTCCCAGGCCTCATCATGCCCCTCCACCACCCCCAGCCAGGCTGAGCTGAAAACCCTCTTACCCAACGTCGCATCCATGGAGTCGACGACTGTCCAGTATCTTAACCACCAGGGCTGCTTCACCATTCCCGACCAGGGCGCGCTTGACCAGTTTTATCACCAGTACTTTGTTCACATCCATCCTCTCTTCCCCGTCATCGACGAGGTCCACTTCTTTGAGATTCATCGATCAAGGTCTACCCTGGCCCTCATCATCGATGGGCGCTTCTCACTACTTGTTTTGTATGGAATACTATACACATCTGCCAGCGTGAGTTGAACCACCAATTTGGACCGCGGTTCACGGGCCCTAAAATCAATCAACTGCAGTACGTGCCAACGAGCCTCATAGAAGGGCTTGGCTTTCACGATATTCACCAAGCAAAGGCAGTCTTTCATTCGAGAGCCAAGGTATGAAATGGACATGTCTCTAACCACTGCGATTCTCATGCTGACCTGACCTACAGCTCTTGTATGACACGCGTTTTGAGCCGTCGCCAATAGCAACGGCTCAGGCAACGCTGTTGCTCTCCCATTGCTACTACACTGAACCCCCTTGCTCCTTCAAATCCCTGGCCCCGACCTGGCTGAGAATTGCCATCAAGCATGCCAGAGAAGCTGGGGCAGACCGCTACAACTCTTTCCCGTTGGCGGCACAACCTGCCACAGTGGAAAACGAGGAGCTGCGCCGCACCTTGAAGCGGGTTTGGTGGTGCTGCATGATTCGAGACCGCGTCATGCCGCTGGCTGCGCGCAAAAACATCAGCGTAACCAAGGATGACTTCGATTTCGAGAGCCATCCTCCGCTGGACATTTCCGACTTTGCCGAGGAAATTCACTACTCGACAATCTACGACAAGAGCACCAAGAGGAGGGTTGTGGAAATTCTGACCAAGCAGCTCGAACTGTGCGTCATTCTCACCGATGTTCTTGTCCCGAACCACTGGTCCATCGAGGATGTCGAATACACGCCGATACAAGAAGCCGAGCAGGCAAGCCGTATCCGCAACTGCCGGTCAGCCTTGAAGGAATGGTACGATTCATTCCAGCAAATGCAGCAGCAAAAGCGACCCAAGAGCCAGTGCCAAGGGGGGACCATTGATGCCTCGGAAGAACTGGTTATTCTGTTTACAAACATTGTTGTCATGTACTACCAGTAAGTTTTACTATGTTGCGTTTGAAGTTGTTGTTAACATAATATAGCTCGGCCGATTTGACTCTATGTCACCAAGAAATGACCATTTTTGGTGTCGGATCGACAACACTGATAGCTGACTCTAGCCAAGCCGATGTTGACACGGACAGGAACCGGGTGACTGTCGCAACAACTCAGCTGGTTCAGTGTTTGACAAATCTCGTTCAGCTGCGTCTGGCTCATTGCCTGCCGCTCAGCATTGTGGGCTTGTCAATGCTCCCCGTTGCTCTTCAAATTCTCGATCTCAAGCTCTTGTCCAGGACGGCTGGCCACCCGTCACATCTCAACCCGGAATCTGCGGTTCTGAAGCAGAGGCAGTCACGTTTCGTCAACTTGATCGAGGCCATCCAGCTGTCACGCCCTCGGTTCAACGGTGTCGATTGGATTCTCCACTGTATTCGAGTAAGCGTGGATGCATTTCACCATCTCCTATTCACAAATGCTTTCCCCAGCAACGCGAACGCGCAGATCCTCATGTCGTCAAAGAGCTGGACAGATATTCTTCGCAAGCACCCGAAATTCTACCTCTCTTTGGCCACGTCGATGGATTTCAGCCTCAGCAACGGCACTCTCCCAGAGATGTACGATCTCCCGGCACGGTTTAGGACGATGGAGCGCCCTAAGCCTGCTCTCGTCACAGCGCACCACGATATTTTCCCCGAATCTCTTAGTCCATACGACATTCATATTTTGACGCATGTCGATCATTACTCTGCCAGCCTGTCACCCGACCAGGGGACGAATAGAGCGGATAGATATTTAGAACAGCAAGAATCGGGTGTCATTTTGCTATGACGTAGAAGAAACAATTTGTAATGATATGGTGGCGTTTGCACAACTACGGGTACTGGATGCCAGGTTTAGGGATGACCAGATTTAGGAATGACCAGGTTTAGGAATGACCAAGGTAAGGAAATAGGTAACAGGATAGCAAGGAGTTGGGCGTGATGGATTTTTTAAGGCTCAGTGTAGCTTTTGACTGTATTTATGACGGGCTTCGTGTAGAAGCAGTTTTTTACAATATTTGAGCGGTGAAGCTCTTGTAGTTATCGACCCAGCTGCAGTGCAAGCTGGTTACAGAATTTATTCAAAGTGCTGGCCTTGTGGTCGTATCAGGGTTCGATCGCCTCGTTTTTTGTCCATTGCCTGTTGATGTCATCTCTCCGGTTGCAATTGCCGAAGCGTTACACCATGGAGGGTCTTTGGGCTCTTTATTGGCTGCTTCAGAAGCTAATGTGGGTATCTCAGTTGCTGCTGCGGGGGTAGTGTAATCATTTTCTCCGTCAATTTTGAATCCTCTCTGCCCATTGGCTCCTCGACCAACGCTTTGGCATCGCGCAAAGGGACATAGCGCCCCCTTTAGCACATAAAGCTAAATGAACAAATCGTCGGGACGAACATCTGATCTGATTTGGACAACCACCTTTCAAAACCCCTGCGCGCGTGGGAGCCATGGAGCCGAGCCAGCCCAAGAAGAAGTGGACAAGGAGCAGCGGCAGCAAAGTGAGGACTGGCTGCTCGACCTGGTTTGCACTGCCCCCTGCGTGCGTGATTGAGATGAGGCTAACCATGCACAAAGCAAGTTAGTACAACCCACACGGCTGCGCCGTACTTTTGTCTGTACTGACCCGTGTCTAGGAGGCGTCATTTGAAGTGCGACGAGGGAAAGCCGCACTGCGCGAGATGCACGCAGGATGGATACGGCTGCGAGGGCTACCCGGCTGTCCCGCGAAGAAAGACGCCGCAGGTGAGGCCGCAGCGCCAGCTCGTATTGCGCCCAAGGGAACTATACACTCGTAACCCGCCTTCGCCAGGCCTAGCGGCGGATGCGTCTCCGCTGCCGGCAGAAGTTGACCTGTATCACTATGTGCGGACCTTTGCTATCCAGGACTTTGCCATGGGCTTGTTTACCACTGATTTCTGGAACACCCACGCCCTCCCGCTTGGCCATGCTGTAGGGCCCATCAAGCATGCCGTTTGCGCCCTCGCCGCCGCCCACCGCAACTTCAAGTTCCAGCACGCGACCAGCCTGGGCGCTGCTCAGGCTACCGAGGCCATGTGCATTGTGCATTATAACCAGGCCATTCATCACATCAACTCCATCACCACCGAGGGGCCAATTCCGAAGACGTGCATCGTTCTCATATGCTGCATTGCCTTTGTGTGCATCGAGAACCTGCTGGGCCGACCAGCCGAGTCGCTTCGCCACCTCCGAGCAGGAACAGAGATATTCTCATCCTTTCGACGACGGTATGCCCAAGGTCTCGAGGGCCGGGGGGCTGCTAGTGTCCCAAAACTATTTAAAGACATTGAAGATATTTTGTCTACACTTGCCATGCACGGTGCCATTCAGACCGGCCACGACATTGCTCCCGACTTGTATTTTACTTTAGCAGCCGAGCCCGGCATTGTCAGTGCACAATTCACGTCGCTACAGGATGCAGCCGCGTCGCTGCTGTCCTTGAGAAGAGATCACGTTGCCAGAATGTACCTGGCAAAGGACGGCGGACGCCAGTTTCTCAATTTATCCAGATACTACACCATGCCGACTTACTTTACTTCCGACGTCCTCAGCATCACCATGTCATCCTTTCGTGCCGTTGGCCGCTGGAACGAGCGGTTCAAAACACTGAGGCAAAGGCTGCACGATGAAAACGTTCCCAATAGCGAGCGATACAGGATCCAGATGCTGTGTCTGGAAATAGCCGTATGGGAAGCGTTTACGCGATTGCGGGGACCCAAAGACGGGATACCTGCAGAGGCTTGCGAGAAGGTTTTTACAGAGGCCGAAGCTTTGATCCGCTGGGACTCGCCCAACTCTGCCCCAACTTTTGCCTTTGACTCCAACGTTGTGCTCGCTGTTGCCATGCTGTGCACGCTGTCCTCGGATCTCGCCATTAAGCGAAGAGGCGCAAGCTTGTTGCGTTCTATGCGACGGAAGGAAGGGATTTGGGATAGCCAGCAAGCTGCTGATATGATGGAATTGGCACTCGGCGAACCAGTGATGAAAAATGAAAAGTGGTGGAGTGTGGCATGGAAGCCGCCCGCTCCATTAACGCTACAACAGGTGGCTGCTTAGAGATTTGTTGGACCGGATGGGTTGGTTCCAATAAAACGTGTATAATATGCATTGAAGGAGTATTATGGTGTAGATGACCGATTTGACTTGTACAGATATGGAGTAGTTGGGTTTGTTTGGCGATGGATCCTGGACCAGCCCAGTGCATTTATTAGAGAGCCTATCAGAGAGTTTCTAGAATATTGATCGAATGAGTATATTAACCCTAGCTATCGGGCCCAACTGTATCTCCTATAGGCTTTACATTAACACTGGGCCCAGCCGGCTTTGCCCCGATCTTGCCCCGATCCTTGTCCAATTGACTCAATGGCCTCGGTTTATCTGCCACTACGTGTATAATTAAGCATATGAAACAGGCTAAGCGAATGCGAGAGTCGATAAGCGAGTGCGAATGGAGATTGACTTTCTAACAGCGTGGACGGGCTTTGCTGTGTCGTGAAGTCAGAGTGGCACGATGTGACATGGCCCCGTTTCTAGTGCGCTGGGTGATTCGCCCCCTAGAAGCCGGCACGAATGCTTCCAGTCATTGCTTCTGTGTCATTTCGGGATCCACCTGGCCCTATGGAGACATTTTCTCTTTGCGGCCGGTCTCCTGGCCTATCAACGCTGAGCCCATTCTGTAACTCGTGAGCCCGTCGAGGAATGGATCATCGCAATACCCACTAGACGGAAGTTTCGCAGGTTCAGAGGCCGACACCTCCGCCCTATCGAAATAATCCACCGTAATCACGGGTGACTGCCCGTGTCCACAGGATCAATAGCGTATCTGCACACAAGATACGAATAGACTCTCGGAAGCGGAGAATAATATATTGCCGGTAGTGAGGGTTGTAATTCTCGCCAGTATTTACGGCGGCAGTCATGTATAAAGACTTGAACTGCAAATGCGACTGGTTCCCGTTTGGCAATCTATGTTTACCTTTCCTTCAACAGCCTACCAGACGTCTTCGTTCCAAAAATGGCAGAAACAGAAGCAAGAAAAGAGAGCCCCTATGAATTGGAATTCACCAATGGCCTCCCCCCTGGCACAGACTCCTTTGAGCAATACAAAAGTAACCCCCGACCGTTTAGGCCGCTCCCTGAGCCGAAGCGACCGACTCCCCAGTGGCCACCGCGAGAGGAGCGGAAAGGAAAATGGATAGCCAAGTATCTGGATCAGGTATTCCACTCTGGACTACCTTGGAAAATTGGAGCTAATCAAGTCTATCAATAGCTTGACCCCGAGACAGAGTTTGACCAAGCAATCCGCACTGCTTGGATGTTCTTTGGAAGTGACTTTGGTACTGCCTTGGGCTATGCAGCCATTTTTTGTTCCCTTACTGCAACTCCATCTGGGGCGCTTGCCATTCACGGGGGCAAGGTGATTCGCCGAGGCCACCAACGCTACTACGAGACGCAACTATTTAATCTGCACTGGGCTTTCTACGGCTCCTGTTCTGCTGAGTCTGAAAAGTATGCCAATGATGTAAACAAGATTCATTCGGCAATCTGGAAACGTGTTCCAGGTACTTATTCGTTCCCATGGGAGGCTCAGACGGCCATCATCGGGCTTAGCTATTTCGAAACCTGGATCAGGAAGACTGTAGGTGCAAGACAAAGAGAGGTCCATCCGGTCGTACGGGCCGCCTACCCATTCTGGGGCGAAAGGCTTGCCAGTTACTTCCGCACGGAGCCTAGCGACGGATCACGCTCAATGGGCATCAACTACCCGCGAACCTGGGATGAATTGGAGGGCTTCTGGTATTGGTATGATGGGTTTGACTTCAACGAGCAAAGAACGCCTGAGCAAAGGCAAAAAGGGCACGAAACAGCGATTGCATTCATTGACCAGTTTTGCGAGCTCTGGTTTCCTAGGTTGGTTCCAAGAAGCATCTTACGTATATGGGGGTTTGGATTAACTTAGTTCTCTATCTAGGCCGCTGAAGTTTGTTGGCCGCAGCGTCCTGCTTACATTTGTACCACCTGGAGCCCGCAAGACGCAAAACATTGGAGACCCAAACCCCGTTATTGGATTCTTCACCAAGCTGTTCATGAAGGCCGCCTTTGATCTGGGAGATTGGATGGCTGACCCTGTCGACCCACCGATTGCCTATTTTCGAGAGAAGCTGATGGAAACGGACATGTACGGCATTGATAGAGAGACCAAGGCGCATAGAGACTTTTCAGACCGGGTCTTGTTGATCGTCTTGTCCATTGTGGCCTTGGGGCTTTTGATTGCGCTGGAACACACGGTTCGACCGTTTTTTCATTTTGAGCATTAGAGGGTATCGGAATTAAGCACAGAACAGTGGATATGTAGATATTAATTCCAATCGCTAAACAGATACACGAGATCCAAAAGTGGCTTGTGCTTCCTGAGCTGCCTTTCGTCCATCAATCCTCTCAAAGTATGCGGCAACATTTTTCCTTCCCGGGGCAAGCACCCAAGGGGCAGCCAGCGTGGCCATCATCTTGACAAGGCCGTAAAAGTGGACGTCTGCCGCGGAGAATCGATCGCCGCACAGGTAAGTTTTGCCGGCGAGTTGGTCTTCCAGAAGGTTCAAGGCCTGGTTAATGGCCACCTTTTCAATTGTGCGCGCCTCGGGGTTTGGTATGCGGTTGCCTTGGTAAAAGTCGATTGTGGCCGGATCGTTGCGGAACCAAGAAATAATTGGCTGTGCGATTTCCAAGTCCATTCGTCTTAGCCACATGCGAGTTTCGGCTCGCTCGAGAGCTGTTTCTCCAAACAGAGACTTTCCGCTCGTGGCAACCTCGTCTAGGTACTCGCATATGGCTGTGATTTCCGTCAAGACGGTGTTTTCGTCGATGCGGAGTGCCGGAACTTCACCGCGAGGGTTTACTTCTGTGCGGTAGGGCAGTCTTCGGTTTTCCATGTTCATAATGTCGAGTTGCTGGACATCCAACTCGAGCCCACCGCGTTCCAGAATAAAGAAGCGTACAACAAAGGGGTTTGGAGCCCGGGCATCGTATAGCTTTAGAGTCATTTTAAATAGTTGTTTATAGTTTTGACAAGTTGACGAAGTGAGGTGCAAATGATAAAGCTGATGACTTGGTTTTGGAGTTGTAGAGTATGTGCTTAAATAGACATGTGTGCTGCATGGATCCAGAAACTAGCGGTGTCATGACATCTCCGAAACGCAAACTACATCGACCAATGTCATGTTTATCCATGTCATACGAATAGCTGAATGGCAGCAAAGTGGGTTTGCGGACGTAACGGGGCCTATATGGTCCTAACTCCGGAGACGTTTTTTGGGGAGGTTTCTTCTCAAGTATGAATGAAATGCTAAAGTGTACGACAACTGCTAATTAATTGGCTGTCGGAAAGTGGTTTCCCGCGCTAGTTGGCTTGCCCTTGCATGAATGACGTAAAATCAATCCGAACGTGTAATTTTCCGGTTGATTGAGCTCAGAATCTAGTTGTAAAGTCTGAATTTTGGATCTCAGTCGAGTCTTGGCATATCTTCTTGGCTATGGATGACCAAAACACAGTAATTTTTCCCGCCCTGCTGAAAGGCCAGCATCAGATCTATGGTGGGTCAGCGAATCAATGCTCAATGATGCGGGAAAGCCTAAATAACAGTCTAGGAAGCTCGGCCCCGAGGATTGTTCATGTCCTCTTTTTAGAACAACATTTGCTGCAGCCTTGACACAATGTCCGCTAATTCCGAAATCTTTCCACGGAACAGTTTTGGATGCATTGTTTTCAAGACCCAATATCAATTGGGCGAATGGTTTAGTGGTATAATACTCCCTTAGCATAATTCGTCCGAATCAACTTGGGAGTGGTCCAGGGTTCGATTCCCTGTTCGTCCATTGTAGGTGGTTTGATTCCACCAAATTCCTCTTTTTGCCCGCGGGCGGGGCGTCGTTCTTTTTGTTACTCTTGAGGGTTCCATGGGATTAGACCTAAGCTTGGAATGTTTGCCGGTGATCTCGCTTCAACTCAGAGCATTGGTTGGCATCGAGGCCCACTTGGAAGTGGATCAACCGAGGCATGAACCTGAATCGTGCACAGCCAAGGATTCGAGAGTTGAAATGGTCGAGTGTTGATTATAAACTCATTCTAAAATTGCAACAAGCATAAGGCATCTAATTTTCTATGATCAACTCCAGTCTAATATTTGTTCTCATGTCCGTTTATGCAACATTTACACTTTGACCATTTTAAAGCCCACCTGAATATATCGAGCAACCATAAGGCTGCACGTAGACAATAGAATGGCAAAACCGCAAAACAGCTGCAGTCCCAAGTAGTCTCCCCCGGAAGCCGAGACAATAGCACCCGCAAGTGGGCTTCCAGTCAATGCTCCAAACGATGATAATGCGTACGAGGTTCCCGTGCGTATTCCGATTTCTTCAATGGCAGAAATTTGTGCCACCATCGCCGGCGCGAGAGAAATAAAGCCTCCTGTCGAGAATCCGAAAATGATAGTAAAAGCAAAAATGGCGCCCTCGCTCTTTCCCGGAATCCAGAGCGCTAAACAGCTGGCTGCGGTAATTATGGCCATTACTATTGAAATGTTGAACCGGCCCCATTTATCTGCAATGATTGTCGGAAGTATTCTCCCAACAACGCTTTAATTTATTAGAATATGACGCTTTTTGTTCATGCTGAGAGATCCTTACCTAACACCATTCAACACTGGCACCAGATAATCCGCCAACTCTTCACTCATCCCCTGGGCCTGTGCTTGCAAGATGATGAAGTTGAACGGCACAAACATGCCCCAAAAGAATAAAAACATGGAGAGGATTGTAAGAGACATGATGGGGTCTCGTAATCCATCAAAGTATTCCTTGAGTACAAACGGGCGTGAATGGCTTGGAAGGCGAGATTTAACCGTGACGCAAGACAGACTTAGCAGGCCTAGGGCTAGAAAGCCTACAGCACGTATTGTCCATGGGAAGCCCACCCGATCAAGCATTCGGGAAATCATGATGGGCAGAATGACGCCGCTGAGGGATGAGCCAGACATTGTAATGCCAAAAGCGAGGGCTCGGCGCTTGTCAAACCACGTGGCTACTGAGGACATGCTCGCTGTGAATGAAGCACTGGAACCTATAGAGGTGACAATACTCTGCGCAAGAAAGAATTGGTAGTATTCTTTTGATAGGGACGTCATCATAAGACCAAAGACGAACAGCACCATTCCGCCAAGCATGAGCCATCGAGGTCCATATCTGTCATAGAGTCGGCCACTCTAAGATTTGTAAGTTTATTGCTGGTTGACTGCATATTTGGACGCACCATGATTCCCATAAAATTTTGCGTCCACACTTGAACGCTTGTGATCCAAGCAACAGTAGAAGTCGAATACTGTCGCAGTGGCCCGCGAGAGTAGTATTTTTGAAACACCCCAATACTGTTGACAAGCCCGAATGAACAAAACAGAGTACACCAAGCTCCGAAAAGAACTAGCCACGCCTCTTTACCGCCATCAGGAAAGTCAGAGCCGACCAATGCGTGGCTTTGGTCGTCATGGCCGTTTTCTGCCAAGACATCTTCCTGAGCCGTCACACTACCGTCGCTGCGCTTCTCGTTGTCGCTCATTTTGTGCCAAGAGCCTCAAATCTTGGAACCGAATAACAAACAGCATGCTCACGAGAATTTAGTCTGTTGAATTTAAGAATTTTTTCTGCTGGGGAAAAATGGAAAAGTATGGGGAAGTTTGCGGGGGGCTTGTTCGTTCATAGGATCTACGAATCACGTCAATTTCAGTTGGCTAATGGGATGACCTTTTTCGCAAGCACTCGTGAACCCCGGAGTTTGTTCACGGCTCTTACGTGCTTGGCATTGGTAATGGAAGGAATCTCCACATGCGCCCTCCAATGAAAGAGGGCCAATTTTGGCGAATACGGGAATAACATGAGCTGGACCAATGCCTGATCTATGCCGAATAGGTTCAAGTTGTGACTAAGAGTAATGGGACATTTTTCGATGCGATGTTGCCTATGTGGCTGGAAAGCGGTTTGAACGACCACAGTTGGGCTTTAGTTGCAAAGGTTTTGGTCTGCATGTGATGGCTGACGGTTGGACTTGCAAGGATCATGCAGAATGTCGATGCGCAATGGCCAACAAACTCGACTTCTCCTCTTGCAGGCTGATTACTATCGCATTGTTCACAATTGCTTCGTAAGCACTTGAATTGCGGGAATAGTGTGGAAACCATCGAAATACTAAACCGGATTTGCACCACTCCGTCATCGCTGATCTAAATTGCACGATACCTGATTATTCTATCTACCCCGCCTGACCGTTCTGGCGAGCAGCCACTTAGATTGCTTTCCGCGTTAAAACCCACCATGATCGCGCCCCCGGGAACCATTTCCCATCTCGTGTCCTGACTCTTTTGGTTGCTCGCAGGTATCTGAAATAGGCTTGACCAAGGAGAACCGCTTCGGCCAAGGATTGCAATCTGAAAATTGAAGCAATACCCAAGCGAAAATTAATCATAGTCTAGCTCGGCAAGAATAATAGTCATGTTCGAAATTCGTTGTTCCGGTACGCCCTATGAAGTATGGTCTTTCCCCTCACATTGCTCTGAAGATGGTGTTGACAACATTTAGATAGGGCTTCAACATGGAACTCTCGCACGGAACCAAGTGCAAGGGTCTCTGAGCTTTTATAAAGACTTGTTCCAGAGCACATGCTCCCTGGACTGGCCAAGTATACGCGAAGAGGCTTTAAAGTACGTCGAAACTTTGGAGACACTGTGCCCTCAATATCTCGACGAAATTCGTGGAATCGCAGAAGGTGCTGGTGTAGAGGTCAGCGATATCGTGGCTCTGAACGTGCGGACTGAGATTACTTTTGGCCTCTTTACTGAACGGCCCAACCTGCCTGTGCGAGTGGATGGATGTACGAGCGTGGCATTAAAAACCGATGCGGGATCATCAATTCTAGCGCAAAATTGGGACTGGCAAGTGCAGCAAGGCCACAATCTTGTTGTTTGCCACATCTCGCAACCAGGGACGGATATTCCAAAAATCTCCATGATTACCGAGGCGGGCGTGATTGGAAAGATTGGACTTAATGAAAAGGGAGTTGGGGTATGCTTAAATGCGATCAAGGCTCGCGGAGTGGATCGTACCAGGCTCCCGGTGCACCTGGGACTTCGAGCTGCGCTTGAGTCCAGCTCCAGACAAACCGCCATTGACAGGTTGGAAACGCTCGGCATTGCGGGAAGCGCGCACATCTTGGTCGCAGACTCCGACGGAGCGACTGGACTTGAATGCACAGTTAAAGGAATACAAGAGCTTCAACAAGACGCGCAAGGTCACATTGTCCACACGAATCATCTTCTACTACAACACCCTGGCGTGGATGAACCGGGCTGGCTACCAGACTCTCCTCTTCGATTGGTGCGAATGCGACAGCTTCTTGAGCAACAGCAACATTCGGAACAACCAATTGACGCGTCGAATCTACTAAACGCCTTTATGGATAAGGAGGGATCTCCGGGAGCAATTAATCGGGCACAGGCTGATAGCTCAGATGCGCAGACCCTTTTCAACATCATCATGGAGTTGTCCAACAAACGCGCTACGGTTACAATTGGCCGCCCTGAGAAGAGCAGCAGGCAGTTGCAACTTGTGTTTTAGCGAGTGACTGCCTGGGCTGGTTAATCTTATCCGGAGATATAATGCTGGTTTCCTGGTAACGGAAAAGTGGATCGAAAGAAGGATGCTGATAACGAGACCGCGTTGACGGACCGACGTGAGGACAAGGGTGCGCGCGGATTTGGACAGAGATTATTGGAGGGAGCAACTGACGATGAGGTGGAATATTTGGCGGAGATCTGCGCGATTGTTGATAGCAATACGATTATACAAAGGGTACCGATATATTCTGGTGATAGCAATTGCTTCACAAGCAGCGCCAGGCTGTACAAAGATGTATGAAATTGACGATCAAATGTTGGCATGAATGCAATGATTGAGCCGTTCTGAAGCTGCAAAAGAAATATGCTAATTTACTCTAATCCATGAGTGCTTCTCATTGAGAGCCTTCACTGTCGGACCGGTGCGGGGTATGGACTGACAATGTTGTTAACCCCCTTATCTGCAACCCTTGCTTATCAAGAGCGCGCTCATGGATGCCAAGTGCGGGATTGTTTCATTGAAGGCGATTACCCAACCGCAGAGGCCCAATATTTTATAGGACGAGATTCCCACTGCTGATCTCGCCAGCAGTCTTGACAAGCAATTGGATCCAAATACTACGGACGATATTCAGCAATGGACTCGGCAGATACCAAAGATCATGCTGCGGTGCAAACCGAAACCATGTCAATAAAGAAATCCAATGACCACACTGACATTGGTCTGGATTACTACCTTCAGTCTCAGCAAATGGATCCCGAGGAGAGAAAAGAAATTGCCAAGAGAGTTTTGAGAAAGATTGACTTTACTCTCTTGCCAGCAGTGAGTATTTTTCTACGACTGCTGAAGTAATGCTAACAGGTTAGATGTGCTTGATATATCTCCTTTCCTTTCTTGACAAGCAGACGTTGAATTACTCTGCTGCATACGGTCTACGCGATGCCCTTAACCTTCAAGGCAATCGGTATTCGTGGATAGCCTCAGTGACCAACATTGGGTACTTGGTTGGATCATATCCATCGAATTTCTGTCTTCAAAGGTTTCCAATTGGAAAATTCATCTCCGTCATGCTCATAGCATGGGGAATCCTGCTCGTCTCAACGGTTGGTGCCAAAGACTTTGCAGGTCTCATGGTGCTGCGCTTTCTTCTCGGAGGATTGGAGGCTGGTATTGGACCCGCATGGATGCTCATTACAAGTATGTTCTGGACGCGGGATGAGCAGCCCCTGCGCATGTGTATCTGGCTGGGATGCAATGGAATATCATTGATGCTTGGAGCTGGTATTTCTTGGGGACTGGGACACACAAATAATGCCCACCTAGCTCCATGGCAACTCGTGTTTCTGGTAAGTTGCTCATAATGACGTCCGAACACGGGCTAACATGTTTAGACTATTGGCGTCATTACAATGGCGGCTGGGATTGTTGCCTTTTTTCTGTTCCCTTCAAGTCCAATCGACTTTAAGCTCTTTTCACACGAGGAAAGAGTCGTGTCTGTTTGGCGAGTAGCTGATAACCAGACTGGAATCAAGCACGGGAAGCTGCTCACGTACCAGATAAAAGAAGCGGTATTGGAGCCAAGAGTCTGGTTCGTCGCCGGACAGCAATTATCGATTGGAATCATCAACTCCAGCATTACAAATTTCATGAGCGCTCTTTTGTCTGGCTTTGGCTACGACCAATCGCAGACTGTCTTGTATCAGCTTCCCAACGGCGCTTTCCAACTTGTAGTTACGGTCGCCGCAGGGTTGATTGCTTCCAATATTCCCAACACGTCCGTGATTTGCGCCATTGCCGTGCAAATTCCGTCACTCGCAGGAATTATTGGAGTTGCATTGATACCAATTGAACATCGGTTAGCACTGACGGCCTGTTGCTGGCTTCTCGGTATAATAGGCGCCGCCATCATTCTGAATTGGTCCATTGTCGCAGCCAACTTTGCCGGGCACACGAAGAGAATGACTGTCAACGGAATCAACTTTGTCTTTTACGCTGCTGGAAATATTATTGGACCCTTCATGTTTGATGACAACGAAGCACCGCGCTACATGACTGCCATCAAGGCACTTTGTGGTTTATATGGCTCATGCATGTTCTTTACGGCTCTCATCGGGCTCGATATGTTTTGGTCCAACAAACGAAGAGACGCAATGGTGGCTCAATCCACAAGCGAGGTTGATGAGCAGGGGGGGGAGGATCGATCCGAGGAAAATGGTTTTATGGATCTTACAGATAAAGAGAACCCTAAGTTTAGATACAAGCTGTAGTTGGATGATCAGCGGCCAAGGTGGTTAATTTCACTGAACGGCTAGCAGGCCTTATTCATCGCTGGCTAGAATTGAGATTTTTCAAGCAAAGGTGATAATCTCAATCTATATGCCGAATTGAAACAAGATTGAAAACGAAAGTAAATTTATTCTAGATCACCTTATGTATGTAATGCGACGACTATTTATCAGAAACCCATTGAGCAATGCGATTCCACACGGCCTCTCCATCATGCGGCTCATGGACGCCCTTCAATTCCACCCCTGGCTGACCATTTGCCTTTCTTTCATACGTTCCATCATCCGAATCCACTAGACCTTGTGAAATATCACCAGTCATTTCCGGGTGGCTTTGAAATGTGAGAATTTTGTGATTGTTGGACACAAAGATTTCGTTGCTGCTTGCCAGCTCTAAAAAGTCCGGAGCTTGTCCAGTGACAACTCGCTTATGGTACTTGTGTAGTGCCTGATTGACCTGTCAGCTTAGGATACTAAAGAAATCACTTTTCTTGTGCTGTCTCGTGCTTAACAAATCACCTACCAAACTCTTTTGCCCAAACATGTCTTGACCCAATGGTGTAAGCGTAATATTCTCGATACCAATCTAGGCATGGTTAGTGTTATTCTGAGCTGCTCCATACCTGCTCACCCTAGGTCCCTCTGGCAATACGCCGAGGCTTCCACCAAGTGCAAAATGAATCACTTGGTGTCCCCAACAAAAGCCCAAAAGCTTTGTAGGGGGGCTTTCCTTGGAAAGGTTGCGAATGCGGTCCAGAACCTGTCCAACCCAGGTCGTCGGTGCATTGTTGATCAGATCAAACGACCCTCCTGTTAAAATCACTGCGTCGTAGTCGCTAAAGTCTGGCACTGTTTCGCCATCAACCGCTTTGCAAACATCGATTTCGGAACCTGGAAGAGTTCTCTGGATGTTGTTGGAAAAGGACTCTATCGTTTGGTCGCCCCAGGTGTGGGGGGTCGAATAATCCTTGACAATTAGGAATTTCATTATGATAGAATTGGGCAAATTCAGAGTAAATAAAAAAGGCAACTATTGTGGTGATGTTTTGTTTAGAGTTGACTGGGCTTCCAAGTTTGATACCCAGATCAGCGCCGTCAAATGAACTCACAGGTGCGGAGTCGGAGTGAGCGCGGAATTGGTGCCCAGCTATTCGTCATTGCACCCTGGTAAGACTTGGTTGCAAGTGCTCCACCTCGGCTTATCGAGCTACCTGGAAATGGCGTCGGAAAAAAAGAGACCGATGATTATGCAAGACTAGTACTGATGGGGAATCCCTGTTTTACTGCGTAGCCTTTCCGATTAACTTAGCTGTAAAAATACCGAGGTGTCTAGCCTAGCATGTTTAGATTCTATCGCTCTGAGATGGAGCCCTGGGATAACACGCCAGTCATCCTTATTTCTCATCGCGTTGCTCACTAATATTCCCTTCGTCTCTATCCGCAGATGCTCGAACCCCGGTGGGTATTTCTCCATCTATCATCACCCTTCCATTTTCTTCCCAAACCATCCCGCGCTCTTTGACGATTCTTTGGGTTGGAGTGGGCCACCAGTAACATATAAGCACGTAAGCCACAAAGGAGGTAAAGAAAGAAAGAAGCCATCCGAGATAGAAGAGGCGATTGCCTCCTGCGTTGATCCCCTTGGCCCCTAATGAGCCAACGAAGCCAGGAAACGGGAGGGCGATGCCGATGATGTATGCGATCAACGCCTGCAAGTTCCATCCCTTGTGATATCGGTAATGAATGTTCGACTTGCGTGGGTCGAATATGTGACTGGGAAAGACGTTTCCTTTTGTAATGAGGTAGTCTTGCATTGATTGTTAGTCTCGTCGAGGATGGTAGTAATGGAGCCCACTTACAGTCTGCAATCATGATAGCCGCGACGCTAGCCATAAACAAGCCATAACCAGACAAAAATGTGGTAAACACGGCGGCTGATGCGAGAATCTTCCACGGGACAATTCCATAACTCAAAAACTGAACAATAAAGAATCCGCGCTTCATATCAATGTATCGTGGCCACAAGAGTGCTAAATCGGAACCAAATGCAATCATGTTGCACGCAATATTGGTGCCCAGAGTACCAAACATGAACGCAAAAGCTGCCAAAAAGATTGCGAATCGAGCGCCAGAGCTATCATGGTGGTCTTGAATGGCGTCTAGAAGGTCCCAGGGATTCCTACGCACGGGTTAGAATCAGCAACCGAGAAGCAGTAGCCGACATACCAAAGCTCTAGCCCCCACTTCTTGTTTATAGCTGCAGTTGATAGAATTCCAAAAGTTGCAGAAACGGTGACAGCCATGGGTTGTAGCAGCTATACTGCGTCAATACCATTTCTCACAATTCTGAGCGAAGGCTACTCACGGGTCCAGTATAGATGGCAGCATTGCGAGTAGAGCTCCATCGCGCAATGTCTGGCTGATTGGTAATCAAGGTAGCAGTATTTCTAGGTATTTTCTTAGCAAAATTCACGCAAAGTTGAGATGCAGCATACCCCATTCCACTATTGATGGCGTGCATGAAGAACCAGCCAAAGCCACCGGATACACTCTCTTTAGCCAGGGAGCCACTGAAATTAGCCTTCGTCTCGACCATGCAGTAAATAAAAACACCAAGGACTGCAGGTATCATGATGATTCCTTTAAAGACAAAAAATTTGTCAAGTTGATATGGCCGGAAAAAGCAGAAACAGAGATGGCAGAGCCAAAAGAGAAAAAAGGCCAACATCTTGTTTGTCGTTATTCCTGCAGACTCGGGAATGTGGTTTGGAATATCGGCGTATAGGTGTCCGAAAATAGCACGAAGCATGTTTGAGAGGTAGCTGGCTCCCGTGTATACTACAGAAATCAGTGCTTGGTACTCAAGTTCGCTGCTATCGCCACTTACGCTGAATTCCGTACCAAATCGCTGCAAGAAGGGCACGGGCAAGCACAAAATAATAACTTCCATACATGCCAAAGACAACTCTCGCAGTAGCTGGGTAACCGAGATGATACAACGTCGAGGGTCGAGAGTTTAACGCCATGGCAATCGACGATATACATTGGGAGACGAAGATGACGACGATTGCTTGCCACCAATTCAGGCCGATTCCAACCATGGTCTAGTAAATCATGAGATTGGATTCGTGCTACACTCGAGGAGGGTGCGGTGACTTACGGATCCAAGGTTCCAGTTTCCAATGGATATGCCGAAATAAAAGAGACAATATGTCATAAAGCCCCATGCTGGTGTTGCATTAGCCAATGTAGCTGTGGGGAAATGAGATGGGGAGCGTACTCTGCTTCTCCGGAGGAGTGGGCTCCAAATCTGGAATAGAATAACGCGTTAGGGATCCCAACCTGCCTCACTACCAAAGATTGTTTACCTTCGTTCATCCAAAGTGGATCAGGATTTTCGTAGTCATCCTTGTGGCTTTCAAGGGTATTTTTCACTTGCATGGCCTTCTTGAAGGCACTCCAGCTAGAAAATGCATGTTTGACTGTGGATCTAGCGTCCTGTACTCTCTGGACGTCTACGGACGCCGAAAATTTAGACGGCATGGCGGCTTATGCACAATGCAAATGCAGCTGGGTTGCAATCCTGTGACAAGGTGAGACCAAACGTGGCTTTTAAGGATGGGAAAAGGAGCAAATGAGGGGGCCATGTGGATGATAAGAGGCGAATTCAAACCCAAGATCAGGGATACATGAGGGTCTAAGACAAGTTGGGGGGGTGATAAGACATTCATCCCTGGAGGACGCTCGGTTGGGACACACCAGGCAACACGGTTTTATCGCGGCCATGGGGTAACAGATTCTGTCCCCATATTTCCTCTTCAAGCTGTCAATCTGATCAGAGAAAGGCTCGTTGTTGGCTGATAGTGCACGGACAACGATATAACCCTGTAGATAGATGAGTACGTGGACTGGGTGTTTTGACTTTGCAGCGATATCAAGGGAAGAAATTTCAACTTTATGGGGAGCATTTTATATACTTGAGCATTCATAAGTTCCATGATTGCAGTCTTCATGTCAACACGAGTTGGTCCAATGGCCAACGGCACTATCAAAGAGCGCACGCGATCTCCCATAAATCATGCTGTCTGCTACGTAGTATCGGAATATTGTCCCGCGAAAGTGGGTCATCCCATGCCGTCTCTGCCGGTCCAAGAGCCTGGCCTATTAGAACAAGGCATATTCATGTACAATAATCAGCCGGCTTATCGGCTATCGGGTATTATCACCAGCGATTATCATCTTATCCTCATGACGAGGCCCTGCATGAGAGGTAAGTTTATCTGGAAGGCTACCTTATGGATGAGTAATACAATAACCTTGTCAGTCATAAATTGATGGGTGATACCTGAGCATTTTGGCTAGTAACATGCACAACGGCTAGATACACGACAACCAATCACTCCAATCACATATAATCGCCAAGGATGCATACTAACGAAACTGTTGCCAAGGACAACGTACAAGCCATCGCAATGTCGGAGGAGGAGCGGCGCGATGGCTCCTATCAGCCAGAGACGCTTGGTCGAGCCCTTGGTGCAATGCACCAGGATGGTCTTGTCGTTCTCAAAGGAGTCATAGACGTCGATATCATCGACAAGCTCAATGCCAAAATGTGCGACGACACAGACAAGTTGCTCTCCGATCCATTATTGCAATACAACCACGGCGTGAGATGTGAGTTTACTATGCACCATGGGCGTGAAATAATGCCAGTTGTGGAGCTGACTCTACCCCGCAAGCCAACCTGCTTCAGCGACCACCGACCGACGATCCTCAATATCTAAGCAAAGAGATCTATTTTAATAGTTTTCTTTTGCAACTCGCGAATGCGTATGTAGTTTCCTCAAAGTGGAGTCCGAATCGCCTTGGCTAAACCCACCATGTAGTTATCTCGGTTCCAAGCCGACTTGGAATTGGCTGACAGCCAACACCGCCCTGGCCAACACGCAGGGAATGCGGCAAAAAGCACACAAGGATGGTGCATTTGCGCATCCCATGTATCCCTACTACTTCATTGCCAATGTGCCGCTCGTTGACTTTACGGTCGAAAACGGAGCGACCGAGTTTTGGCTGGGTTCCCACCAAGCATCGGGACCTGAAGACCAAGAGACGTCCCCAGATCCTGTCGCAAGCGGATATCCCACTGGTCGCCCTGGTGAACCGCTCCCTCCAATTACAGATGAAGCGAAGGAAGCTCGTATGAAGATTCGCCCGCCCATTCAACCAGAATGCAATCGCGGGGATATAATGATTCGAGATCTAAGACTTTGGCATGCAGGGATGCCCAACGGAAGTGGCAGCCATCGTATCATGTTGGGCCTGGGTTATCAGGTATGTCTCCTCTACTTTGAGCCAACACCATCTAACATACCTTAGAGCCCTTCATATCCAAACTATAGCATGCAGGTACATCTTCCAGAGGCTCGGCAAGCTTTCTTTTTGGGCCATGCTTCCGACAAAGTGGACATACGAGCTCGTTTTTATCCTGAGGAAGAGTTTAAGCAGACGAAAGCGGATAAGCTGTTTGACCTCCGCCCAGTGTATTTATTGTGAGGAAAAGGTGAATGAAATAAACAGTGGATTGGGTGATGACCGTAGGATCCCGATGGCTCAATGCACGCCACCTGTCCCCGAACGCGGAGGTTAGCCATGTTTCGTGCCTAGGCGAGTATAGAATCATTTCTACAAGCTAAGCTGGTCAACAGTCAATATCATGACAAGTCAGACGGAATTTCCCATTGTGGTGAATTTTCGGCGAATCTTATCTCTTTAGTTTGTTTTAATCATCATGACCACTATGAGGTTGCAAAATAAACCCCACATACCGACTCTAGCCGTAGTAGCTAGCGTTCTTCCATGGCTTATTTTAGCCTACAACTAAGAGAGGCAAAGCCATCGCCACTGTGCATAGAAACATCCCGGTACGCAAAGTCCGATGTCGGGAGCTCCGACCGGGTACCAGCGGCAAATGGTTCTTATCTACACCAACCATCACGACGAGCGAACGTACATGTGTACACCACATGCTGGCAGCGTGCATTTAAGTGACTACTGCATTCATTGAGAAAGCCTCCCTTCAGAACACATCGTAGCTACCATATTTGATTTGTATAGAAGCCAGCATGTCGGCGAAAACCGCGGACGTGGGCATTGTGGGGGCAGGAGTGATTGGCCTCACGAGCGCATTGTTGCTCACAGATGCTGGTTACAGCGTCACAGTCGTCGCCAGAAATTTACCAGGCGATTTCTCAGCAGAATGGGCTAGCCCGTGGTAAGTTTTATATGTCCCTCTGGTTGTTAGTTGTCATGTTTCTCAGCCGATGCTGACACTGAACACAAGGGCTGGTGCATTATTGGCACCTCACCCAACCGCAGGACGAATTCATTTGCAACAAAAGTCGATAGAATACTGGCACAGTCTTCTAAAAGATCATCCCGAATGCGGGCTTATAGTAAGAACCATGTCGTTCTTTGTCAAGTTGGGATTCAACAAAGGCGGTGAGCTAATACTGTAAAGGAACTCCCCATTACTGAATACTACGATGATGGCACCGACAGCGCCTCAATTTGGTATAAAAGCCTGTATCCAGATATGAAAGCATTGGCACCCAGTGAGCTGGTGGGCAGTGCAACTTTAGGTCTACAATATCGTGGTCTAGTTGTTGATCCAAACGTGTTTTTGCCATGGATCTTTACAACCCTACAACACAAGGGGGTTCGCTTTGTCCGCCAGCAAATCTCAAGCCTTCAAGAACTGGAGCAAATAACCGGGGCAAAACTGCTGGTCAACGCTTCTGGGTTGGGAGCCCGAGAACTTGCAGAGGACGCCAATGTGCACGGGATCCGGGGGCAGACCATGTTCGTTTCGTGCCCTGACGAGTACAGCGACTATCACAAAGCGGCTGTATTGTTTCAAGGATCGCATTATAGCTATACCATCCCTCGAAAGTCCAGCCGAGGCATTATCCTTGGTGGGGTTAGTCAACCAAACAATGATTCCACCGAGGTTGACAGCAGCTTGCGACCCGACATACTCTCCCGGGTCAATATGATTACAGGCGGACGCTGGAATTGGGTTGACTTGGAAAAGGACGTAGCGCGGGATATTGTTGGGTTTCGTCCAGCGCGGAATGGCGGGATGCGGGTTGAAAGAGTGGGCAAAATAATCCACGCATATGGCGTCGCTGGGCTAGGATATGTGTATGCGTTTGGTGTGGCATCCAATGTTGTTGGCCTGGCGCGGGAAGTTGGTAGGGAAAAGTTATGATGGAGAGGAGGATCAGTTTTACGATTAGTTTTAGGTGACATACGCCATGTATCGACGCGAATCAAAAACCTAGTTAGAAAAGCATTGACTTGATGGAATGATTCTGAGAGCTACTTCTACCATGCTAAAATCATGACATTGTATGCTATGGTTTACTAATCTTTTTGATCGATTTATTGCGTCCCAAAGTAATGCAAGTCTTGCAGCGGGGGAAATTTGTGCTTTGACACTTTCACATAGTTGTTCAGTATGAGTATGCGAGTTCCTTAGGTGGAAGGGTAAATGCGAGTCTAGAAGATGGCTGTTTCTGTAAACCTGACATGTTTCATTGAAGAATAAAATGACCAAGAAGCTATCCAATTACCTTTCTCTTTAATCTGGAACACATTCATGAAGAAAAGTACCCAGATGTAGGCAAAGGGGCACGATTCAGCTTAAAGTACCCTGGCTGCAATACCTGAAACACCTGCTTAGGATCGTACTTGGCCGAAATTTCCTTCAGCTTTGCCACATTTCTGGCACCGTAAGTAGAAATAACATCCTGGAACTGGCTGGCATAGTTCATGTACACATAATCGTTGTCTACACCGCGGGCCTTGGCTTCTGTAACCACCCTCTCCAGGATGCTGGACATCCATTTGTAAATAGTCTCATCATCTGATTTGTTGTCCCACATGGCTGCCAACTGGAAAATGAAAAACGGGCCGTCGGCAGCACCGAGACCCAAAGGGTTTCCGCCGTTTTGCGACATCTTTTCAAGCTGAGGGACTGTAATGCCTTGAACAATAAAGTAAGGGGTGACCCCAGAGACGTTGGCGATCGAAGGCAGAGTTTCGTAAAAAGCATCTTTTGCAAAATCCAGGATGCCATACTCAACCTTGGTTGTAATGTCGTAGAAGATCTCGCGCAATCCGGACGGACTGCTATCCATCATTTCCTTGGCCCACTCGCTAACGATTCGATTCTTTGTTGTATCTGAGGTGGATGGAATGGCGTCAAATTCACTCCAAATGGTTGCATTGTCGGCATCAGGCTGGGAATAGTAAAGTGCTGGCATCACAAGCTTGGAGTCGCCATCTCTGGTCCAGAAGGTATAGAAACCAGCCTTGGGGTCATTGGATGAATTGTTAATGAGGTTGATGAGAGCCTTTGATACTTGAGGGAAATTTTCCTCAGTGTAAGTCCGAATACCTCCCCAAATTTCGCCTCTAGGAAGAGGAATGGTCTTGAGGTTGAAGCGAACAACAAGACCAAAATTGTTGCCACCACCTCGGAGTGCCCAATACAAATCAGGATACTGCGTCGGGTTCACAGTTGCGAGTACACCATTTGCGAGAACAACCTTGCCTTGTCAGCCTATCAATTCTGATCGGATGCTTAGTTCTCACCTCATAGCTTTCAACATTATCACAAGCCCAGCCGTATAGATTCGAGAAATACGAAATTCCTCCTAGGTTCATTAGTAAAATGCGACTTATCAGGACGAAATCATACCTCCAATAGTGAGGCCCCCAACACCGACGTTGTAAACACGTCCTCCCACAACAGTGAGATCATACTTTGTCAACTCTTCAAAAACCGTCCCCCAAGCGTTTCCGGGTTCAATAGATGCAATGCGCCTATCATCTGAGAGCGAAATGTTTTTGAGGTTTGCAAAGGAGATGGTAATGCCACCTTCGACATTAGAAGCTCCAGCAAACGCTGCATGCCCGCCACTCTTTGCCGCAAAAGGACACTGGGTAAGGCGAGCGAGAAGGACGACTACAGATACCTGCGATGCATTGGAAGGCTTAAAGATGCAGTAAGGGCTGGCGTCGGCTTGATTAGAGGACCAGTAAGAGGTGATGAATTCGGTGTACTTGGCTTCATCCCGCATGTCAATGCTTTCATTTCCGTACAGTAAGGTGAGAGCACTGCACTTTTCACAAGTCAATGTAGGCTATTCGCAACAACACAATGCCAACTTACAGCAGCAGCACAACCATCAATAGATTGTTTTGTGCGAGCTTCTAGGGCTGGGATGGTCGATACATCCACACCTTGTCCAAGAAGGGCTTCAGTTACGTTGAAGTTGCTAGCTTCCAAAACAGGATCAAGGGCCACCGTAGTGGCTATAAGGCTTGAAGCCAAGGCGGAATAAATAAAGGAGCGCATCACGACTCAGTGGATCAGGGATGAAAATAGTAGTGAAGGTGTCAAATTCTTAGTCATAATCCCACGTTTAATAGTTTTACAAAAGCCGAAAGCGGTAGTGAGGCAGGTATTTATCATGAAACAGTCTTGGGTATTCATTTTCTCTCCGGAAGCAATGGACCTGAACACCTCAACACCTACATCGGCGTCGTTAGGAATCTGGAATACTGCATCAAGCTAAAGATTGATATTATGGAGTTTGGCTCCATGAACGTCACCAAACTAGCGTGGAGGGTGGGGCAATAAATTGGAGCTTGAGCGGGGTTTTAATTTGGAAACATAAATGGTTTTGGATTCAACGGGTAACCGGTGTAAGGGTTTAGTTAGTCTGATGGCCGTTGTAGGGCTCAACGCGATGGGGGTGCAGGTTTGTGGGCTTAGGGAATTCCTGGGATCCAGTACACTTCTCCTTTTCGGAATAAAAACTTTTCAGAGGTGGGGACTGAAAGCGAAGAGCGAAGGTCAAGCAAATACAGATACAAAAGTCCGAAGCACGAATGGCGAAAGTCCGAAGTGCAAAGCGAAGTACCGAGAAGTGGATATTGGAAGTCAACGGACCGAATTCGGAGCAAGGTCCAGAAACTTGCTCTACTAAAAGTTGAGATCACCGCTATGATTATTTGCACCTGCATTGAAGTGACTGATTGCGGTCTGCGGATGGGCAGACAACATGCTGGGTGTAGCGATGCGATAGGCCCAGCCACGATCAAGATGTGCCTTGGCATCTAGAGTGCAGGTTCCCCTAGTACGTCGGAATCAATTATTTTGCCGCATAAAACCCCCATCTCTTTATTAAAGTCTCTGGGGAAATATAACATTCACATTTTAGCGGCAAAAGCATAAGTCTGACCAAATCTTCAAGCCTCAAGCTAGAAATTGTACCTTACGTATGGCGCTTTAGTGCGAAAAGTCCGCAATGAGACAGAACATGCACTAACAGATCTTTGAAAGTTAAGAAAGAAATCTTATATTAGAATTAGAATTCCAGCTTAGATTCATTTGCCAAGTTCTTGACCTGTTCGACCAGAGTATAACTTCCACCAACCAACTCTAGTACCTATTAATTGGCAATCTATTTGATCCAGATGCCAACGGGGGTGGACTGAGTGCAGACATAGTCGGTAGGGCCGTTTCCACCAGCACGGCAAGTGGTAGGAACACCACCAGAACCCATGACCTTGCCACTACAATTACATGTCAGTTTCAATCAATAAGAAACAGTCAATCTAAACTTACCCGTCGCTAAAGTGGTGGCTGAACTTGAGCGCAAACTCAACATCTTTCTCAGTGCTGGGGAGCAGCTGGAAGTAGTAAGGGGCGCCGTTCTTGCACTGGATGGGAGCCGATGGGAAGGTAGGGGTGCTGGCCTCACAGTGGTGGGTCTTGAGGTCGACGGTCTGGATGTCGAAAGAGACAGCCTGGATGGAAGTGCCTCCGATGCCAGACCACTTGCGGACCAGGAAGTTGCTGACCCAGACATCCTCCTTGGGGTGGGTGGTGGCAGCTGGGGCAGCAATGGCGCCGGCAGCGAAGAGGGCGGTGATGGCAGTAAAGGCACGCATTTTGAGTCCTGGGAATTGAGAATTGGATATGGGAGAGCTGAGAGTTGGAGTTGGAAGGCTGAGAGCTGGAGTTGATTGCTGTTGTGATGCTGATGAGAATTTTTGAAGAGAGGGAGAATTGGCCATGATTTATACTCAAAGTCGAGCAGTATTTCGCATCTCGTATTCTCAACTACCTCATACATCAAGCTACACTACGCCGAGACAAAAACGTAACAGTATGCTACACGAACCGAGCATTCGGATCTGCTACAGGTGGCTGATCTAGCAGCAACTAGAAGCATGATCAGCGCTCGACCAGTCAAGGCGCGAGGAGCCGTGGCCGACTCCCCAATGGGGCAACTAGGCGGCCAAATACGAGAAGATGAAGCCACCAGCTCAAGACCCAGCGGATCGACACCGCCATCTATTATTAGATGCGCCACTGGTGCTGTTTGTTTACGGTTTTCGCATATACGATGCATTTTAGTCAGATCCAGCCCAAGTTGGGCATTGAACATGTTTTGCCGCCCTTCTCCGAACCAATCTAAGCACGTGGTAATATTGATCAATTGGTTTGTAAAGCTCTTCGCTGTAATGCTTCGGTACTGACGTTGTAAGCAGGGGCTAGCCGTTCCCTGGTTGTCCGTAGCGTGGAATCCGCAAGCCCAACCACTTCTAGAAGCACCTAAGCATGTTTCTATGCATGAATGCCTCGACGTTACGTTACACCGGTCTTGATGTCATTTCTCCGTTTCAAGTGTCCCATGGAACAAGACAGTCCTCTCAAGCGTTAGTCTTCGCTTGGTCAGAGTTGAATGAGCTTAATCAGCGTTAGTCAGTCGGAATTTAGTTATTCCGTGTTGATACTTATGCAAGACCAACTTGTGCAAGTCAGCCATTTTATGAAGTGTTTTGAGCATATATGCTGGCGCCAAGCCTTTATTCTTGGTAATCTTCGGCAAATGCCCATAAAGAGACCAAGCAGCTTGTGAAGGAATTGCGCTGGCAGGGGTCAAATCCTCCAAACATCAGTTATCGAGGTCAAGGCTAAAGCCGAGGGACCCATGCAACTTTTCACTCATAAATCATTCAGATCTATGGAATGTTTTCAATAACATAAACTGGTGCGTCTGATAGAAATACATCGAGTTGGTATTGTCATGGCCGAAGAATCTTGACAAAAGTTGTAGCTACCCTATGGCTTGGAGAGTGACAAGTTGTCAAACTAAACCATTTATCGAAATTTTTATAAACATGCCATAAACATAAAACATCAAGATCAATTTGGTATTGAACTTTCACACGTTTCTCACGGCCTCGTAAAACAGCACCTAAAACTACTTGAAGCTTAACCGTGGCGTCGAGAACTTCAACGAGAAGAGGGAAGGACCAAAAAGTAGGCTTCATCGAGTTCTCGGAATGTTATGTAGGGTAGCGAATCGTGAACCAAACATGCTAGTCATTCACGTGGTTCCCGGGTTCAAATTTCGCTCGGCACAGGCAGCCCGCAGAGGGGATTGGTTTGCAAACGACAAGGCTGGCGTTTCCAGAAATACAGTCTTCGAGCTGGCAATGGAGCCATACGAGAGCTTTTTCTCGAAGCTCAAGAAGAACGAAATTCCTCCGCGCCAGATCGAGCAAGCTGGATGCTGGACCATCGGAGTGCTCCCACTGGAAGTTCTCTTCATCATAGAGGTTGATGCCGAAGTGTCGGCAAACTTTGCACTTGCTTTGACGGCCGCGATATCGTGGGCCTCTGAAACGGTTGCGGTGCGGCGACTGGCCAAAGCTCGGGTCATCACAATGTCATCCGGCCCCATTCACCCGTTCGTCGAGCGCATCTTTAAGGTCGTGCCGAATAACCAACCCATCAAGATCTTCACTCTGGAACCTATTGTCGATTTGTCGGAAGTTGAAGAAAGGGTCATCTCTGGATCACCGGGAGAATTATTGGGAGATGTGGTGGCAGCAGTGAGTGAGCTTGGCGAGGATTCTTCGCACACGGTGTTGTGGTTTCTCGGCCGAAACGTTGAGGCGCCTCCGGGCTGGCAATTGATCGATCTGGACGGGTTTGAAGATTTTCCGCGAGGTTTCTGGCACGCTGGCTTGGCGAGGCGACGCATGATATTTCTTGAACCAACAATACGGATGGTTGGGAGACTGGAAGGATCTGACTACTTGCACCTCGTCTTCGGAGATTCTCACCGACGTCTTGTATTCGACCGTGAGACAAGCCAAATTATCAACGACAAGGTCAAGATTTGCGAGTCGGAGTTTGATCGCATGTGGTCATGGGCATATCGGACAGATCTATCGCTGGACAAGGTGCTTACGTACGAGTTGGAGGGTCTTGTGGACCCATTGGAGACATACCCAGCGAGTGCCTTGTCAAGCCAGATTGCGAGTTTCATGGCCGGCATCGCTCAACTCCGTGGCTGGTCTAGCTGGCCAATCTAAGCAATGGGCGCCGTTTTCGAATTGGATCCCTGGGCTGAGAAGGAGACGATGCGGCAACTGGTAAAGTCGGGCCTTATGAGCTTTGTGGGGGCCGAATTTTGGCCCAAGATCAACCTGGAGAAACCGAACCTCTTCTTTGGCTTGCTACCACAGACTCGTTTCGACGTGTGGTTACCACGACTACTTGCCGAATCGTCCACTTCCGTTCATGCAGCGTTCGTCAAGGTCCAAGCGGCAGCGCTAGTCAATGTTGAAATTCACAATCTCGTCATTTCAGACCAGAGTCTTATCAATTCCGATGTTATTATTCGATACGCAACCCCCAGAGGATCAACCGCAGCACTGGCGAGGACGTGCTCGCTTTCGATGGCATTGGGCCTGGCAAAAAGAGCATTCAGACAGACGAGAGACATGGCAATTCGTAGGAGGGACGGGGATGGTACCATGCATCTTCTTGGTACATCCTTGCGCATATCCTTTGCAGGGGTAGATGGACTGCAGCGTGTTTCTGGTGAGATTCAGCGGGTGTTGGAAGAGCACGGGGTTTGAGTGCCTTCTTTTCACTTGAGCATCCTAGATGAACCTCTCAACAAGGCTGAAGAGAACAACCTTCTCAGCAGCTTGGTCCGATGTTTCGGCCACCAGTTAGCAGTTGCAGCGCGGAGAGATGGTGTCATCGAGATGCAGGATGTTGCGTCGCGGAAGCCACTCATCATACTTGGGTACGTGAAGAGCCTAGTTGACTGGGATCATGTTTTTCGCACGGCCGGGACTGAAATTGTTTTTGGGGTCTATACTGGCGCATTCCGCACGGATGCAGGGAATATTGTCATCACGAATTGGACCTAGATCCCTCCCGATTTTGTCCACTCTTGAGCAAGCGGGATCGGAATTGAACAGCAGCTTGTTTCTATCCAAAGCCAAGCCGACACCCAATGGAATGTCGAAACGGACGCCGCGGGCCACCTCCAAATGCACCCAAGGGGCTCAAGGCGATGAGACGTAGTGCTCCACAACAAGGAGCGGAGTAGTATTCTAAACGCTGAAGAAATCGCAATACGGGAGTCGTAGAGGAGGATCTGGTGGCTGGCGTTGGCCTCGCAAGTTGGAGAGGATGGGCGGGTTTTTGAGGTTGTATCATGACACGCAAAATGGAGTTGTATGTTCGCGACAGGTAGCAGCACCATGCCTTTCACCAACTTAAAAATGGCTCTCTGTGGCTCTATTTCTGTTATACTTTCAGGGGGTGGCAGAATTCGGTGGGGATTAATATATACCCTGCTATTCCATAAATGGATGCCTTTGAAAGAGCAAGGTTCGTAAGACGTGACGTGCACTGTCTCGATTCTTCGGCCGTGCAGGCGACAAGCTTAAAACAGCCGTCCTTCTTGCGCTGCTGCAATCCATGTCCCCATGACTACGACACTCAACATGGCCCAACGCCGTCGACTTTGTGGTCCCAACGATCAACGCCGTGTGGTTCGAAGATGTCTAAATTGCAGGGAATTGAGAAAAAAGGTAGCACATGGTTGGCCGCTCTAAGATGACTTTGAAGCTAACTCTTTGCAGTGCAATGGTCAAAACCCCTGCGAGAGATGCCGACGGCGTGGCGTAAACTGTCATGGAATCGTCCAGCACACCCATCGCGACATCATGATGGTCCACTCTGGTCCATCCGCCATGCTTATGCCTGTGGTTGGTGAAGCACATTTATCAGCAGATTTCCTGGAACAATTTTTCCTATTCATCAGCCGAGAGCCTTCGCCTTTTACCGTGGCATTCTCTCCACAGGTGCTTGCACGATACTTGGCATTCGTGCCTCCCATCCGCGCAGTGGTTGTCGCAATAACCAGGGCCAAACTGGGAAATCTTTCCAGCCAAAATAATTTACAAGTCAGTACGCAACGATACTCTGATGTGGTCGCGGTTCTCAATCAACACATGAACCATTTCCTGTCCGAGAGAAACCGTGACCGTTTCGTGGGACTATTATTTGGAGTTTTGATGGCAATCTTCCAGGTCAGACCTCATCCCTTTTATTTATTGTTTATCAATTAATATTGATGCAGGCGATGATTGATGAATCAATATTGGGCTTCATATCGGCCACGGAGGCAGTATCTCGCTTTTGCCGTGAACGCTTCCCAGCCGACTCGCCTCCAACACCTGAAGAGCAAGATTTGTACAACGTCCAGGAAATCTTGGAATCGTACAGAGGTTTTATTTTGAACCAGTCCTCGTTGATAGAAGTGTCTGGGAGGGTGGCCTCAAGTACTCATTCAGATTCTGGATGCCACATGCTTCTCGACACGCTCTCTACCATGATGCCAGCACTGGCTGAAGCAAACGCAATGTAGGTTAAGATGGCTTCATTCGGCTGCTGTAGCTAATATAAATAGGTCGGTTGAATGGACCAGAAAGGCCCGAAATCACCGAGAGTTGCTCAACAGCAGCCAGACGCAAGCAAACCACGGTCAAGATGATCAATTGTTCGAATCCGGAATGGCTACAGTACAACGAGGTTGGACCATTTTGGAAACAGTCGATAAACTTCAGATGCAAAACATTTCCAACACGACAGACTTAGGTCACCTGCGAGACATGTTTTACCACATCGCAATCGTCGGCGTGTCGAGGCTTTTTGATGATCAAGCGTGGTGTCTCTTGAACCAAAAGCTCCCATCAGCAGATTTCAAGCATCGGCTGGGCGGCCATGCCTTGGCGGCGCTCGGCAATATTGAGGAAAGAATGTCCCAAGCCGGATTGGAAACCCTCTTTTATTTTCCTCTTCTAAACGTCATCGCCTTGGAGTCTTGGGATGAAGAGAGTCGCAAACGCGTCGAGTCGGTTCTCAACACGATAGCAACAAAAGGTTTTGTCATTGCAAAGACATACCTTGAGGACATTCGAGTGCTTTGGAATTTTAAATCAGAGGGATATCACAAGATGAGGGGGGAAAATGAAAGTCATGGAAGAGCTTGATTTTTCTCTATCTAACTGACCGTAGGTCAGGCTTTTATTGATATATTCAGTAGTAACTGTTAGTGACTGTTATCTTCAGAAATGACTGTGCCGATGATGATACTGATCTCTGACTGTTAGGTCCGGCTTCTAGCTATCCGGCGTTTCGTGGCGTTGAGATGAAATAAGATAGACCTAAAATGTGACAAGGGAAATTGATGGTTTTAATTAAGAAAGGCTGTAAAGGTGGTAAACACATGAGTATGAGCGCCCCCGGGTTTGTTTGTTCTAATAGGAGGCCCGTCATCGCAACACAAGGAAAATTTAATTCAAGAAGATAAAGGTATAGAAAAAAAGGAAGAGAAAGAAAATATGCAATACATTGCACTTTCAAGCGTAGCGAGGACCCCCCGGAGAGCCGCCGGAGGCATCGGTAAGTGGGTGGGGAGGCGGGCAGATTGCACTTGGCACAATCAGGCGCAGCGTAGGCGTCATTTGTATTTCTAGTCTATTTCTCTCTAATGATGGGAGATTGGTCCTTGAATATTTTAGTACTCGATACACTCTCCTACTTCAACAAAAGTCCACCCTCCACAATGGATACAGTTCCAGTTAAGAAATGGTTCTTCATTGCGGCAAGATATGACTCGGCGACATCCTCTGGCTGGCCGATCTTGTCGAGTAGAGACGCGCTTCGGAGCATCTGTTCCACAAGCTCTGGGTTTCCCCATTCTTTTGTCGCATTTTTGAGCATCTCTGTCTGAACAGCGCCGGGCGACACAAGGTTGACTCTGACGGGTTTCATGTCAACGGCAAGCCCTCGAGTCAATGCGTCTTTGGCTCCTCCTATGGCAGCACGAACGCTCCATCCTTCTTGGGGCTTGTACACAATCGCACCACCAGTCATTGTGAATGAGGAGGTGCTTTGTAGGTTGAAGTATTTGAGCGAAACTTTGGCGAGAATTATGGCTCCAATAAAGCGCGTCTTGGTCGATTCTGAAATGGCTTCTGCAGTGGCATTTTGAAGATTGAGTGAAGTGTGAGGTTCTCCCGCCGTCTCAACCAGATGGTCCAAAGCTACTTTGCCATTATCAGTCGTGAAGTTGAGGAGGGCGGTGACATTCGCCTCAGCATCTGGACTACCCAAGTCACACGCGTGGCCCCGAATTTTATTCTCCGCGTCTGGGTACGCATCTTTTAGTCGCTTCACAGCATCTTCGACGTTTTGCTGGCTCCGACTGGCAACGACGACATTGGCTCCATGTTCAACACTGGCCTCTGCGACAGCGAATCCGATTCCTGAAGTCCCACCAACAACCAGGACCAGGTTTCCCTCAAGTTTTCTGGTGTACTTTTGCATCATTTTGGTTGCAATCAGTGATTTATCGGTTTGTTCAAATTGAGCTCAAAGAAATGCTCATGTATGTTTTGTCCATTTGTCTATAGCTAACCAGTGCTTTATACGTCCCAAACTCAGGCATGATACGTATTCGATCGCATAAAATCCATAAATCAAAGTTCCGACATATCCCGTGCCGTCATGGCCGGCCCTTTAACTTTGTTCCGACCTTGTCAACGTGATTTGAGTCACGATGTTTAGCGCAACTTGGCATGGCCAGGAACTATAGATGACCTGGCAAAAATTCTTTTACGAGACCGACAAGCCAAACGAAAATTAGGAGTAACTAGTCATAGCCAATCAATTTCAGGGAATGCTCCACCAGAACCAGTCACAGCCCTCTGCCGCAAAGCGTCTGGGCAATGAGCGCATGACAGCCGTGTGCAATAAATGAACCAGGACCAGTGTCGCTCGAATTTAGCGCTTTGCGGGATAGCGCGGTCAATGCGAGGGACGCTTACTCAATACGGAAGTATTAGGGCGACTCTGAGTAACCTCATTCACACTAGCGTAGTTCTCCTCAAGTGGTCAAAACGAGTTGATGCCTCGTTTCGGAAAGCAAATGGCAAAAATGTGCTCTTGCCCGAGGCATGGGGGCCGCTCACATGGCCATATTTGACGTCTCTCGGATCACCACCACTCTGACTGGAACAAGCCCATTTGACAATGGCTTCCAGTGGTTCTTTCCAGGCCTCCGGAAAGTCCGTCCAAGTACTTGGAGGCTCTGTATGGTTGAAGAAAACTGCCATGATGTTTTGGATAACAAAGCTCAAAGTCGGTGGATTCGGAGCGAGAGAATGAAGCGCGTAAGAGAGAGAGAGAGAGAGGAGAGGAAAAAACGAAAAGCTGACAACGGAACGAAAGCAACAACTCGGGACGCTGTTGCTGGCAACTGGCAGAGTGACATGAGACGCGATTGTTGACGTCATATCAAGGCTCGTTTGTTAGAACACAAGATTTTATTGGCAAACGATATCTACAAAATAATGTTGGAGCATGCCGCATCAAATTGAACCCTCTATTAGCGTCGTGTACTTGTAGTTACGATCGCGTACGCCATGAGCTGCCCGCCCGCTTCCACATTCCTTGAGAGAGGTGATCCATGCATGGATGTGAAATTATATCTGAGTTGGTTAGTGTCTGGGAAAAAAGGTAATGCACTTCTGCACGTGCCTTGTGAGGATTCGTGGCCGCAACGAAGAGACTCGGAGATGGCGACTGAATGCCCTGAGCATCACAAACTGCCAGCTCGATAAATGCTGTCAAGAGTTAATCAAGAAGACTCAAACTTTCGCGCTGTGAAGGCTCACAAAATGGTCATGGTAGAATTCAATATCGTGCGCTTTCTGCTGCATAAAAAAAAAAGCCTAAGAAATTGTCAGTTGTCTCCGACGCACAAATGGATGCGACTTACCTGGGTAAAGCTGATGCCGGGCTCCGAGGCTTTAACTTTGCCTGATTGCGGCAGCCACCCATTGTGCATTCAATTCTGTCTTGACTTTGCTTAAGAAATTCCCAAAAAAAAAAGCGAATCTTGGAGTTAAATTGCATTCCCTTGGTGGGCGAGAATCGAGATGTGGTCTTGCGGGTTGACGATTGGTAACAAGTGAAAAGGGCCACTGGCAATGACCGAGCAGGCGCTGGTCGAGTTATGGTCGAGTCGTGATCGCTAATTCAATTCATGTTGCTGTCGTTTATCCGAAATGACCCCGGCGGGATGTTTGCTTGTTGTTGAATAACCAACAGCCCAGGTGTTTCGTCGCCGCCGCAAACGTCCTGACGTCGGCATGCTGGTTGTCGTGGCTGACGACCGGCCGATGACACACAGGTAAGTGTCGTCGGCCTCCAGCGTTCCAGCTTCTGGCGGAAACCTCTCATGGAGTTCTCTCTCGCCCGAGAAAACGATTAAACTCAGGCTCTCCCAAGATATTTCAGGCACCAATCCCTTTCCTCCTCACTGAGCTTCAGCTCAATGGGCTTCTTTTCTTCGTTGCGTGGCCCGAGAGTCAGCACCCTAAAGTGTAGGTTGATGCACTCTATCGCCACCCACCGGGCGCTGAAATGCCCCATGTCAAATACCAGCACGCCAGCCCCCTGGGGCTTCACCAAAACAAAGCTTCCCCAAGTCATGCTCTCTACAGCATCTATCCCAAAGCCCCAGGTGTCGAAATACGCATCTCGAAATGGCAAGTCCGCTGGCGTCATGTCTGCCATCGGCAGCTCCTTAAGCTCGCCAAGCCACCGCTCCCTGATAAGCATAAGAATCTGCCAAGTAGCGAACTGGACAGCAAATGAAGGATTGGCCTGCAGCGCCCGTGTCAAGATCTTGTTGGTGATTCGGGGAATCCACTGGGGAATTGTGGTAATCTCTTCGTCGGCCATGTGCCCGAGCAAGGCTCTGATAACTTCATGTGCTCTTAATGTACTCCAAGACACAGCCCTGGCCGCTGCCAGCAACTCTAGCATTGTTGTGTTGATGTCGCCAGAAACCCTTGGAGCATTTTTAGCCCAGCGCGGCAGCAGCTTCCAAGGTCTCTTCCATTCGCTCTGCTGTTGCATTCTCAAATTAGACCACGGTAAATCCTCCACAGGCTCAAGCTCCAAGCCGTCAATACTAAAGAGAAAGGACTGGGCCCCGTGACGATCTCGAGTCATCACCATGTTCAACTGTTGAAATCTTCGTTGCCAAGCCTCCTCTTGCTCTGCATGTCGCACCTTTTCGGCCTGGGCGTCTGACTTGACTTGCTCCAACTCCCTTTTGACCCTGGCGAGGCTCCGTTGGATCTGTTCAAGACTGGCCTCGGTTCTAGTGGCTTGGGATTGGGCATCAAGCATTCGTTGTGTAGCCTCCATCAAGTTGGCATTCCCACTGGAGCCCGATTCGCCAGTACTGCCAATCGCAGTCGCTCTGTTCCGACCAACAGGTTCGACGACAAATCTCTGGCGCCCGCGGTTTTCACCAAATGTTTCCTCGTCGTCGTCATTGCGGTTGTCGTTGTCGTCATCCTCTTGCTCTTCTGGGCGTTCTCGGGCTCGTAAAGCGGTTAATTGTTGTTGTCGAGTTCGACCCATCGTCACGTGCTCCTCACGAGTCGGTCCTCCGCCACGCCTCTCAGAATCTCTTGGTCGTCTTAGTCCACCTGGGTGAACGACCTGAAAACCTTTGAATCCTCTAGGCATGTTGAATGAGAGTCGAAATTCTTGGGGTTTCGTAGTGAGAATACAATGTGTCGGTGAAGAATGAGTGTCGCAAAATGGAGATTGCGGAGTAGGATGAATGTGATACGAGATGCGGGTGTTGGCAACTGACAACCCCTCACGCATATCCATAGGTGCTGCGACAAACATTGTTCATGAAGGGTTAAAATAAGAGGATTTCTATTCGTGCACATACATTTCGCTCATTGGACACACAAAGCAACTGAGAAGGATCTTTCTAAGAACTCTTTGTTCAAAAATAAATAATATTTTTAATTATTATAAAATAAAGTATTTATTATAAATAATTTATTTAAATTATTTTATTTTTTATGTAAATAATAAAATTATATCAAATCAACATTTATTCAGCAGTCTGCCGCATGTACACCAAAAGGACTGGCGTAGTGGTGTTGCAATACAATCACCAGCCAACTATTCCCCGTGAACCAGTTTTGAGAGACAGGATCTCTGTGATCTTCAACTAAAATATGCAAGAGACAAAACCATCTTTGAGAATTCCGCTCCTTCCACCATTGTTTGTGTCATCTCGAGATCTTGTTCTAATTGCGCGCCAACGTCGCTGCGCAAGTGGATCTGCGTTTTCCACCAGAATATCTCCGCCAAGGACTGTCGCCGAGGTAAAATTGGAACATGCGCATTTCTTTTAGAGTTGGGAATCCAAAGGTTAGCAAGAGTTAAGAGAGGCGTTGCTGTGACCAACATCACGCATGGGAGCAATCTCGGGAGTCTCTGTAACCGAGTCGATTCACCCCATTGTCGTTCGTACGTGATTGAGGTCGCGATCCGTTAGTTAGGTGAACTTTGTAAACTTGGTAGAAAGTAATCGCATCCCAGGCGTCCTATCAAATGTCACGCACGGGCGGCAAGAGATGCGACCGTCTAGCGACTGACCGTCGTGCAATCGACCATCATTACAATCAGGACTTGAACATCCAGACCGCCATGAATACAAAGAGAAGTATGCGCCCTCCAACCAAAGCCAGTCATCCTGCTCGCAGCCTCGAGCCTCAGGCATTCCTATAAGTGAGAGGAGGTCGTGCGAGCTACATTTCCGAGCTACCAAAAATCGGATCCGACAGCTTAAGGAAGGGCTCGACGACGCCAGAAGACCCACACACTAGATTTCGGGATATTTTGGTGAAGTTGCAAAAAGGATGACGCCGTGAGAGAGAGAGCTAGTCTTTGTTCATGGTGGTTGATGACGAATCAGCTGAAAGGCTCTATGTATTACAGTCTAAGGGAGCTACAGGCCATTAGTATTGTTCAACAGATGCGTATCATCAGGGATTAGCAGCGGTACTTTACCAGGAAGAAGAGCAATATCCTGCACATTAAAAGATGCTTGTATGGTTGTACATGCGATGGGAATTTCAGAGCGAGTAACATCAGAGACGCCTGGAGCAGCTCTGAGACTTGATGGAATGCTGCAATATGGTCGTGGTCACATTTCTAATAACAATACACTATAATACAATCGAGCCCGAGCATTCAAACACTATGGCTCGTCGCCTGTCGCTCATGTTCTGAACATATTTCACAATGCACAGCATCATTTACGTAAACGAGCCCGACTTCGTCAGAAAACCAGTCGTCAAAAGTCGCCTCGCGAGCTGATTCCAATGGCTTGGTCACAAATTCTGGGGTGCCTATTCTGTAAAACGCAGAGAAGCGACTGGCATCGAGTCTGCGGATTCCGCGGGGGCTACTATTATCCCAGTCATCGTCTGAATTGGGTTTCGAATCATTGGAACGGCTCTTTATGTTTGTTGATATCCTTGAAGAGCATGCAACGAACAGGTGGCGCAGAGAAGGCATGCAGGCGCAGATTCCACCGATGCTAATTTCGGCATACGACCACCAGTTGGTATCGATATACTGCCATGTTGGGTTATAGGTCCATCCATATTCGACAAACAGAATCAGTCGAATGACGCTGATGGCTGTGAATCTGGATCATGTTAGACAAGACATGTTGGAGAAGCGATGTACCCACAGTGAGCCGACACCAAACATGGCGGCGACGCTAATCTTTTGCCGCCACTGCATGTTTAGGAATTTGAGCTGATACAAGGGTATGGATAGCATCCAAAGGTCAAGGGCAATGCTGATGGAAGCATTAGACCAGTTGATCGCGAGAATGTTTAGACACGTCCCCTTTTGATTCGGGTCCAATCTTTGCCAAAAATATGGGAGGGGGTGACACTGCAACACCACCACGATGCAAAACGCCAAGCCGAACAGGGCATTGAAAACGATTGTACCCCATAGCAGCTGCCGAACACCTCTGCCGACAAAGATGCGAAGGTAGAAGAACAGAATGGATGTTTTGAGGAGTGTAACCTCGACAAAGTAGAGGATTTTGACGACGAAAAAGTATCTGCCAAACTCTGTCAGGGATGTAAATGGCAGAGTCCATGTATCGCGGCCAAGACCGTTGGCTATTAGACCCCAACGGTCAATCCCAAGAACTGCCACACCGGCAAGAAGGGTTAGGAATATGAATAAGTCGTCTAGACCGTAGGATTGCCCAATGTATCGCTTGAAAATTAGTCGTTGAGCGATGCATACGAAAGCAATAGTCAAGACAATGTTGCACTGAATCGTGTATGGGCGGGATCGATCGCGTATGGGGCGGTCGCAGTGGATTGACGTCAGGTTTTGTGTTGCTACAAAATGTTAGTTAGAGTAAAGGATGATCGGCTTCTTATCTTACTCAGAGCCTGGACTATATTGCAAGACTTCTCCACGCAACTGGTCGCTTGCATCCGTAACTGTTCATCCCGACAGAGACATGCCGTGTTTGTGAGCGAACATGTGGAGTTTTCGGCTGCAATGAGCAAGCAGTTTAGCTAGTGATTCATGTTAAGATCCAAAGTACCATGTAACGCCTGGCTTAAACATACTCCGCATTCAGGCATGGCGTCCACAAACTCTGCCTGGGACATGCTTGCTGTGACCACAGGCGTAAAGGCAAGGCAAAGTGCCAGGCCGAAATTCCGCAGAGCGACCATGATGAGGAGGGAGTCGTCAATGTTGTTCATGTGTAAGGCTAGGAAGCGCTTGATATATTCAGGGATAGGGGTCGTTCATTAGCCATCTGCACTGTCAAAGCACAACCACGATCAAGGACATAGCCGTTTGCTGTCTTATTTCAAGGGGTGGCAGTCAGCCTCGATCTAAGCAGATACGGTTGGAGCCGTAGCATACAACGGTGAACGGTGAGGCTTTGTCGATTGCGCACGGGCGGGAGCACTAATACTGAGAGGCCTCATCGACCACAGCGCTTTGATGATGTCTTTCGGTGTAAGTGGAGGTGCAACTGGCCATCAGGGCAGCACAAATGAATTGCTCGCATAAGACAGAAATTCATAAAATAGTTGTCTATTACTCGTTCTTGTAATATTTACTATTTATCTATTTCTGAGAACCCTAGAAGACAGTTGTCAACCTCAACCATTGTATGTAAGTCTCGCTCCTGGACATTTTAGCGTTGCCGGAATCGTGCAGATCCCCCATACGATCTTCAAGATCCCTTCATCAGAAACTATATGCAGATTCCGGGGGCGCTTCGCTGGCTGCCGTCCGAGGTGCCCTGGGATGGAAACGTGGCGCCGCCTAGTGGGGATCTTCCGGGAGAGGCTGCGATCAAGCAGCGTAGGGCTGTTGTTGGCTTCGTCGGCAGTATTTTTGCCTAGGTGTCCCGGTCCCTTCAGCTGTTCCGATTCTGGCTATGGACGCGAGCCCGGCACCCATTCTGGCAATGTCTCTCTTCATATGAAACTGGCGATCAAGATTGGCGCACCGATATAGCAGTACACAGACGGAGAAGACCAGATCGAGAACAGTAGCGTGAGGGGTAACTGGTATTTTTGCACACCGAGCAAGATTATATCATTGCACTTGCTCACACATTCAACCCTTAATGTCGCTTGACGGCCAAAATTTCGGGGCATCCTATGGTTTGAGTTGAGATTGTGAGGGGTTGCATTAGCGCGGGGGATCATGCCAATTATTTCGGCCGAGCTAGAAGTGTGAAACTCGACTAGCAACCGTGCTGTTGGGACGGATCCCGCGCGTTGCGAGCCGGATCACTCTTGGGCCCATCAGCACGGGCGACGGTAGGAAAAGCATGGCCTTTATTCTGATGGCATCTGCACTATAAGATGCCGTCCAACGGCTACCGTTGAAATCGAGGTCCAGCTAAGTGATGGTGGCCGCATGGCGCGACTGAGCGGGTAGTACACAATGCCACATGGCAAGTTGTCAATGCTGACCGGTGGAGGAACGTGGGCGCGTGGATGGGGTCTCTCGAATCTACTAGTTTCGATATCAAGAGATGTATTGGAAAAATAATTACGAGTTCGCTACCGGTGTAGTATGGCACGTAAAGGCGCAGCTTTAACAAGACGCTTGACCAACCACAATGAAATATGGAAAGCCAGGCTATTATTTGTGAGCATCTACAAGTACAATTTCCTGCCAAGTTCTGAACCCATGTGATGTTGCCCGAAACTCTACTGCAATCGCTGTACCTCCTGGCGCCATGTATGACAATTGCACCTTTCCCTCGGGCGAAACCAGCTCTTCCAATGCTCCCGTCTCGTTGCTGCTGGAAAACGAGTACCACGGTCGAACAAATCCTGGCGGAGTGCCCAGTGCCTTGGCAGGCAGTGGCTCAAAGCCAACGATAAGATATGGATCAACGTATGAGTTACGTGGGAGAACTCGGTCATAGATGGTTTTGGGCACAATGTCAGTCGAGTCTTGCACTGGGTCCCTCCCAAACCACCCGGTGAGGTTCAATTTGACATGACCAAGCATGGCTCTTTTCATGAGCATGTTGGGGCTAACCTCTTCAACGCTCATTCCGGTATTTTTTTTGTTCAATTTGATTAGATGGACCTTTTTGTCTGGGTCACGGTACTCGACCGCCGGATAGTTGGCGTCAAAAACCGCCTCGACACGCCCAGGATACATGAGGGGTCCATGAGGCGAGTTGGACTCGAACTGAAACTTGACCACTTGGCTTGCAGCGAAGCAGAATCCTGAAGCAGGATCTGTGCTCTTTTGCTGTGATCTGACGTATATTTGCTGCGCGCTTTGTGAGGTCAGTGGCTGATTTGAGCCATCTATTGGAATAATTCGATCGGGGCGCACGCGCGCATACTGGTTCTCAAACCCCGAAATCTTTTGCAAGGTGATTGTGAATACGCTTTCGATATCGTTCACGTCATCCTGGAGGTGCGCACAATTGATTGGTGCCAGAAATTGCGTGCCCGAAGCATCGCCGTCCAGCGGCTGCATTGTGAGCATTACACCCAGCCCTTTGTTGGTGATTTCCATCGCAGGCCCATGACGAGTTACTTTAAAGTGCGGAATTGTATATTTTCCCGAGTCTTTGAAGTACTCTGGTGAAGGCGCGAGCAACCCCCAAAATGGCACGTCTGTCGCTTCGCTGGTGACCGTCCATGCAAAAATCGTCTCGTCGTCGGATTGCCGAATGAATTCTTCCTGTAACCGTCGGAATGCTCGCTCCGCTCCCTCACCGTAGAGTAGCGGCATGTTGACACCAACAAGTCCCAGTAAACAATACGCCATATCTTCTGGGCGCGTGGTTACCCTTGGCGCAGCCCATGACATTTTGCAGCAGACTGGAATGGCGGTGAGGTCGCTCCCGAAAAGTACAGGTTGGCTGATGCCGGTAATTTGGTGCAACACATCGACGAGATCGCTCTTGGTTCCCAGGGAATTCCAGTCTTTGTCCAAAAAGTCGACTTGTCGCGGAGCAATTAACTCTTGCAGCGTCCAGCCCCGCGTGAACCAGCGACTCTGTGCGAGGTCCTCAAGCGACGACACGTCGGATAAATAGACGAGGCATCGCGCAGCCTTGCGGTACCACTGAAACATGGAATTGATGGCCTCTGACAACTCTGCACTGCTTGTCTTGTCGATGCAGCACGTGTCGATCCAGATGTACTGATAACCATCCTGCCTGGCCTTTGCCGCACTGCGCTGGACTTTGGCATAGCCCTTCATGGTACTGACCATGCCATCGTGCAGCAAATCGTGAAAATTGACCTCCTCATCCTCCCATCGGTGGGAGAGGATGGCGTACTCGGGGGCTTCGCCCACAAAGAATTCCAGGGTGAGAGAGGTTGTGTTTAAGAGTCTCATCTTGCTGTCGCAGAGATTTGAAGAAGATGGTCTTCGTGGAGCTGAGGGAGCTAAAGATGGCGTGGCCCACATCAATCGCTGGGACGCGCAAGAAAAGTCGCGTCAGTGGCTTGAACAAAGTTGATGCGATCAACGTTAATCATCCAAGAAAAAATTCGACTCCAAGTTACAGAATACCTGTCTTTGTCTCATGATGCCACACTGGTTGGCTGGCATAGCATGCGAATGAATGGCCAAGCCCATGTCGATTCTTCGACAGCCACTGTCCACAACCCCGCGATGAGATCAGGCGAGCTTGTCCGCATGTTAGAATCTAGACTTTAGGTGCTAGAATTTGGCATTAATTGAGTCGATTCTATTTGACGTCCCAAGCATGATGCACATGCTGTGGTTCACGCCAGTCGCGCATAACTTTGTGATCGCATGTTCAAAGTCAGCAGAGAGCATGGAAATGGTCAAGCTTGCTTTTCCAGAAGATCGCAACAAACGAGCAGCTCAGCTGTTTACCCAGCAAGTCTTCGCTCGTGCGAGTGATCATACATGTGCTTTTTTTGAAGTATGGTTTGCGACAAGTGATGCACCAATAGCTTACACAACTCGGCACGATTGGCTCATCCAAGTATCCGGTGCTGGGAAAGCTCAGGCTAGAGCTGCTGAAAAAGGAATAAATAATAAGCAGAGACTCAGGAGTTTTGCCAAGAACTGATGACGGTAAACTCAGCATGGTCATATTCAGTCAGCCCTTAGGCAAGGGTTCACTGTTGGTTACGTGCCGTTGGTGCAAAAATCCATTGTCAGCTGAGGCTGGAAATGAGGCACCAGGATAACACACAACCGAGGCTTGCCAAGCCCATATATTCCCGAACAAGTTGAATTGACGAGGGGATTTTCCTTTAGCGTACACTGCATCTATACGCGCGTTGGTCAGCGCCGAGGTAGTAAGTGGAGAATCGAGGCTTGGGCTTACGGATAAGACGAGACCCATAATACAAGCTTGTCGGGTCATACTTATAACCTCTTCTTGTGCCCCTGGGCTGCAATGAAAAATGGGTTCTGCTTTGCGTTCGGGAGAATAATCTGTGTTGGCGATTTCGATCGGGTCTGACAACTCAAGATCCTGACGGACCAATTCTTTCCTCGAAGATACAAAATCATTCCACCAACATGTCAACCGTATACCAGTTTTATCCAGTTTCGGAAACGGCCGACACCGCAAAACACACCCCCTACGATGGGCCAAAGCTAATCTTGTTTTGCGCGTGGACCGATGCAACCCAGAAAAACATCCAAAAGTTCATCGACGGCTACCGAGAGCTTTATCCCCTTTCCCCAATACTAGTGGCCAAAACAATCTCGGCAGACTACTTTATGACTGCAGCCAAGTTGACGGAGAGAGCAGAACCAGCTGTCGAGATGATTAAGAATGTGCTTTGGGGCGAAGGCCAATCCGACGGGACGGGGTTACTTGCTCAAGGACTATCAAACGGTGGCTGCGGCCATCTAAGCTTGATTGCGAGAAAGTTCCGATTGGAGACAGGCATGCCTCTCCCCATCAACGCCCTGATCCTTGACAGCGCTCCAACGATAGCAAGCTTCTGGTCACTTCTCAAGAGCCAAAGCTTGGCTCTTCCTCGTCTGTTTTTGCTCTATTACCCGCTAAAGCTGCTCGTCGCGATTGGTATCTTTTTTGTGTTTATTGTTTCGAGATGGCTCGGTATGTCGAACATTGCCGATCAGTCTTTTGCCGATATCAACGGCCTGGAGGAGGATGAATGGTACAGAAAGGAGGCGATTCGAACATATATCTGTAGCAATTCGGATGACTTCTGTCCAGTTGATGCCATCAAACAGCACTGGGAAATCGCAAAAGAGCGCGGGTTTCGTGTCAAGACTGAAATATGGGAGAACAGCGGTCACGTCGCGCACATGAAGAATGACCCTAAACGATATTGGGCAGCGGTGGATGAGACTTGGAAGCAAAGGGGGTAATTTTTATAAGTAAAGTTAGAATAAAAAATCCCCCGTCCAATGCCAAATTCCAAATGACAACCACAAATCTGTGTTCCCCATCAGGTCTCTTCACAGGATAGCGCAGCTCCCCATTCGGCGCGGCGGGTAAAGCGGCACGGATGCCATGAAGTGTGCGACAAGCGGTAGAGCAATCAGCCATTCCTTGATCCGATCGTAGGGTCTGTCCATCACGAAACTATCTTCCTGTAGGACGAGTCCCTTCTCGGTGAGCTCTTCCTGGCGAGCAGGGGCAGTAAGGTTGTTGGACGTGGCGAAAGACATCGTGTGTCGCGTGTTTTGAAGAAAGCCGAACTTGTTCGTGAATTGTGAGTTCGGGTGACCAAATTTGAGTAGAACAAACATTTTCATACCGAAAAACAAAACTCCTAGCGCGGCATGGTCCATGACCTCGGTTGCCAGCTGTACCATAGTTGGCAACGTGTTGCTGTTCAATCCAAAAGCACACACTCGCGAAGGAAGCGGAAAGCGATCACGGCATTGGAAAAAGAGTTGACAATAGGATGAATAAACAGAGAAAAGAAATCGATTCACGGCTGACGAGAGTCGTTGTTTCGATGAGAGCGGGCATTGCAGTCACGCCCGACAGTGACAAGGTGTCAACTTTCTTCACCTCAAGCTTGGCCACTTGGGTTTTTGACAACTATCCAAGAAGATCTACGCCACGTCGAAAACATAGGTATAAAACAAGAGAAACCGAAATTGTATCTGGGTAATAATCTACCTTCAGCGTCACCACGCGTTTGCACTTCAGTATATCTCACCATTCTTCAAAATGTACATTCCCGCGGAACCAATTGACAAGTCATACGTCCCTTCAACGTCACTTGTATCGCTCCCGGCAGGTACACCAATTGAAGATATCATCTCCGTTATCCGACAAGATGGGGTGGTGATTCTTACTTATTGGGTATCAAGTGAAGACTTGGTTGCATTTGAGAATGAACTTGAGTCATATAGGGGCGCTTCTGAATCTCTCCCAAACTCTCAGGTGAACATTGATTCAAACTATCATCCTGATAAAGACCTAATCATCCATGCACTGGTTGCAAAATCACCTACGGTGGCAAAGGTCTGCGAAAAGGAGGTCCTTGAAAACATTCTCAACTTCTTTTTGCAGGAAAAGTTTACTGCCATAGCCGAGGATGGACTAAGCACATATACCATCGACCCTTTATTGAGCCTTGGTATTACCTCTGACATGAGCTACGGGGCTCCTCGGCAACACTTGCACAGGGACAGTTCAATCCATGGACCCTTCCATCGGAATGATACAGATCCGTCAAGAGCAGACATGGTCACATGTATTGTCGCTGCCACTAAGACTACGTGTGAGAATGGTGCCACAATGTTCATTCCTGGTTCTCACAAATGGGACGACGATCGAGTTCCAAAACCTGATGAAGTTTGCTTCGCCGGCAAGTTTAACCGCGTTTCCTTTCTTCTTAATACTAGCAGTTTCTTTGTTACAGCATACTGACATTCGAATGCAGAGATGGAACCAAGATCTGCCTTGGTCTTTCTGGGGACTGTATTTCACGGGGCAGGATACAATTCTGTGCCTGGATCGATTCGCAGGTGTTACAGTCTACTCTTCATCCGAGGAAATATTCGCCCAGAGGAGAATTACTTCTTGACTATCCCCCACAGTCAAGTACTCAAGATGGGCGATAAATTACTCAGTCTACTTGGCTTCAAGATTACAGGCACATGTCTCGGTACTGTCAATAGCATGGACCCAGCATCTAACTTGCCGGTTATACTGAAGATCGCAAGTGCATGACGGGCAGGTAGAGCTAGATTTGAGGGTATTATATGAATAGCCTTCTTGGTGGGCATTTAGGTGTGTGTGATTACTACACCTGAGCCTTCAGCTTCGTACGTACTAGACGAGGCCGTTGAAGACTTAAACGAAAGCTCGGTGTATATATAAATGTATTAATCTCGATATCTCCGATATCCTCCACAAGCTAAATAGTACATACAGCTTCATAACTGCATACTCCTCAACAATGCCTATTGTGAAACCTACCGAGTCTCCCCAGGGAGAGCCGCCAGAGGTATTCAGGGGGTGAGGCTCACAGCCATGTGGTACAAGCCATTACACTCTTTGCTTCCAATTCCGACAAGAGGTTCTGCAGAATGAGAACGCCCGAGGCCAAGAGTCTCATGATTGCCGCAGCGAAACCTCTTAGGAGGAGATTTCTAGCCTGGTTTTGCGTGATGAAATGCTACAGGGTAACCAATTTAGATCAGGTGAGGTGACGACTTCTTGGGACAGGATGGCCCGCATCCGAACCCGCATAAAATGGGAGAAGAGATTAATATCGTTACCAAATCACGGAGAGAAGGAGTTGAGCATCGCTAAGATCAGGGATATGGCACAGGGTGAGAAAAAGGGCAATGATCATGGTTCATAATGATGCACTTATTGTAAATGGCATCAAGTACATGTCTCATCGTTCCCGCTCCACATCAAGAATGCCCTGTGATATCAACAACCAATCTTTAGGGCTGACTAAACCCAAGACATTTCAATCTCAAAAAAAAAAAAGTACCTCAGTACAATCACATTCCCAATTGTGATGGGGACAAAAATGCGTGATCTGGGAATCGAACCCAGGGCTCCCCGACGCTGCTCGAATGGCAACGGAGAATTTTACCACTAAACCAATCACGCTGGTTGATGATGGCAACGCAGAGAAAAAAAGCCAAGAATCTTCCCAGCGATGCTAATGGAAAGTCGTGAGAAGGGCGACGTGCAAAGAGCCCATCGTTTAGTGATCTAGCAACTTAAGCTCACGGTATTTTAACCACCAAGCAGTTCTACATGGAACGCTCGAAGCAAAGTTATCTCCGCAACAATCCACGTAGTCCATCTCAACAAATCGGCACTATGCACTTCTCATTAAGTACGGGCAGTGGAATTAGACATATCCATGTACAAATAACCAGTAGCTCCAGTCAATTCTATGCAAGCGTGATTACCATGAGTTGAAGTTATTCATCGATGTTAGTGTGGAGTTATGTGCATGTTACAAGAGACTCTTCAGGCCCCCCATAAAAGCGACGATGGGATAAATCCAGATTCGGTATAAATGTACATTATGTTGAAAAGGTTAATCAAAATGAGGAATTGGATTCATAGAACCAAGCGTCGAAGCCGCATTGTCATAGCCTTCATGACGCGTTGATCTCAATTATTGTCTGTATGCGCCAAGCCTCGAAGCCATCAAGCTACCATCCAGATGACAATCGTAAAGCCGAACTCTGTACGAAAATTGGTCGCAGCGGAGGTAAGTCGTTTTTGTGACTTGGCAAGGCATCGGAGATCCAGACAACTTTTTGCTCGATAACTCCGATACCCACTCAAACGCGTCAGTGACCAGTGGCGGAGTGTGCTGGAGCGCGCCTTGGCGTCATATTTTAGCCTTAGCGTTACGGCAGATGTGTTGATCGGCGCTGCACCAAGAGCCATTAAGCTTATTCTTGCACATGCGTGATTGGGTTCAGATCTGCCGGAACCAGGGATATGGATCCTCGTTGTTGAAATGAAGTCTTGGACATGGACTTGGTCGAGCTGGATAGCGTCTTTCCCATCGGAGATAGAGAGAAATGACGATCCAGCTCAGCATCACCAGCGGGTCAATGCTGAGAGCCAAGAGCGCAGAGCAATGACCGACGTCACCGCATTGCTGGACATCAACTACTTTGGATTATATAAAGATATCTTTCTCTCATCTGGAATCGAAAAGCATCACTTAGATATCCAACACTACCAAGCAACAAGCAACAAGACAAAATGAAGCACTTTACACTCCCCCTTCTTATGGGGTTGGCCTCGGCCTTACCAACTCGCGACACTGGCGATTACGAATATGTAATCATCGGATCGGGTCCTGGAGGCGGAACTCTAGCGTGAGTATCAAGTCCTCAACGGAGTAGAATGTTTCTAACCAAGCTTCAGTGCAAACCTCGCTCGTGGCGGTCACTCGGTCCTCCTTCTGGAGGCTGGAGATGACCGTGGAGACACTCTTCTTCAACGAATTCCAGCCATGTAAGTTGCCAAGGCACCGTCTTGATTTGTCAGTGGCTGAGTAACCATAGGGCGGACTACGTGTCTGAGGACCCTACCATGTCTTGGGCCTTTTATGTCAATCACTACCAGAACGAGACTCAAGCACGACGAGATTCTAAATATACCTACCGACTCTCAAACGGAACACTGTGGTATGGCCTCGATCCTCCAGAGGATGCAGAGCCGTAAGAAACCCTCATGCTGTCAATCTGGCTCCGCTAATATCTGTAGGCTTGGAATCTTTTATCCTCGAGGCGCCACGGTGGGCGGGTCCGCTCAGTTGAACGCCATGAATTTTGCCCTGCCGCCTGATGCCGATTGGAACCACATTGCGGAGCTGACTGGTGACGACTCCTGGACGGCTGAGAACATGCGCCAGTATTTTGTTGAACTAGAGAACTGCACCTACGCTTCCGAGGATGTCCCAGGCCACGGCTTCGACGGCTTCATCGATGTATGTCTTGCACAATGTATACCAGGAGATGAACCGGAATGAAATACTAACATACATTTGCAGAGCAACCGAAACAATATTTCGTACATCACTGACAGACCCGGTGTGGTCGAGGTCTTGGAGAATGCCTTTAGAGAAACCGAGGGCATCGAGGTCAACTCCCAGCAGATCGAGGAGCTCATGGAGAGGGACATTAACAGAGAAGGATCGGGCCGCTACGAACCAGGCATCTACCAGCTTCCTCTGCACATCAACGAGTTCAGAGAGCGAAGCGGTGCGAGAAACTACCTTGTGGAAACGTTAAATGCCAAATTCTCCAACGGCTCGGCGCGATACCCTCTCACCCTCAGCACCAACTCACTGGCCACCCGTGTCCTCTTCAAGCAAAACGGAAACTCGAAGCCCAAGGCATATGGAGTCGAGTACATGAAGGGTGAAGCTTTGTACTCTGCTGACCCTCGCTATGATGGCTCTGAAGCTGATCAGCTGGTGAACGTCACTGCCTCCAAGGAAGTCATCGTTGCTGGAGGCGCATTCAATACCCCGCAGATTCTGAAGCTCAGTGGCATTGGACCCCGCGATGAGCTCGAGGAGCACGGCATCCCTGTCCTTGTGGATCTCCCCGCAGTGGTATGTTGATCCCTGCCACTTCTCTAAATAGCCGCTAACTTGGAAGCAGGGCAACTACGTCCAGGATAATTACGAAGGTGGTGTTACAGTCGAGGCCGCAATCCCCTGGTCAAACAGCCCATTTGAGAACTGCACTTGGACCCTGGATAGCGAGGACCCTTGCCTCGAGGAGTGGCAGACCACACACACTGGCGCGTACGGTGAAGGTGCTGCACCCATTGGCATGCTCTACCGGTCCAGCGTTAGCGAGAATGAGGACTCGGACCTGTTCCTCTTTGGCGCAGGCGGTACAGTTTTCCGCGGCTTCTTCCCGGGCTACTCCCGTGCCCACGCGCCACCCACGTCCTGGTTCTGGTCTGTTGTCAAGATGCAGTCCGGCAACCAGGCGGGCACCGTGACGCTTCGCTCCGCCGACCCTCGCGACGTCCCCGAGATCAACCTCAACTTCTTCGAGGAGCTGGGCGACCGCGATCTGCAGGCCATCCAGGAGGGCATCGAGCACACGCTGCGCATCTTCAATGCCACCGGCGAGCCCTACGCGCCCTTCACGCTGATTGAGCCACGCCCAGGAGTGGACGTCAAGCAGGCCATCATGGACGAGGCTTTTAGCCACCACGTTAGTTCATCGTGCCGCATGGGCCCTGCAGGGCACAGAGATTACTGCGTCGACTCCGAGTTCCGTGTCAACGGAGTCGGGGGCCTCCGTGTGGTTGATGCGTCCATCTTCCCCCGCGTGCCTGGTGGCTTCCCGGCCGCGCCAACCTTTGTCATTAGCCAAAAGGCGTCTAGGCTCATCATGAAGAAGGACTGAGCAGCTAGAGATGCCATCTCCAATCCATTCTCGTTCTAGAATAGACAGGTAGACTACTGTTTCACCAAGCTCAACCTACTCTGTAGCTACAAGTCCAGTTTTTAATAAAGATTGTATTTCCCTAGATTGCTCCGTCTGCAGCTTACACCGTGCTATTTCCGCCCTGAATGTGGATCACTCTAGAGTATCTGGCACCTCAGTCAGCTCCGTCATGGCACGGATGTTCGTTGAGCCGCATGTGTATCGGAGTGTCAGACCGAGACGACTTTCGCTTCCAGACCTCCATGTAAGTCAAATCACTGTAAGACAGGGGCACTTTTTTTTTGTAATACATAATATTTCACAATTGAATAACTGGCTATGCTGCTGCCAAGATCTAGCCTAGAATACATGATATAACATCCTTCCCAATAACATGTCTCATTATGTTGCACTGCTTATTTTTGTGCGCTCATGACAGGGCATCCTGCAGCAGCTTCTTTGAGCGCCTCGGCCTCGGCGGATCCCGCATTGGGATTGACGCCGATTTGGCGGAATAGCTCCATGGGGTCATAGTAGATGTCAATGGCGGTAATTTTGCCCTCTGCATTCAGGTCGGCAACCGTCACGCCCTTGACATCAATGGTCTTGCCAGTAGCCTTGACAACAACCTTCTCACCCTTGCTGTAGGACTGTCAGCTGATTTCTCCTTCTCACGTCAGATGGCGATGCGGTGCAACTCACTCATTCACTGCGCTATAGTCGTTCTGGAAGGTGCCCCAGTGTCGCCATCGGAAAGCAACCTTGGGGGGGCCGCTGTAGACCTCTAGGAGCTCCCAGGCAAAGACGGGCATCATGCGCTTAAACACCTTGTGGCTGGCGGAGAAGTCGTTGTTCTTGGGACTGTAGAAGCTGTTGGGTGTGATGAGGGCGTTGTAGGTGCCGACCTTGGCCATGGTCGAGGCAGGTTGAGGCTCGCCACCGTTGATGCGGAAAGTGTATGTGCTGACATCAATGGTACGCCATTGCTCAACGTCGGCCTTGTATGAGGCCTCAATCTCCCAGTTCTTGACTACATTCTCGACGAGCTCCTCAAGACTCTCAGCCTTGTGGTTCATCTGCTTGTCTGTTCACATGGGTTAGCACCATCGGGAGCAAGCAAGCTTTCGGGGAGGGGAGGGGGAGGAGACTCACGCTCTTTCCAGTAGGCACGTGTCTTTGAGTAGTCGGGTCTGCGTCCGAACCTCCAGGTGGCATCTTCATCCTTGAGCACAGCATCTGCGTCATAGAAGTAATCGGGGAAGGGGCGGGCAGCTTCTTCGCTAGACATTGTGAGATGTGAGGTTGTGTAATGGGTATAGTTTTGCAAACTTTAAAATTCCAAAAGAATGAAGAAGAGGAAGAGGTAGAGGCGGATGCTTGAGTGACGAATTGAGTGACTAATTGTTGGAATGGCAAGATGCTTTTGGGACTTTTATACTCCAGCCATCCGTCCAAAAAGGGTCGCCACCACACGTTGGCTGCACGATTATCAAGAGCTTCCTGAATCGGGACAAGTCAATCGCCCCTCCTCGGACAGATCTAGCGGCGTCTCATCCGGCGACCTGTAACACACTAGCTTAGCTGCTTGGCTGGGGGAGTACATGCTGAAAGGGCAGCGTACTTTGCGGGGATGAATGCTCGCGACGCCACGCGCCACCGACTCATTCCAGCGCCTACCAGATTCCGAATGTTGAGGCCTCGTGTTTTCCGCTTGCACTGTGTGCCCAGAGGCCTGGAAGACGACGTGTCGAGACGGTACGCGTGTGACTGCAAGATTCTGCATGAATTGCTGCGGGCGGCAGGCCATGGAAGGATTCCGAGCACCCTTGCTGCGTATTACATGCGCTACCACTACAACCACTACCACCACCGTACATATCCATACATACGGATGCTCTCTGCAACGAGTTGATGGCTTGATATTACACAGCGACTCGCGTCAGTGCTCGTCTCCCGTTGGCACGGGCCCAGACCAATCGAGGGGCAAAGCTTGGGCCCTGATGATCCGCCCGATCGCTGTCGATCCTTGCGAATGGAGCCAGCAGGGCTGCCAGCCAAAGAAACACATTACATTAGTAAAGTCGGCGGACTCCAGATGCAACTGCTAGCTCCCAACGTGCCTAGATCCAGCAGCCTAGCGCATCCCCGGCTAAGGGTTCAGCACACGTAGGGCTCGCGTTAGCTGCCCCTGGCTACGCTGCAATCGAAATACGACGCAGGGCAAGGCAGAGACAAAGAGGCATTAGCCGTTCTTCACGTCCCCATGTTCCCCATGTGCAGCCTGTAGCAGAGGGTCCGGCCCTCGCCCGGTGCATCCGACGGACCCAGCCGCTCAAGCTCGATAATTACCGCACCAACAGATGGGCATCTTGCACGCACGCCAGAGCAGACCCCCCACACGCCACACGGTCTGTGCCAGGCTGGGGGGAGAGGCTCGGTCAGGACCCTTCCAGATCGACGATGCGATGCCCGCGACGTTGGAGGCTGTGGGACCTGGATTTCCACGGGTTATTTTGAGACATGCTGTCTCTTCTGCAAGCACACAGACCCTTTGGAGGCCCATGGCGATGCATCTCTGGCCCATGTACGCGCAGGGGGGGTTGGATATCCAAACCCTGCGGCTGCTCTAGCTTCTGACGCCCACCAAAAGTCTTTTTCGATAGTCTGCTCAATCGGTTGCGCCGTGTGTCCAAAACGGCCAATTAATGCCGGGATGTTGACACGAGTCCAGTAGCCATGAGGAATGGATATTCACGTGGCTTTCCCCTTCTCACAGGTACGGGATGTCCATGAGAACGAGGCGTCGATGGCATTGAGCTCGGACGCGTTTTGCAGGCCACGCCGACAGGCTGTGTCGCACACGATGCGTGTCCCATATCATAGATAACCGCCATTGCTAACCTAGAATGGATGACTTGGAACTCTGTCTCACGGCAAGTCGAGCCGTGTGTCGTGGTGGGCCAAGGGGCGGTCTAGACAAAAGATAATTCCGCTTCTAGACCAATATTTGCACACCAACGTATCTAGACTCGGAAAGTAATCTTCCACATGTTGAATTGATGGCTGAAAACGAACATGATAGGACAACCAAAAGAGGAAATAGTAGACGCTCCATTAGATGAGCCACACTTCAAGGGTCTGTATTCGTTTTTTTTTTTTAATTGTATTTCTTTTTCTCGTGTCGCCACATCATCACTTGTCACTTGTCTGAGTGGCGTTTGGCCTGCATGATAACGAGAGACAACCAACCCGTGCCGCATCAGACCCTGATCCACGCAGCATGGTATTTCCACATGCTAATGCTTTCAAATAAGCAAATTCCGTTTGAAAGGGTTGCATGGTGTCTCAAGTTGCGCGTTCATCTGACGGGTGCGCAACGCCATGCTGTGGTGAAGATGCAGAACAGATATTATGCAGAATGAAGTGGAGAATTTAATAAGGTTGTCTGACACGTTTCTACAATAGAATAGATAGTCAAGGAATAAAGATGAGTAAAATAGAAAGACAGGTTGGCTTAGCAACAGAGAAGCATCACATACATACGTCGAACCTGCTGGCGGCAGGCAAGCAATGATCAGCAAGTTCATTCCTAGAAATGGCAACCACTACGCCAGACCGTTTGGCATAAGAAATATCAATCCAGGGCACGACAAAAGAAAATGTGTCCGAGTTCTACTAGCTTACAGCTGAGCTGGCCCGCTTGGAGCAAAGCAATCCCCGGCGTTCTTACGGTGCATCTGCATTTTAATTGGCCCTTGAACCCGTCAGTCAACCGCTGATACCACATGGAAACTGAGACATGCCATCTGGTATTTGCCGAGCAAGCCGATGTTACCCAAGCAAGACATTTCAAAAGCAATGCAAGATTGACGGTTCCCAGCTACGTGCCGCACGGGCGATAAAGGTCAGGTACAATGGGTTCGCTGGGGCATATTTCACCAATTAAGAGTCGAATTGCAACTACCGTGATGTTCTCGCAATGAGAAGTGATATCTCCCCCGTGTCTTGGCGTATTACACCATCAGCCAGGCCAGGTGACCTGCAAAGTTTGCCCGAATTACTCGCCGACAAAGAGAACTATGCGCTTTGTATTCTCATCTACGTCGAAGTAACTGACTCGGGCTACGTGTTCAACTCTGCTTCAATATCGCGTTGCCAAGACGTGGTGCAGCTGACATGCGCATCCGGAATTCGTGTAAAACCCGATGTGTGTCAGCCAAAAATTCATCAGCTTCACTAGACTGGGGGTACAAGTTGCCGCACTCAGATTTGTGTCCAGAATAGAATAAGCCCGGGCTTTTGAAAGGTGAAGCACAAACGATGCAATGTACGATAGTTGTATCAAGGTTGAACACAGGACAATAATATACAGAGATTTGATTATCTTCAGCTTTTACGATATTTTTGTCAAACCCACTAGTTTTAATGTTTAATATCCAACTGCGTAAATCGAGAAATTTATTTCACTACGATATTATATTGAAACTTCCATCTTTCGAAGCCCAGACAGTGCTTACTTGGCGACATGTTCACCATCCAACAGTAAACTTTGTGGCGGAGACTTACCCTGGAGTTGGTCGCTTGGAGTGGTAACAAGACACAACCCTCCCAATGCGAGATTCAAACGCTAAATTAGACCCAAGAACTACAATCAGAGAAAAGATTGAAGTTAAAAATATTTAATGAGCGTAAAATACGGTCATAATCGCCATGGAACGCAGAAGGGGGCCCGCTTACGCAGAATCAGTCTGGAATTGGGGTACGATTGATGACAGGAACGACCACGAATTTGCCACCAGTTTATTGACACTATATCCAGCCATCACTTTACAAACGGTGTATCTAGACCGAGAAACTAGTGTTCAACAAAGATCCCAACGGGCTGGGCGAGTGAGATCCCGTGGGGACGCCAAGTTCTGACCGTTAACGGGGGATTTGCAATCAGCAGCACCGTCAGGACGGACCAACCTGTCCGCCCTCCCCTAGTTTAGTTCCTGAGAACGACCGAGCCCAACGGTTGAAAGGAGTGCTATCAGCCCTAGGGATCTAGTTCTGAGTTAGTGCATGATGGCTTCACGGGCGCGCTGAGCCTGGACCCGGATCACTCCGCTGAAGCCGGTGGGTCGCTGAATGGGAGAGGGGTACACGCGTATTGAGTATTGGGTAGACAACGTTCCTTAGCAAAAATACAGATCAAACCATTTGACGACGGAGAATTACTTAATGCGGTGCCTGTTAATTTTACATTTCTTGCCCCTGTAAATATCGATGGCTGGCTGACCCCGTTTATTTTGTTGGCATCTTACAAACCCCACCTGAACTGTGGCCGATCGCTGGCACAGTCGGGATGCTGCAGCAATGAAGAGATCGATGGATTTTGCAGGACCCCTTCATGAGTAGATGGAGGTATCTGACTTGATGGTCTATACTGTCGATTAATTCGTATATCTGAATCCCGTGACGAGATGGAAATCTCCGGCTTTCTTTGGGTGTGTCATAAACATCCGTAGCGAAATGAAATAAACTGCACAGAGCCCTGTGAGCGTCGCTCCGGCAGGGATAATTTGTTTAAGATTCTGCACCGTCCAGGGTGACAGGTCAGGCTGTGCGACCGCGATTGCCCAATCAATTTGCAAAGCCATGTCACTTTTCAGCCCAATCCATTCTCATTATTCCGGGGGAGATTGGCTTGAATTCGTCCACCCGGAAGTATTTTTGGTTCTATTGTCGTCGGCATGGACGGACCTTGTGCAGTTGATTACTTGCGCTCAAGACATTGTTTGGGCCGATTAGTGCCATTTCAGTCGCACTCGCCCCTGTATGAAATAAACGTAAAAGAACCTTAAGGCCAAGCGAATCGAGTCGCTGAAATCTAATTCATTTGCAGGTCGTATTACACGTATTAAAGCTGTGGCAGCTAATTTATTCAGGGGTCGTTGGCCCCTCCAGCCTCGTTATTCCCTGGCAGCGAACAGAGGCTGGGTGATCATGGGCCATGCTTCACGAGGCACTCTGGGAGGCAAAGTACTCGTTGGGCTCGCATTCCGGGGGCAGTGCGAGCATCACACTCACCCGATAAGCTCAGCCGCCTCCCGCGCTAGGACGGATACGGAAGACTTGTTCAGCAGAACAGGGGAAACAGGTTCTCTTGCAGGGGCAACGATGACGGAGATGGTTCGTGCTGCGCTCTGAGCCACCCATGACCAGCTTTGTCTTGGGTGATGAAGGATGTGCAAGAGATGATAAAACAAACCGGTCCCCCGTGCTGCCGCCCATCTGATTCCGCACCCAAAACATCGCAGAGATCTTGCTTGGCATTAGTCTGCATCTTCAATTCGATTACTTCATCCAACATCTAGTCTGCATAAGCATTCGCAGACCAACACTACCAACAAAAAAGCCCACCATCCATCTTGGCAAGGCGTAACCATGTGTTTCCCAAGCCTCTCCAGCAAGTCAAAAAAGCCAACCGGGCCTGCCGCCCGTATTTCTACACACGACCCCGAAAAAACACCCCTCACAAGCAAGATGCCCACTGGCAAGCGAAAGCCAGGCCAGCGGTACAATGGCAACTATCCCAACCTGGATTACCCACAGCGCAACGACGGCCCTTCATGGGCGGGTCACGGAGGAGCAGCTCACAGCGGAGGCGGCCAATTCGATGATGGCTCCGCCACTTTCTGGGGCGCTACAGGCTATGGCTACGCTGCCAGCGCTGCCATGGCGTCGGGGCATGACGCAGGCGGACACGGTGGCCATGACGGCAGCTATTAAGCGGCAGCGACCTTGTAACGATTTTACGATTTTACGACTTTATGACGATTTATGAGCGCTTGGATTTGAATATTAGCGATAGATACCAATCATGACTTTTGTTTTATTACAGTCACACTGAATCCTTCAATTGCGTGCATGTGGAATGCTGCTGTCCATTTATGTGAACATGGTAATTACGCCAAAATCTATTGCAAGTAATCCGTAATCCGTGAAATTATTCCGTAGCGATCATGTCAGGTGCTGTTCCTGGAATGTTGGTGTTGAAGTTGGAGGCTGGTTCGTCGCTAGAATTGGAGGCCACCCATGCAAGGGCGCGGCGCGCCTCATCCATCGGACAAATGAGCGAGCGTGCCTGACAATCGGCGATGGTTTCTCTCCGAGCCTTACACTTCCAAAGATCCAAACGTGCTCAGATGTAAGCATCTAGAATGGGCGCTAGAACGATTCGAAGCCGCCGAAGCAGGCAGAAGAATACCAGGACCGTTGATTGATCGCTCTGCGTCATTTTGTCGCCCCGACCGAGGCAGTGCAGAGGCCGCACGCGATGCACAACTGAGGTGGCACGTCCGTGATCGACACCTCCACGCTTCGATCGGGCGGAGCTGGGGATCAGCCGCACGCGCGGAAGCACCAAGCGCCAGATAATTCCGCACTTATGGAACATTGGCGGATGCACCTTTCTCTTTTTAGGACCGAGATGTTGCTCATCGGCAAGGCTGTCTAGCAGCCTGGCAACCACCTGATGTCCTCGGCTATGTGTGATTGAGGAGGTGGTCTGACATAGGGCTGTCGGTGCCTACATGTCTAGCTCCACAGCTAATCAACCTTGGCTATGTAGCATATGAGGTAATGGTTGACATGGTGGAAGAGATATAAAGACGAATGACTGGCACTCATGAGATAAAGCATCATCAACAAACAACGCAACTCATTCACCAACCTTTTCACACTTCACAATATCTTGTATTCCGAGAGGAATCTTATCACCATGTGTCTCAATATCCGCATGCCTTGGTCCAAGAAGCCAAAGGCCACAGAGGAACCACAAGAGAAGCCTCGGATTGTTGAGCCCCCCGCTCAAAACACCAGCATCTCTACGCCTGCCGTCAACTCCAAACCTGCCAGCACTCCTAAACCTGCCGGCACGCCCCCACCTGCTATCAACATAACTCAACCCAAGAAGACAACTGGTTCCTCGTATAATAGCAAAGATGAGCAAGAAAGAAAGAGGACCAGAGCCCGTGGCGGTGCTGGCGGTGGATCTTCAAACACAAACAACCTGGCTCTGTACAACAGCACAATAGACAGCACTCTTGCTACAGACGACTGCAGCAAGAATGACAAGAAGGATGATTGCAACACGCACACTAGTACCAACCACCACAGTCACTCGACAACGTCGCACACTCCGGCAACGACCAGCCACACTTCATACTATGCGATAAGCCCACCCAGCACGACCCATCACAGCACCTATACGTCCTCTTACAGCCATTCTGGCGGCGGCAGCAGCAGCGGCGGCGGTTGGAGCAGCAGCAGCGGAGGCGACAGCGGTGGTGGCAGCAGCAGTGGTGGATGCGACTCGGGCAGCTCCAGCTGGTGAAGAGGGAAGATGCTTAATTAATTTTCCTTTGTCTTCCGTAATGTTTTATAGAATGATGGATGTCTTTTGGGTTTAGGTTTATTGACGAATATTATATTGAGAAATCATTTTCTGACAGTACAAATGCCCAACACCAATCTCGCTCGGAGTCTTTGGCATGTCCACGCCGATCGTCCCATAACAAATGTGATGAAGTATTGTGACTCCACAAAACGCCAAGACAGCCTTGGTCATGCTCGTAGAATAAGGCCATTCAGATCCAAGTTAGCTTACAAGCAGAAACTGTGTGCTTAATATTCCCGTCTTCTGATTGGGGGCATCCCCCTTCTGGGCTCGGCCGCGGCGCCAATTTATGCACCGAGGCCGAGCTAACCGTGCGCCCACCCCCCACCACAGGTCGACTTATAATGCCGAGGGGACAAGCAGTCCGGCACTTTTGCTTTTAAAAGTGTACCGGCATTAAAACCCTTATTTCAATCTGGAGCCTCTCTATTGGTGATGAAAATAACCTACTGACATAGAATCCCACCGAGATACCTTCATCGTGTTCCTGGTTGGGAGAAGAGCAACGTCGAAAGCATGTCCAATCCTCCACCATCGCCCCCTGCCAGCCGAAGGCTAGAGCGATCGTGTGTAATATGTCACCGTCGCAAAGTGCGCTGCGACCGACAATCGCCGTGTTCGCAATGTGCTCGGGGAAAATACGCATGCTTTTATCCCCAGGCCGAAGCGCCGGCCCGTCGCTTGCGGAAGAATACAATAAAGGATGTCGCAAGTCGGATCATCGAGATAGAGCGGACTTTGATGGCAGTATCCCGAGAGCAAAGTACCCAGCTTAGCATTCGGACCTTGTCGAACACGCAGCTAGAACACCCAGAGCTATTGACTCCGATCGGGAGAGAAGCGACCCCGAACCAAGAAATTCTCCTCAAAAAGGGATCCTCAAGTCAATACTATGACGAAGCGCTGATGTCGCAAGTCATCAAACAGGTGTGTATTCAATCCTTATCCTCGTTGATCCGGCTTGCTGACCAAGACAGGAGCACGATGTCAGATCGGTGCTCTCAACGCCCAAAAGCCATCCATCGCAGCCCTCTACTCCGCCATCGCCATTTAATGTGATGGGTATACTGTCCGCAAAATACAGCGACGAGCCTCTGATTAATTATCTTCCTTCCAAGACGATGGCAATAAAGCTTTGGGGGGCGTATGTAAACACCGTTGATCCACTTTCCAAGGTCCTGCATATCCCCACCGACGAGGTCACCATATACATGGCGATAGATGACCCAAGTGCAGTGTCAACGGATACCTTGGCGCTATGCTTTGCTGTATACTATGCGGGAATGCTGGCGTTAGATACGGCAGATATGCTAGACATGCCCAAGGCGGAGGTATATGAAGCACTGCATCAATACAAGTATGGACTGGAGCAAGCTTTTGCGCATAGCGATTTTCTGGAGAATCCGACCATAGAATTACTGCAAACTCTTACAATTTATATGGTATGCAGAATGCAAACGCAAGGATGTGAGATATGCTGATGCAATGTCTAATAGGTCGCAGTGCGCGTGTATAACATAGGCCGGGCTGTGTGGACCCTGAATGGCCTTGCAATTAGGGCCGCGCAGTCTATTGGATTGCATAGGGATGGAAAAATGTTGAATCTATCGCCCTTCGAAGCTGAAATACGACGGCGTCTCTGGTGGCGTCTAGTAGTGCTGGACGAAAGGGCGGCCGAGGATTATGGGTTAAACACAGTAACGGAGCACTGCCTGACCAGTGGAGTTGACCTACCTCTCAACGTTGAAGACGATGACATTTATCCCGAGATGAAAGAACTGCCACCAGCACGGCCTGGGTATACGAGGATGACGCTAGGCTTGGCATACATTGAGCTTGTGCGGCTTTGGAGTAAATTACAAAATATCGGGCCGTCAACAAGCAATATAGGTGTATCACCTCGGCAGCGGGTCATAAAAGAGGCTTTTGGGAGAGTGGAAAAGATGGTTGCGTTATGTAACAATGCCGTTCCAGCGCAGCGGATGACTGCTAGTGTGGCAAGGTTTGTTTTCCGAAAGGTTGATCTCGTTTCGCGACAGAGGGACGAGATGCACAAGTATGACGGTAACAATGGCCAGGGCCTCGCTATTGAGGAGCATTTACTCGAGGCTATTGATCTTATTGACGAATCCAACCACCTCTGGTCCGACGAGCTTTTGAAGCCATATCGCTGGTCAATGCAAGCCTATCGCCAGTTCCAGGCGACCTTGTATGTCGTATGGTATCTGTGCGTGCGTCCTCACGATCCCCATTCTGATCGGGCGCTGAGGGTGGTCGACCTTAACATGTCTACTGACAAGCGGATACAAAATGGAGCTCCCTGTGAATCCAAATGGATGGTAATCATGGCCCTCAAGGAAAAGGCGACCGCTCTTGTGGAAGCAGCAAAAAACAGGAGCAATCAATCGACTGCTGGTGCGCTTGCACCTCAAGCAGACGACGATGAGATGAGGCTTGATGACTGGAATGAGAAAGATGCAGATGGAAATGGAGAGCACGACATCTATGTCACCCATGATGTTCTTGACTGGAGAACGCTGGTAGAAGACTTTCAATTTGACCCCAACGGTTTGATGGCTGGTTAGCCTTGAGTGCTGGTTGGCGTATGATACGTTTATTCTTTTGTAATCTAGAGCGAGCAAAAGTTGACCTTTGCTGAAGATGGCGGAATCAGCATTGCGTGCGTCTGTTTAATCACAAGAGAAATTTCTGATAATCCAAAGAAAGTCGAGAAGGCTCAGATTTGATACGAAGACAACTTCCGTCGCAGCCGGGATCGTGGACGACTAATTACGAATCTTTAGGCGTGTACGCAATCAGGATTCGCATCCTTCCAAGCTTTATATTTTCTGTGGGGATGTCCTTCGATTCGGGTCCGACCACATCTCAATAAGTCGTAGCTGGAATTGCTTAGCGTTTGGGATCTGCCTGCGCATCCTTCCGTCCGGTTTATCAATCTGCTTGCCATGCATCACTTCGATATGTTTTTCTTTCAAATTACATTAATCCGTTAATGATGAATTTTACATACATTTAGTTTCTTTTCATTATCAACTCTGTGCAGTGTGTGCTGCGCTCAAACAGAGCCTCCCCTCGAAAAGACGCTAATGGAAAACGGCATCGCTTTACGGGGCCTTGGAGGCAGCCATCCGCCAGAAAAAGCAAGGGCATATTGGTGGCTTGATTAATAAAAGTGCATATCAGAGCGACCCCGCCCTCGTCTTCACTCCTTTTCAAACCGAATAACTTTTCATCATCCAGAAAGATCTTTGGACGACCCGACATATGCCGCCAAAATGGTAACGTTCTTACCGTACGACCCAGGTGTAGAAGATGAGACACCGGTGAACGAATTAGGAGAGGAGATTGAGCGACGATTTATTCCAGACTACAGTTCATTACACAACCGGGTCCCCCAGCACAACCTGGTCGTGTACACGCCCTCCAAAGATGTCTCGCAGCTGCAGGTCATAAACCCAGGTGCAGATGCCCCCACGCCGGACGAAATAACTGCAGTCATTTCAATAGAGGGCGCCTCACGAGACAACGACACGCCTGAAGCACGTGCTGCCTGGGGTGTATATTTTGGCCCCGAATCACCATATAACGCCAAGGGTCGTTTAAAGTCGGACCTTCCACAGACAAAAGGCCGCGCTGAGATTGAGGCATTGTCGCGGGCATTGAACATCGTCTATGACATGAACGTCCGAGACACTTCGTTAATAGAAATCTACATCATCTCGGACTCTGAATACTTGGTGAGGGCCATGTCAGAGTGGATCGATGTGTGGATAGAAGAGGGCGGGCAGGACGAGCAAGGCAATCCTGTGGAGCACTTTGAGACTCTCCAAGAGATTTATGAATACCTGCAGGACATGACTGAGGCGGGCTTCTTCTTCAAGTTTTGGCACGTTGAGCGTGAGGAAAACAAGGCGGGTCTTGCATTGGTGAACCAAACGATTGAAAAACTGAAAATATGATTTGGCTCGAACATGAAGGGTGTATTATAAGTCTCTGGCGTTGGAAACTTGAACTGCGAAAATAAAGGATAGACTACATGATTAATAATTCAAATAAAATCCACCAAGCAAGCCATATTCGTTATATGTGTGATTTTGGAAAAGCAGCGCCTTCCACATGGTTCAGTCCCTCTATATCACACAGCCAGCCAACACGAGTCTTGGTAAACTGCTCGACCCTAGGCTTCAACTTGGTTTCGTGCAGACTAAAGTCGTCCACTGTGCCAATACGCAACACGCTCAGTGCTGGGAAAGCCGAGCTGACACGGTACATGAGGCTCCCACATGTGGAACAAAAGTGGTTGGTCATGGTATTCCCCGTTGCGATGGTTTGTGACTGACTGAACGTCTTGAGGTTTTCACGGCCTCTGAGATGCTTCAAGTGGGTATTGGCAATGATGAAATTGGATGCAAACATGGATGCCGTGATTTTGCGACAGTCTGTACAGTGGCAAACGAAGGTGTCGACCAATCCTGGGCCTTGGGTGGGCTGGGAAGGGTTAGAGTGCATGCATGATGAATGCGGGCAATTGATTGCTGTAGCAGGGGTTGAGACTTACAAATGCGAGCTGCACAGCTCCACAAAAGCATGTGGCTGTTGCTTCATTTTCGGTGGACCAGCCATCACTGGCACATCCAGCGAGAGGGAAGAAGGACTTGGAGTTGCTGGAGGTCATGATTGCTTTGATATGGATGCAAATAGTAAATTGCGTGATGCACAGTAAGCTGATAGTCAAGCATGATATTTATAATAATGCTGTAGAATTGAAACAGAGCACGTGAATATGAATGCATCTTGCAAAATCTCACCTCTATCTTGGTGGTGCAAGTTTACATCACAATCATACCCAAGGCGTAAGCTTGGACACGGAGTTTCGGAACGGAGTCGCGGAACGAGCATGATGCAACAGGGATCTTGACTCGAATGATTAGTCACCGCCTTTCTCCATCGGCAAAATGGCTTCCCGACTCTTGGACAGAGCAATATGATTCGTTGATTCAGACACTTGTCTCCATAAGTAACCACTTGAAACGACAGCCCACCCACGACGTTGCGAGTCTTCTGGCTGGCTCTGGCGTGGACGATGGCCAAGCAACCTCGCCGAAACTCCGCGACTCCGAGGCACCGCGGCTCTTTAGACTTCATGAAAACTCCACTCTCGCGACGACACCCATCAACCATGTAGTTTGCGAAAATAATAAAAGGCTCGTTGTTCTCCGACCTTTGGGAATTGGCCTCATTCGAGAAACAGCATCAATCAAAACAATTGAGTTGGGCATTGAGCTTGACTACATCAATTGAACAGAACATTATTTTGAGAACAATACCCAATTGTACCAACCACAACAACTTTTTTGAGGATTTTTTTTCAACAACCTAAAAATGGGCTCAGTCGTCGATACCACTCCCTCTCAGACCCGGCTTTTCAAGCCCTTGAAGGTCGGCAACTTTGAGCTTCAAAACCGTGTCGTCTTGGCTCCCTTGACCCGCAACCGATCCGACGATGAGCACACTCCCCTTCCCTTCATGGCCAAGTACTACTCCGACCGCGGCTGCGTGCCAGGAACTCTCCTCATCTCCGAGGCCACAGCCATCTCCGCCGCCGAGATTGGCCAGCCCAGCCTTCCCGGCTTCTACAACGACAAGCAGGTCGAGGCCTGGTCCAAGATCATTGCTGAGGTTCACGCCAAGGGCTCCTTCTTCTTCCAGCAGATTTGGGGTGTAGGACGAGCTGCCCTCCCCGACTATGTGGCCAAGCGCGGATTCAAGTACCACTCTAGCAGTGCTGTGGCTATGCCCGGTGTCGACGCTGTCCCTGACGCCATGACTGAGGAGGAGATTCTGCAGACTATCCAGGACTTTGTCGACACCGCTAAGAGAGTCGTCGCAGCTGGTGGAGACGGTGTTGAGATTCACTCCGCACACGGCTATCTCCTCGATCAGTTCCTCTCTGATGGCGTGAACAAGCGCACTGACAAGTGGGGTGGCTCCATCGAGAACCGGGCACGCCTTACTCTCGAGGTGGTCAAGGCCGTTGTCAACGCCATTGGCGCTGAGAAGGTCGCCATTCGATTCTCCCCCTACGCTGGCTTCCAGGGATCTGAGAAGTCCGACGTCGAGGAGCTCTACACATACTTGATTGACGAGCTGAAGAAGATGGATGCCAAGTTCGCCTACCTGTCCCTTGTTGAGGCTCGAGGTGACCCCGGCCATCTCGTCCGCGGTGACGTGCAGATCAACGGAGACAAGACCCTGGACTTTATTCTTGACTCGTGGAACAATCTGTCCCCTGTCATCGTTGCCGGTGACTACCAGCCCAACACGGCTGCTGAGGCTGTCGAGGGAACCTACAAGAAGTGGGATGTGCTGGTCGCATTTGGCCGACACTTCCTCGCTAACCCCGACTTGGTCTTCAGAATCAAGAACGGTCTCCCGTTGAACAAGTACAACAGGGCCACCTTCTACCTCCTCCAGTCGGAGGTGGGATACAACGATTATCCATTTAGCGAGGAGTTTTTGAAGACACAGGCTTAAATGCGGCTAAAAGCTTACGAGGCGTATAATTATAGAGGTTGGGTTGCTTTGTTTTAGGCTACAGACTACATGATAGATGAAAATATAGAGCGATGATGATTTTGAACATTGTGGAGCGCATGTAACTGTAAGGTGACGACCGATCGAAACAGATGTCGATAGTAAACGATCCACGACCACCTGAATGGCAGATTTTGTGGGAACCGGAGCGACCGAGGCCTGTAGTTCTAGCGGGCGTTGCTAGTGTCGATCCGCCAGGGTGACATCACCTCGCCGAAGAAGACAAGGGATGCGTCGGCTGACTAACTCGAGCGTCGCTCCGCAACTCCGTCCGAGATTCCGCTCCTCCACTACTTGCACTTTTCAATTGCATCGCTCGTTGCCAATCGCTGGCGTCATGGCTGCCCTTGAGCCCCAGCCGTCCCCATACTCGGAGGGAAGCGAGGTGGATATCTCGGTCCCCGCGAAGCGCCCTCGCAAGCAGGTCTCGCGGGCTTGCGACTGGTGTCGCGCCAGGAAGATCCGCTGCGACAATGGGCAGCCCTGCAAGGCCTGTCGACAAAGGGATGCTGAGTGTACTCATAGAGGCTTTGATGAGCCGAGAACATTGCCGCAGGCGTTGAGGTATGAAGTCCTCACTGGCGCCATGAGTCCTAAGAATCTGCTGTAGCTAAAGTAATGCCATCTAGGGAAATTGATAGACTGAAGCATCGTGTGAAGGAACTGGAGCTTGAATTATCCAAGCATCGGTCCAACTCCAACCCAGCTTGCATCCCCACACCAGACCAGCACTCAAATACGTCTAGTCCGGTATTTCACAGCCCAATCCCAGGCACCCCGGCTCAAACTTTGTGCCTGCCAACCTTTTCTCCATCTCCCAAAGCACAGTGGGAAGGCATTTTCGTCGCCACAGCTCGAACTGACCAGACGTCGTACTACGGGCCCGCCTCGAATTTTTATTTTGTCAGCCGCATTGGGTGTTACTTGGCCAAGGCCTTGCAGCAGCCATGTCCAAACCAGACGCTTCTACCTCGGGGCGCAAGCAGGAACGTCCGTATTGGCGGCGGCCCAAGAGAAGACGCTGATAACCAAGCCGCGGGCAACAACACGCGCACTCGATACTTGTCGCGAACTCAGGAAGAATACATGCTGAGGTTATTTTGGGAAGGCTACCACTGTACCATGCCTATTTTGGACGAAGTCGAATTTCGAAAACACTATGCTTCACTATGGGAACCGTCCAGGCCGCATCGAAAGCCGTCTGCTATTGCAGACATACTCGTGGCCCTTTGCTTGCAATATGGACAAGCCTACCTCCCGCAGGCGTCGGCTAACTCTTCAGGTCGCGTTGGATCACTTGATGACCCAACCATTGCGGGCCGGCAGTATTACCTGAGATCCCAATCGTTGCTGTTGGCAGACCTTGAGAGCCCGTCTATCACGACGATTCAGAGCTACATCTTCATGGCCGTCTATCTTTGCTGTGCATCCTTTCAGAATATGAGCCACATTATAACCTCCCAGACAATTCGAGCTGCTCAAGTTCTTGGGCTGCATCTGGAGCCTCCTGCAGACATGCCTCGCCACGAGCGAGAACTGCGGAAGAGAATTTGGTATGTTCTCTGGATAGCAGACGTCAAAATCTCCTGCAAGTTGGGCCGCCCGTTTATGATTGATTGGACTCAAGTCACCGTTACGGTACCATCTGATGACCCAGAGGTTGCAGCTCTTAACGGCGCAACCCTCGGATCTTACTCACCTAATGTCACATGGCTGTCCTATACAATACAATCGCAAAAGCTATTTTTTGTCATGGTTGATATTCATGATGCTCTGTATACTAAAATCGGAGAGGTCCTCAGCAAACCAAACCTATCATGCATATACACAGACCCAGAGGCATTCGAGGTGTGTGCTAAACTCTTGGCAAGCAAACTACCAGCTATGAAGCACTGGGCCGATAATGTCCCCGCTGATTTAAAGATGCGTCGTCGTGGCGATGGGGAGCCATACTCTTCAACCCGGTCGCCAGTTGAAATTGATGGCCTTGCTCCAATTTGGCTACAGCGGCATCGGCTTTGTCTCGAGCTCAGCTATCACAATTTGATTGTTAATATTACACGCCCATTCATCAACTTTTACTCTCACCCAGGAACATATACACCCGTTACCGAGCGACATGCCACCACGTGTGTTGACCATGCAGTCGCCTTCACCCTCATCATGCACCAAGTCGTAGCGGAGTCGGAGCTCATGGGAGGCTGGTCAGAGTATTTTGTGTTGCAGTGGAATACTGCCATTACCATGGTCGGATTTATCTTGGCGTATCCGATTCATCAGGCCACCTTAAAGGCACGGCAGGCTCTCGAGAAGGCCATTGCCATATTTGATATTTATGGCGCAAATTTCCCAGTGAGCGCTGATGCAGCAGCCATCACGAGAGACCTTGTGGCCAAGGCCGATTTGATAGCCCAGAGGCTTAGCAGCGGCATCATGGATGGCACCGGAGACAACGAGGCAAGCGTCGGTGATCTCGAAAATGCAGAAAACAATGACGATGGGCTAGCTTGGCTCGATCCTAGTAGACAAGATTTCCCTAATCAGTTCATGGACTGGGCGCTGTCGGTGGATTCGTTTAATAGCTTTGAACGGTTTTTTGACATGAGCAATACAGCAGAATGGGCTACTAGTTAGTTTTATTACCTACATGGTGTATATATTCTGAAATATGAACCCCGAGGATCGGATAATCTACTGTACAAACACACAAAGAAATCCAGCACAATTCAAAACTCGTGAAAGTAAGACCCCATTGCTTCCATGTTCAGTGTCTATACCAGGAAGCTCGTGATTGCGGAGACAACATTGTCAGGGCAATGCTCTGGGATATAGTGACCAGATTCGACACTGTAACCTTCCACCGACACGCCGGGCTCTGTCACAGCTCGCCACTCTTCAACGGCATCAAAGCACTTTTCAATAACGCCGTGCTTTCCCCAAATAACGCGCAGCGGGCAGCGTATCAATCGAGAATTTTTCAGATCCTCTCGGGATTCGTCCAAGTCCAGCGATGCGCTCGCGCGGTAGTCGTTGCACATGGCATGAATTGTGGCTGGGTCCGACAAGCTCTTGACGTACTCCTCAAAGCATGCGGGATCAAAAATGTCCAGCCCAGCCTTTTGGCGCCCGCCCATGAACATTTTAGCCAGTTCCCTGGGACGCGCTTCAATGAGCATCTCGGGTAGAGGCTCTGGCTGGATTAAAAAGTACCAGTGGAAATAGGCCTTTGCGAAGTCGAAGTTGGTCTTGGAGTACATGGCTAGCGTGGGGGCGATGTCGAGAAGAATCGTCCTCTTGACGCGGTCGGGATAGTCGACGCAGAGCTTGTGAGCAACGCGCGCGCCGCGGTCGTGAGCGCAGACGTAAAATGAGTCGATAAAGCCCAGAGAGTTCATCACCTCGATGCAGTCGCGAGCCATGGCGCTTTTGGCGTACGCGGACACGGGATCCGGCTTGGAGGATTTTCCATATCCGCGAATGTCAATTAAGATGACGGTGTACTTGTCGACGAGCTGCGGTGCAACACGGTGCCAGATGTGTAGTGTTTGGGGAAAGCCATGCAGCAAAAGGAGGGGCGGGAGAGATGAGGATGCATCGCCGCTTTTTAGCCCGTGGATTTCGATATCTGGGTCCGACTGTGTCTTGACGGAGAACGGTTGAAAGGTTTGAAACATGGTGTATTGAAACGAGAACGATCTTTTTAGTTTGTAAAAAAACAAGACCCTGGTCATTTGGTAGCAGGTTCATGGTTTAGATATAACTCGAAATCCCGGTAGAGGATACCGAGGATGATCGGCTTTAAGTTTAGGCGATCAGCTGATTTGAGAGAGGAATGCCACATTATTTCGGCGTTCTCCCAGCCAGGCCGAAGGAGGATTCACCCAAGGGCGCGGCTGACTAGGCTCTCCGCTCGGTTTACCTTTTGATCATTAGTCGTTGGATTCTTTTACCCCGCAGTCCCAGCTTTCACGTCCTTGTGGCCTGTCAGCTGCGATTTCTTTATCATTGCGGCGGCGCAGATTGCACGCATTAATAATGACCAGGCCCCGTACTCCACTTACTAATTCCACCTCGCCGGGTCCTTTGTCGTTTCATGCGCTTGTCAAAGTTGCACGTTTACAACACCAGCGCTTTCAACGGGATGTCTGGAGATGAGTCCTAATCTGCACCCACCACCCGGAGCCCACCCTGCCATCGACTTTTATCGTATTGCTGCCGATGATGGACTTATTACGTAGCAGGGTGTACTTGGATTGATACCTCGTATTATTGGTCTGAAGATGCCACGGTCAGCAAATGCCACGGCAGCTTTTCGAGCTGAATAACAAACTTCTCAACAGCCACAGTCGCACTAGTACAACCACAGTCGGTCTTAGATCGCATCCCGGGCCAATCAAGGCCAAGTTGGACAGCATCAAAAAAATGATCTAACGTCTGCATTGGATAGAATACGTGGCACATGGATTGGCTTGATCCTTTGGGCTGGACGGCTGAGAATCTGTTCATGTATATGTAGACTGTTCCCCGCACTCATGGACGTGGTGCATCTCTCTCACCTTTATCCTCTTTATGCGCTGATATTAAAGCCCAATAATTGATCATTCAAAGCCCTCGTGTCTCACAATCATGCAAAAGAAGATTGCCACAGTTCTTGGTGCCACGGGTACCCAGGGAGGATCGATTGTACGGGCTCTACTGGATGATGGTGGCTACCAAGTACGGGGAACGACCCGAAATCTTCAGAAAGCCATTTGCAAAGACTTGACCTCCTCTGGAGTCGAGATGGTCCAGGCTGATATAGATGACTATGCTTCGCTCGAGCGAGCCTTTGAAGGGTCTTATGCTGTCTTCGCAATCACAGACTTCTTCGAGCCGTTTCAGAAATACGGCGCAGAGGAAGCTATCAAGCTTGAAGCAAAGCAAGGTATCAATTTGGCCAAGGCTGCTGCTTCGACGCCAACCCTGGAACATTACCTTTGGTCTACCCTTCCCAATACCAAAAAGATAAGTCATGGAACGCACATTGTTCCGCACTTTGAAGGGAAAAATCAGGTGGACGATTATATCAAGACAGACAAGGCCCTTCTGGCAAAGACGACTTTCCTGTGGTTCGCCTTTTTTGCCCAAAACATTCGATGGCCAGCATATGCACCAATTCAAGTGCCTGGTGCGGATCCAGCGACATATATTCAATTACAGGCCACACCTTCTTCCGTCATGATCAAATCGCTTGGAGATGCCGAGGTCAATATTGGCCTCGTCGTGAGGTCCGTTCTATCGCAGCCTGAAAAGACCAAAGGGAAAATTGTGCTCGCAGAAGTGGAGGACCTCACAGCCAAAGAATGGATCGAAACCTGGGCCAAGGCGAAAAAGAAGATGGTCCAATATCTGCGCCTGGAAAAGGAGGCATACTACAAGATTTGGCCGCACGTAGGACAGGAGGTGGACAGGATGAATATGTTTTGGGAGGCGGCAAAAGAAAAGAGTTGGACTGACGAGGACGAGATTGTGACTACGGCCCAGCTTGGTGTCACTGGTCTGGTGACCACAGCTCAAGCTTTTGAGAAGATGAGAGATTGGGACACCAAGTGAACCATGGTCTAAAGTTACAAATCAGGTTGGCCTTCCCTAGTCTTATTTGCTCTTATGCACGTTGAATACTCTCAAAATCAAATTAATTATTTAATACAAACATGGGGCTTAATGAGACGCCGTATTTGCTATGCGAGTCCAAACTCAATGCAACGTCGATTCATGCCTCTCTACTTACTTCTTACTCCCTAGAAATTGGTGATTTGCGGCCAATTAGGATCTCATGTTGGGTTGTATTTTTTGGTGTAAAATGAAACCTCGCGTGTACTCGCGTAAACAGAGCCGTGCCATCGCCGACGGTAGCGACTGGAGGGTAGCAAAACTGGCCCGAATAGCTCGGACTAAAATTATTGATCCCTGGTTATCCGAAGCCAGGTTCCCGAAGATAGAATCAATTGGTTCGCAGCGAAGCTGCTCCAAGAAAGCGCTAGCTGGCTTTGTAAGCCTTGTACTTGCAACAAAGTACGAGAACGTTTCGTGATACTGATTGAAAGCGCACTCGCGATTCGAAGGCCTAGTGCAAACGGATTGAAATTTATTATACATCTATCTTGAGGTGAGAGCTAATTAAACAGAGCGAAAATGTTTTATATCATACAATGCGTTGGCACGAAATCGGTACTTGTGAAGATTGCTTCCACCTGGGATGCAATGTCTAACAAGCAATAGAATCGACGGCCTTTTTGATGAACTCTTGGGTATCGGCTTTTCTGAGATATTTTCGGGTAATGTCTTCAAGATCTTTCATCTTGGTGTAGTCTTCTAATCCAATGGGATCCCTGCCAAGACATGGATTAAATCGAACGTAAAGAATGTTTTTATGCTCTTCCCTGCGCCTTAGATTTGCCATGTGCCGTGAAAAATCCTTTCCCTTTGCGTTGGTGTTGGTGGCAAAGTCCATGACAGATGATGCGACTCCGGCAAGTTTAAGCCAAGAGTCCGAAGGAGTACCAGGCCTGATGTACCCAGTCCCCAAGCTAATGACACAAGAAATATCAGGCGGAGAATGATGTGGTGGTACGAGATCATATCTCGAGTACCACAGTTGATCAATTGGGTTATTGTTGAGAAGGCCACCGTCCCAGAACATTAGACGTTTACCGTTGTTGGTCCATGGGACCTCTGGGAAATATGTTGGGGCAGCGGAGGTGGCCCTGGTCGCAAGGCTAATTGAGATGGTGTTGTGACTACCCTTCATTGCGTCATTGACAATGGAGCTGTTGTATTCGTGATCGTGCAGATAGGTTCGCATGAGAACAGTTTCGGCTCTGTTTTGGGCTGTTGTGCACAGGAACCTATGGCAGTGATTAGAATTGTAGAAAGGTGAAATGGTGCCAATGATTTACATTTTTCCTGCTTGGGGATGATAGAGGGGCGCGTCTCCCTTTAATTTCTTATCCGTAGCGTCTAGACCATACTTCTGGACGATCCTGTCAATGGCTTCTCTCAAGGAAGTGTCGTCAAAGCGGCTACTCCGAGCAATTGTCCTGCTACCGTTGACGATGCTTCGAACACCGGAGCCAAGCCACCCAACATCGCGCCCGAATATCTTTGGGCTGAAGATGTCTTGTGCGATCTCGTTGTAGCTATCTATGGCCTCCTGCGTCGTCATGCGAAGGCGAAACAGCATGATGCCAATGATGCCGCCGGTGCTCGTACCGCCCGCCAAGTCGAAGTAGTCTGCAGGCCGGCAAGGCGCCTTTAGCCGGAGACGCTTTTGAACCTGGTTCATAACTTCATGGAGAACAATGAGAGCGGAAATGCCTCTGACACCGCCTCCGTCCAAGCCGAGAAGGCGCGCGCCATTAGGGTGATTGAAGACTGTCCGGAGCATAGCGCAGAACAGAGGGAATAAAAGATCTTGCAGGGTTCTAAGATACCCAGAGGAAAGGTTAAATGCTCACTGAGGCAAAGTACAGTAAAATTCGATGCAACACGGCACTCTATTGATTACAATTCCACTTTTTCGATATGAAGCTAGTCGATGGGCCTGCTGCCTAAAGACTATGGATTTGCACCCCGGTCCTTTGGAATCGGTTCAAATCGGTGGATTAGTTAGTCCGGCTGTAGCAAATCTTGGTGATAAAAAGTTACTGGTCTCAACACCAAGTCAGAGGGGTGCATTACTGTATCATCGCTTCTGTTCCTATTTGGGGACTTCTCTTGAGGGGTTGTTGGATCGGTTACTTATTATGGCATTCATGGTGTCTATTTGATCTGATTGCAGCTGGACTTCAGCTTACTATTTGGCTGTTTGGATGACAGCTTCCTTCTACCATTAACAGTAGTCGCGCAATACAGGCATAGTACCTACCCATAGCTGTGCCTTGTAACAATATTAGACCTGCTATAGTAATAATTTCTTTGTGAAAGATCCCTGAGGCATAGAAAGAAAAGATTAACGGTCGGAGTAATCAATACGAACACCAATCGTCTTGGTTACAGTGACCTGATTTATTGTTAGTCTTGAAAACTTGACATCACTTCTCTTACTTGCCTTGTCCGTTCGATTCCCTTCATCCATCGGATTCATTTCAATGTCAACACTTCTGGTTTCGGCCCAGGTGTCTGACTCGTTGTCTGTCAAAGCCGAGAATGGGTGGGTATCATCGGGCTTCTGGCCCTTGGAAGTAACAAATGCGGTTGAGGCTCCGCTGCTAGTTAGATTAAATCGCATACCTCCATCCCGCTTCCCCAGATCTGTAGTGGTACCGCCGTTGGTAACGCCTGACTGCTTTTCAGAACTAGTCTGAGCCGTGCGGTACAAGGCAAGGTTCATCAGGGGCTTCAATGACGGAAGGCAAGCTGGGACTTTGTCAGAGACGGGTCTTGAAATCGAGCAATGCTTCGACTTACCACAAATAGTGCCCACGTTGACCTCAACACCAGTCCACATCATCGTTTCGCTGAACATCCAAGTAGCATCAATGTTGGAAAAGTCGAGCACCAGTAAATAGTGCAGTCGGATGAAAGCCACTGCTGTGACGCTGTTTTGGGTGTTGCATTAGCCTTTTTCTTTTTCGGGAATTAGATGCGCCTTGGATATTCACTTACAAGACGCCAAGTGTGAAGATACCAAGAAGACCCATTTTTTGCGGCTTACGCAGTTGTAGGCTCAAAATATTAGGGACGGGAATGAGAAGAATCAGGATGTCGGTAATAATGTTCGGAATCGCGTTGGCGAGGAAGAATTTCGGCGTGTCGACGGTGCACTTGTATTCAGACGGAGAAAGAGGATGTTTGCTGTCAAATCTACGCCAGAAGGCTGAAATTGGCCAACATGAAAATGTACTGACGAGTAACTGAAGATGCCTAGTTAGCATGAGGATTCTCCAAATATTCTTGTGCAAGATACAACGGGAGAGGGTGAACATACGACAGCAACCCCCCAGGCAATGACAATTACGAATAGGATGATAATGGACAATTTCGTTAGACGTCTGGTGCCGAAAATTCTCCAGTAAAATGCAAGGATGGAGGATTTGATCAAGATGATGCTTGTTGTGAAGGCATACTCGGCAATGAATAAACCGATAAAGTAAACTTCAAGTCCATTTGCCGGTCCAGCCCAGAGATGTTTGCCAAAGCCACCCTCAGGGACCACTATGTGAGAGTTAGTGTTGCAGTCCATCACGGTGGGCGGGCAATACGCACTATAGCAGGTCACATTAAACGCAAAGGCAGTCGAAGATATCTGGTGGGAATCCGTTAGTTGCGAAAGCGCTTTTTGAACCAGGTGACATACTAGGGAAACAATAATGATCCAGTCATCCCACCAAAGATCGCTCTTGATCACCCTCCGCGCCATAACGCGCAAACCAACGATTAAAACACTCAAGACCCAGGTGATGATGAAAGCGGAAATGATAGACGGGACCTTGGTTTCGGAAAGGTCGAGCCCTGGGGGAGGACCGGGGAGGGACGGCATGATGGGCCGTTGGTTGAGGTGGAGCTGTCCTTGTGAGGCTCAGGATAAAAGGTAAAAATGACGGGGCACGGTCAATTACCAGCGTTGCTTTATATCTATTGCATTCGATATACAGTATCAATAGGTTAGCCTGGCCACCAAGCCCCTGAAGAACATACTGGCCCTTGACTACGAAAGTCAAATTCTCCCCTAGTGCTTATAGTGACAGCCAGGTGGTCTAGCCTGCGAACGGGCTTAAAACATGGATCATGAGCGACCATAGTCTTGGCCACAACCGGTTATTAAAGCAATCCGTGCACGGTAACTGTAGTAGCATGTGATATTATACCTCGGGCATTCTGGTGTATCAGTGTTGCATGTCATACAATGTTAAAATTGAGTACCTTCGTACGTTGCTTCTTTGCTTTACGAATGTGGCGACAGACACAAGTGAGACACATAAAAGACTCTTGGATGGATAAGCCTCAAAGAGGGCGATTAATGGGTGCATGAGAATACATGATCACCATGCAAATCTCTTATTTTCCTGTTATGAATGTGCATTTTGACTTCCTTCAAGCTAACGGTTTGGCTGATTTTTACAGAACCGAAAATTCACTGCCGGAGCGACTACTGCCTGGGCGAGTTCACGGCCCCCTAATTTCCCGCCCGCACAATATTCTGGGGTAATTATTTCTGAAAGTAGTTTGGCGCCACTGTCACAGGTTGCGACCCGAACGTCGATCACAGCCGGCTAGGATGAGTCCCGAATTTTTGGGCCGAACCCAGAATTTTGACCGCTTTTGAGGCATCTCGCATTTTCGGGTACTCATAAAATGGCATTCTCAAGAATCCCAGAGATTTGTGTGGCTGAGTGCCGAATGAATATCATAATTTCTGTCCTACAACACCATCTAGCATTACTCGCTCGGCTTTTCCGAAAGCTGTAACCGTTGCGGCTGAGCTTGATCCCGGAAAGGACGGTACACTACAAAGTGTCTGCCGGATGGCTTCATCGAAGCTGGAATGCGACATATTCTTCACCAGACCATTCCAACCGAAACAGCGTGTCGACAGCACCATGATTTCTTTGTTCTATTTTGCTCTCATCGGGCCTGGGGAAAAAAAAAATAAACCAACCAAGCCTTTGCATCCATTGACTGTGCACCATGAATTATTTCACCCGGAGGCTAGGAAATGCTCCCGTATCATGTTGCATCGTGGTGGGCAGCGCTGTGAAACGAGAGACATGCAGATTGTGGCATCAGGGTGGCAAAGGCTACTCACGCTGCGTGATAGGCAGTAGGCAAGCCACTTGTGTCATGCATTCGGGGGATTGGATATTAGAAGCACTTGGATGGCGCAAGGAATAAGACTAGTGCGTTAGTACAGTAGTGCAAGTGCTACCATCGCTATTTTTGAGACAAAATGTCAAAGCACGCGCCCTGATAAATCTCCAGAGATGGCGCCACATCAGGGTCGCTTACGGCTCAATCCACCTGGTCCCCGATGTTTCAAAGACTCACTCCTCAGTCGAGGTCAATGACAAGGAGTATTGAAAGCACTCTCTTAAATTTAAATTGATAAAACATTTGAGGTACTTCTAATCATTCTTTCCGGTACATTCCTAAGCTTCGGAGTAGTGGTCCGTCGGAAAAGGCAAATAAATAAGCATCCCCGGCTCCCCGAACCGCATGAGTTATTCCTGACCATGCAGGGACAGCAAAAGTGTCGCTTTCTTTCCAGTCCAAGGTTGATTCAACACCATCGGCGCCCAAGATGTGAGTTTGTCCCTGACCTTGGACACAGTGAAATACAAAAGAGATCGTTTCGCGGCTTGGATTTGTTGTCGTCTCGGATTTAATCCGCTCAGCGCGAGCGTCAATTGTAAGCGAAATATCTCCTCCGTCTTCCTTTTTGTAATGGTAAACGGCATGAGGGTCAGGGTCAGCACTGAGTGCAGTCTTGACTGATGCCCACGGAAAGTGAAGGGATCTGTCGCTATGCACAACCCTTATTCCCGATGCATGGTTAGCTGGATACCATATGAGCCCTGGGTTATTAAAAAAATGACTTACTGGCTGGGAAATCGCTTTTCGTGATATTGTTGTGCAAAATTGACCGGAAGAGATTGATATAGTGGAAGATCCAGTCCGTCTAGCCAAATCATAGGACCTTGTCCCTCATGGCCGTGGTCATGAAAGGTCCAGGATGGGGTCAGGATCACATCGCCTTTTTCCATGTACAACTTCTTCCCATTGACGGCAGTAAACCCTCTGCTGCCTTCGATGATGTAGCGCAGGGCAAATGCAGTGTGTCTGTGGGCGGGAGCTATCTCCCCAGGATTCACCAGCTGCAGACCAGCGTATAAGGTATCCGTTGTGTATGGTGCCTCTACATTTATGTTAGACTCGGCATATCCAATATTAAACAGGAATACTTCCTCATCGATGAATTCACCAACATCAACACTCTGCGTTCTGCCTCTTCTTCAGAGACGCACTCTCCTGCTTTAATCAGGTCCGGCCGTAGCTCTTCGTATCTCCAGATGGTGGGACTCGCTTTAGGAGAGGGGGACTGGCTGACAAGAGCGTCCATTACTGTCCATAACGGCGCAAGGCTTTTAGACGATAAACCAGAAAGCAGGCTATTCTGGGCGTCATATTTGCTCTGTGTTAGGGATTCAGTAGGCATCTTCGGCTTGTGGTCCTCTCGGGATTTTAACTTTTCTGGTAGCGGTGAAATTCACAATAGTTGGAGTCTCAGACGATTGACCGAGCAAAATAGTTTGTACTTGTGAATTGAATTAATTTGTAGATTCTGTTCTTTAATACCCGGTAGGTCTTTGTTTATGCTGCGAATACAAGCAATCCATGTAAGCGACGAAAGGTTGCTCAACTACTAAGCAAATGGTCATGTTGAACAAGTATCGGATGCCTTGAAGCTGCATAGACGTGACCAGAAGGAGTCGGAATTAATTTCCTGGTCCCGAGTGGATTAATATTATATGGGCTCTCGGATTTACTCAGTGAAATCGGGATAAGATTCTCGGAATCGAAATCCGGCTGTGGCGGACCCATATTTGGACGTACAACCTAAACCGCATGTCATACCTATTCACTCAGCTGATTAAAAAAGGGTGAAGACATAAGAAGTTCATAGTGGTCGAGAAAGCACGCACAAAAGTTTGAGTTGCAGAGGCTCTCTGAGGCGACTAATCAAACCTGTCCCGTCCCACAGTGTCATATAATTCTAAACATCAGTGACGATCCCGGAACCATGGCTTGGCAAAGATTAATCAAGTTCAAGAATTTCGAAGGGCTGATACACTTTGGCGAACCTATTATCGACACTGCTGAAGAATTGCTCGGAAAGCTAGCATCAAAAGCACTCGAGGCTAAGATCCTCAGAGGAGAAGGCATCCTAGAGTTACAGCCCACTAGCACCACAGCGAGAGTCGCAGAGCTCATAGGACCACTGGATCCGGAAGATGTGCCCATCATCAAATGCGTTGGGCTCAATTATGCCAAACATAGTAAGACACACTCCCTCTCAGCTGCATTCTTCAGCCAGACGAGGCTAATACTTCTACCCAGTCCGAGAAGCCGGTCGCACCCCACCGCCCTATCCGTCCATTTTCATCAAAGGCTCTCCGAGTATTGCTTCGTGGAACGAGGACATACCAATCCACCCCATCGCACAGGAGGATCAACTAGACTACGAGGGCGAACTTGTAAGAAACAGCTATTTTATTCTTAATTGAGAAAAGCAAGCATTTTTGACCTGTACTAATACTATTCTTTTAGTGCATATACATTGGGAAATCGGGGAAGAATATTCCCAAAGAACAGGCTTTAGACTACATCGCCGGGTATGCTGTTGGAAATGACATTAGTTCCCGCTCTTGGCAGCGAGACCCTAAATTTGCTGGCAACGTGCCACAATGGTGCTTCTCCAAGGGATTTGATAAGTTCGCTCCGGTCGGTCCGATGCTTGTCTCTCCAGCAATTGTCGGACATGCCGATAATCTACGGCTACAAACCTTTGTAAATGGCGAGTTGCGTCAGGACACAAACACCTCGGATTTAATATTCGGGATCGCCGATATTGTGAGCTTCTGTAGTCAAGGCACTACTCTGGAGAAGGGGACTGTCATCATGACGGGGACGCCTGCTGGGGTGGCCCTCGGGATGAGTCCACCAAAGTGGCTTCGAGATGGAGATGTAGTTGAGGTCAAGGTTCAACATCTTGGGTCTATTAAAAACCGTATGGTCTTCGAACATGGTTCCATGGTTTGGAAAAAGACGGAGACGATAGATGCGAAATAGATGATACAACGATAGAACTCGAAGAACTTGGCTGAATGTTACTCGTCCTGAATAGTTATGGGCACGTTGTGCTCAATATTTTAAGCGTACCAATGTAAACCTTGATTCATAAATAAGAAACATTATTTAAATTAGTATCACTTGGCATATGAAGACCTGGTTTTCGCATTTCCCCAATAAACCATAGAATCAGTTATTTCTGTCGGCTTCGCTTCCAGTTGCTGTATCAGTTATTTAATATTGAATATCTAAACCTCATCTACACTAATAAAATCCGATTGACCTACGTTTCATTTTATCCAGTTGCATGAATGTAAATTAGTCTCAGTGCTGCTTTTGTCCGAAGTTCAGAAATCGGATTTACGGGCCGAGCCAGCCGGAACACGATCCGTATACCGTACCATAGCGAGAAAATAAAAGAGTCAATCATTTTATTTGGACTGCTAATGTTGTCATAGGCTAAACCGCTGAATTGGTATGATCGAGATGGGGGAATCATCAGAATCGTTGCGTCACGGCTCATGCCTCTGTGGAGGCGTCAGTTTCGATTTCAAAGATCCGTTCAAAGTACTCCAGTGTTACTGCCTGGACTGCCAAAAAGGCGCGGGTGGACCTTGTCAAATTGTATGTTTTTCTCTCATGATTATCGGCACCCAGTTAATAAAATCGCCTGGCGAGGGAAGTTGAATCCCAAGGATGACGTACTGACTTGGTGCACTTATAAGGTCCTCGGTTGCAACGCTAGTGATGTAACCGTGAGCGACCCCGACAAGCTGATCAAAATATGGATCATCAAAAAGACACAAAGTGGCTACATCAAAGAGAAGCATTTCTGTGGACGTTGTGGGTGTACCCTTTGGACAGTCCCAATGCATCATGGTGGTGCCAAGTGGATGGTGCGATCTTCTCTGGCAGAAAATGGGTACGTATGCTATTTTGCCTTTAAGTTCGCTTTGAATGAGATAGAGGGCGGTGCCATAGTTAACAAAAATATGCTTGAGTAGACTTGACCTTTATAAGCCTGACAAGGAAATATTCACGGAGCGCAGGCCTCGATATATTAAACCATCTGACCTATAAGCGATAGAGAACCTTTAAATTGAGATTATTAGCACTGGTTCATTTATAGTCATTAAAATTGCTTGGTAATATTTTCTTCGTGATGTTTCAAATCAGAAGACTTGAATTGTAAAAAAAAAAAAAAAAAGTGCCGAGTGCGTTGTGGTGTGTACCAGCAGTAATCTTCCATCAGCCCGTCTAACTTGTTGGTCGAACTGTTTATGGGATAGGGCGTCCCGATGTACAAAATGCATGCTTCAATTGTCACAATAATCGAACCATGAGACACATAGACAAATAGAATTCAATTTACTACGTATGCAAATTTAATCTGACCAATTTTGAGACCAGCGTTGGGGACAGATGTACCGTAACAGATGAGGTTTCCTAACACTCTCTGGTACTGATCCCGCTAAAGACGCCAACTATCAGAGTAAGAATCTGAAAGGTTCTACTTGGCTGGGTTCACACCATATTTAAAGACAGGACTCTTCACATACTCGGCATGGTTGTGAGAGGCCTCCGTCTGCGTCTTAGATATCTGGACCTCGGTTTCTCCTCGAGAGCGGGTATCCCGATCTACTGCGTCCATTGCAACCTTGAGTGAAACCTCGCCCTTGACAGCCTTTTCAATCGCCTCCACAAAGTTGGCAGCATCCGCGAAACCATTGTTGGCACCTTGCCCGCGATCTTTCAGAAAGTTAGAACACCTAGTAAAAAGCTTGAGATTCAGTACTCACGCCAAGTCATGCTGTGTGCTGCATCGCCAACGATAGTCACTCTCCCATCATGGTTATTCCATGGCTTTGGTGACCAAATCTTGATCACTTCGGGTCTAATGTCCGCGTCATCCGGCATCCAGGCAACTGCTGATTTGAACGGTTCCGCCCAATCATCCATTCGTAGTCGAAGCTGTTCAAGTCGACTCAAGGACTCTTCTCCTTCAATCTTAAACGTGTCTGGCCACGACGAGAGAAGATAAAAGGTCCATGTTTCTGGTCGTGAAGCGTCAGGTTTATCCAAGAGCAGAACTCCCATGTACATAGATTTAGGGTGAATTCCCAGCTCGAGGACTGGGTGTATCTTGCTTCCGATGTAAAAGGCTTGCTCCGCTGTATACGAAAGACTGATGTTGATCATCTTCGCGGGGAGGACTTCTGGTTCGGCCTCATTGCCCAGCAACCATCGCCTTGTATAAGAGCCGCTTCCGTCTGCCCCTACAATGACAGTACCCTGTTCTCGCGTGCCATCCTCCAAGATAGCAGTGGGCCCATCGGGTGTCATTTCTATGGAGGTAACCCGTGCCCCAGTCTAGAACAAATTGGTAACCCGCCAGTTAGTAAGAATGCTCCTAATAGGTATGGCAACGCGGTCGTCGAATCCCATTCAGTGACCAGGGACTATTAATACATACTTTCAAATTTTTGACATATTTTGACCACAACTGCCTTGTCTTTTTGATGTTAAGTCGGAGGATGCCTGGAAAAGGGATCCCGATCATTGTCGATCCGGTTTTCCCATCTTTAATGAGCACCTCTTCTTCCCTATTCTCCTTCTCTAACCAGGAAGAATCTGGCAAGCATTCACCGAGTCGGTCATAACACTCAGCAGGCAGTAGATTCTCAAGGTGTGCACGAGACCAAGTAATGGTCACCGCCCAGTTACGTTCTTGATTCAATCGCCGCTCGAGAACAACGTAGGAAATGCCGCGCTAAGTGACGGTTAGCCCAATGCACAGTGACTGGGGTGTCCACCCCCACTACCCTTTTGCAGCCCCAGTGCAATTGCAAGGCCAACAAGCCCTAGACATGACCTCAAAGTTAGCGGCGACCCCCTGAATATAGAGACAGATTAGACTGACCCCCGCCAATAATAATAACATGCATCGCGAATGTCGTGTTAGGTAGCGAATAGGATCAACGTAGTGTTTTTAGAATGATAGATTATGGAAAATGCTACACGCCATCGTATTTCTATAACAATTCATATTTACAAGGCGACATTGCTCTGTTAATTGGTACATGCGCACAGTGACCCGAAGCAGGTCCACTGTGGATTTCTCCCAAACACACATATCTGCATCGGATTTGGGGCGCACTACCGAGCTTCGGGGAGGCAAGCGGGAGCATATTCCGAAATGCAACTATCGGATGAAATGGGAGTGATCATAGTTGCCGAATTTTATGTTCCGTCACACTACATTCTGGTCGGAACTCATTTACGCATTGAAACGAGACGTCTGCGTGGGTCCCGGTGCTCGGCAGCTCGGCGAAAACAATTTGGTGACGACATCTCGGCGAGTAAACGCCTGGATTAACCATTGATAGTATGCAAAATCTCCAAAGCTTAACAAAAAACAAGAGTTCTGAGAAAAGGAAAGTGGACAGGGAACAGTGTTGTCTTTGTGCTTCGACAGTTAAATTCCGCATGCCCAGGCACTGGACCTGTCACTTGCTCTACCACTCATCACTCCATCCAATTACGCTTAATTAATTACCAATGGCTCTCGCACCAAAATTCCGTGGCCAGTTGATGCCTGCTGGCAATATCAATGTTACACACACCATCGAGCTCTGTATGTGGCCGAGCTAATTTCATTGAACAAGAAGTTGCTAATTAATCACTAGACCTCGACTATGTCTGTCCCGTAGGTCTCAATTTTTCCATTTGAACCCCAGTGTCAATTTTGTGTTATCAACCAATTTGCTGAGAGTTATCTTTTAGTTTTCCGCCAAAATGTTCAATACAATCGACACAGGCGTCAGACCGCTAATCGAGGAGAATTATTCCGACAAGGTCCAAATAATTTTTAGGCAGCAGGTCCAGGTTCGTTAAACTTGTAGGATAAATTGCGGTGACTCTTGATATTAAAAATTGATAGCCCTGGCATCCGTCAAGCACGCTAACCCATGAGGCTGCTCTTGCCGTTTTACAATTGTCACCGGGGCATTTCTGGCCTTATTCGGCTGCACTCTTCAAAGCACAGAAAGATTTTATGGATATCAATGTTGTAAATGAGACTCGAAATGAAACTTACGCCAGGTTGGCCGATATTGCGGCTGATGTCGGCGTCAACAAAGACAAGATGCTTGAGCTGCTGAGAATCCCAAGTCAGCCTGGACCAGATGGATTCCTGAATAGCGGCAATGCGGTGACTAACGATCTCAAGGCTCTCGTCAAGGTCTGTAAAATATGCTACAATCTGTTGCATTGTGAAAATGACCAGATTCGCTAACAATAGTTTCATAACGAACAGGCTGCAAGGACCGTGGGCGTGCATGTGTCTCCAACTGTATTCTTTGACGTAAGTATTCTGATCTACCTCAAATAGTTAAATCAAGAGCTAATGCAGCTTTCAGGGTGTGGAGAATCGTGTAATTGGCTCGGGGTGGACAGTTAGTCAATGGAGCGATTGGTTGCAAGAGAATGTGAATTAGCAATGAATTGGTCTAGAATCTTTGAAGATAATTAGAACTCACTGTTCATATATTCAGAATGACATATTAATATGCATTGGTACCATGGATTATTGCATGTAGCCTTTACAGCAAGGCAATCGGTAAAAGCGAAGCGGCATTTTACATACCGAATTCAATCGCCGTTCGCGATAGTGCTGATTAGAGCTTCAAACCTCCGCCTTCTCAAGGCGTTTGGGCAGAATAAAAAAGTATTTTGCAGTCCTTTTATTTCAACGTATCATAAAAAATAAATGAGTTGATATTCGCCATGAACTCAACTGCCAATTCCCGCTAGGTCTCTACCTAAGTGGATGTTGACTAAGAGATTTCAATCATCTTCGTCTTGCGCAAGTCAATAATACCGACCTGATCAACAATATTCTGCTCCTCAGAGTTCGCTCCGACAAAATGAACCCACAAGTCACCCCTCCATTCACCGTCCCTCCTCGGTATTCTCCATCCACCAACAGCAGATTCTCCCTTTACCCAATGGCTTTCGAAATCTGCCCGCTGGACATCGGTTTTTGTTGCATTCTCATCATTTACCTTGTATCGCGTGATCGTCAAGGTTGGCGCATTTGTAGGTATGGTTTCATAGTCAATGTCCACGTAGTTCATCCAAACCACATCCATAAGACCGGCTGCTCCTCCCATTATGTTGCGTTGACGTTCCGTACCAACATATCCTTTAGCATGTTGATCCTTGCTTTCCCACGAGCCTATGACGTAAAAGGCACTTTCATTGTCGATATCCACGAAAAAGTTGGTTAGACGATGGTTGAAATCTTCAATGTCGGCTTTGATTTCGCGTAACATTTTTTGAACGCGGTCGTCAGATACTCGGGCACCTTCAAGGAGGCTCACGTAAGCTAGCTCAATGATTGCCATTTTTAAGATGAAACTGATTCTTAGGTGATGGTAGGAAAATAAGGGTAAGTTGGGCTGGAAATTAGTGGACAAATGTGTCCAGAAAGGGTGCTCCTTAAAGGGCATGCTCGTATTTCCATAAAACTATTTTCGGTTACACTGTCCGGCTCATAATCCGAGAAGTTTGTGGCAACAGGATAGCAGTAAGGGCCGCCGAAAGAGGCGGTGGTCCTCGAGCTCGGATCCAAATCCGATGGTCTTTTCGTTAATCCGAGCAAGATTTCGAGCTTCCTGTCACTGCAGTTGGCTCATATGGTGAATATACTTTTGTATACTTGCAGTAGATCAAGGTATCTGAGTCGCATGACTGGAATCTTGTCTTTGTGGTTTAACTTTTGAATTCTCAGGCCAAATGGTGCAGACTCTGCTTATGTGTTCTAGCTCGGCTTCAATTCACATGTTCAAGTCTTGGCATCTATTATCCGCACGTCCACAAAATTTTAATAGTTACTATGTATGAACATCTTCATCATTTGAATTGGACTTTATAAATTTGATTTAATCATCTCTTTGTGTTCCAGTAGATGGTTAATCAACAGGTACAGCAATAAGTCTTGGAATGTGTAGGGTAGGGACCCTCGATACGAGATGGAGGTGAGATCTGGCCACGCAATGGACATGAAAACAATACCAAGGCCATCGCAGTCAGTAATTTAGTGACTTTTCTAAAACTTAGTCAAAGAATTGGTCAATGGTGTTTGCTGTGATGTCAGAGGCTCAAAGACCGTGGCGGTGAATTGGCCCGGAGATATCGGATCGGAGCTCGGTCTTGAGAAAATCCAAGAAACGCATCTACTGGGCCCCAGTGAGACCGTGCAAGCAAAAGCTATGACTCTCAACAGGGGCCTCGGAGTCGGCTATGAGCTTCACGAGAGCGAGAGGCCAATCGTAAAATTGGCACTAAATGATCAAGCCTAGTTGACTGGCTGACCCCGGATTTTAGACGTCTCCACAGCGGTTGAGCACTGGCCTAAAAGTTGTGACTCCACATCATGTCGGGAGATCGAAAGCGCGAGGCCGATTACCAAGACTTATGGACAAGCGATGACCAAAGGCTCTCTTTTGTGTTTTCGTAATCCTTCTAGTGTTTAGAGAAAATAATTGAGCGACTGTAACACGAATACGTTCTTTCCTGCCATGTCCCAAGTAGACCGACCCGATGGCATCCGACGGGAGCAATCACCGACCCGGGCCACCAAACGAAGAAAAATATCACTGGCCTGCACCGAATGCCGCCTTCGCAAAGTGAAATGCGATGGGCAATATCCCGGTTTGTAGGAAGATCCCCTATGAATTTACCCACTGACGTAGAAGTTTAGCCTGTGGCGCTTGTCGAAGGCGCAGTAGTGCAGCGTGCCGATACGCAATCGCACCGGAGAGAAAACGAGGGCTTGGAAAGTTGTTTAGCCCCATAATCGCTTCTGTTTGAGAATGTTTTTGTTGACCAAACCCAGCTGTGTTGCGACTCTCGAAAAGAGGCTTAGGGCTCTGGAGCAAGCGAACGGCGTGCTCGAGATGGAGCATTTAAGCTCGCAAAGGCCAGTTCAAGCTCAACATCAGGAAACGGAAGAAAACATTGATCCTGTGTTGTACTCTGCTGTAAGCGAAAACAAACCAGGATCTCGTCCGCATCGATATGCGCCTAGAGAGCCATGTTCGGATCCGGCCTCTCCCATACAAGTGACAGGACTCAGGGACATGAATGATGCGATGTTGCCAGATCCAAGTCCAATTATACTCGATGATAGCGCCATGATAGCCCATGAAAATCAGCAGCAAGCCTCTGTTGAGTTTGTTCATAGCCGACTGCAAGGTTCCAAGCACATGGAGACAGAAGGCAATTCCGGAGACGATGAGGCCACAGATGGTGTCAATTCAATGATGGGCGCCGTGGAAGAAAGCCTAACTGACTCCGACTTCTATGGAACTTCAAGTGTAGCGGGCTTCTTTAAACAGGTCAAGCTGGCAGTTGATTACAAAGCTTTCCCACCAGAAATCACTGTTGCCTCACTCACAGGCCATGATGTACCACTCAGACTGACGTCATCATATAAAAGCATGAATGACACAATGCAGACAGAGTACGTCTTGCCGCCGCGTAAGATGGCTGACCACTTGTTGGAATTATACTGGAGCATGGTATTTCCACTATATCCATATTTGGATCAAAGCCAAGTTCAGGCTGAATATAACAAAATTTGGCTTGGAGAAAAACTGGATTCGGATGAGAGCCTTTTTATGAGCATGCTGAATGTCATCTTTGCTTTAAGCTGCCAAATCTCCAACATCATCAAAGCTGGAGAAAGACAGTCTTCAGCGAATGCTTTCTTTTCTCGCGCGCGAGGATTACTTAACTTTAGCATGTGGGAAGGTGGGTCAGTGGACATGATACAATGTCTCTTATTGATGGCCCAATATCTCCAAAGTACAGACTCTGCCCAACAGTGCTGGCTTGTTACTGGAACAGCAGTTCGCCATGCTCAGAGCTTGGGTCTGCACATGCCTGAAACCATTCGTCGCCTGCAAAGCCCCCAAGAACAAGACATAGCTACCAAGGTTTGGCAGTCATGTGTCATGATGGACAGGTGGGTAAATATTGGCTGTTCAAATAGCTGGGTATTAGCTAATCTATTGCTCCAGAGTGGTCGGGATGATAAGTGGGAGACCAACCATGATTTCCAAAGCCTCTGGTAGATTAGCGGCTTCGATGACAAACCCTCTCGAACCAGCCGGCGACGGGGACCAACATTGCTCTAAATTACCCACTTCGGCCTTCTTCTCGCATTCGTTAGAGCTATATGAAAT